>CM038216.1:178387591-178496996 GCA_021442155.1 Cymbidium sinense | reverse complement strand
TTCTTCTTTCTTTTTGTATTATTTAACAAGATTTCCTCACTTAAAAAAAAAGACATCAAAGAGATAGCGGCACGATGCTTTTATTATAGCGCTATTATTACAACGCCTCGGTGCCCTCATGTAGTAGGAGTTAGGCTTAAAACCCTAGAGTGTACCACTGCCTTGCATATGTTCAGTTCATTCATCTACTAGAGTGGGCACCGACCCATTATACTCATGACACTCTATAGAGGTTCACTTCATTCATCACCCGAGAGGGCAGCATCTAAGTGCTTGATGTTCATCTCCATGGCACTGTTATAAATAGAACTCAAGTGTATGTTTTTCTAAGATGTCCCAAAATGCGTTAAAATGTTATAGCACCGCGGCACTTGATATAAGGCATCGGTATGATGGTATTTTTCACATGCGAAGAGAAGTTAGCATCACAGTGCTCATTATACAGTGCTGAGGTGATGTTCATTTAGTGCCTATAATTGAAAATATTGGCTATGTAATGCTTTAGCATTGCTAGATTTCTTTCATATTTAGTGCAGAGCACTCTTCTCCCTTATTCAAGATCTAAGATCAATGAAAGGAAGATTTTGTTTCACACCGGAACTAAGTTAAACAGTGGAACAGGTTCTACGGTGTGGTACTTCGATACTTAAGAAATGGCTCTATGGCATTGAATTAAGTGCATTAGACCAAAGGAGTCGAGTCATAAGGAAAGGACGACTATGTTTCTCGAGGGGCGCTCGACCGATTTGGCAAGTTGGGAATGCACCGTTTGGAGAGAAATTCTTGTAGAATCTAGCAATTTTTATGAAATTTTTGGTAGAGTAACATTTTAGTAATGCTAAATTTTCATATTTTCATATCATTCTAACTTGTTCTAAATCTGAGATCAACGGAGGGAGGTTTCTCTTCTTCTCACGCTAGAACTAAGTTCAACGGTGAAGGTCCTTTGATAAAAACCAGTGTAGAGAAAGAAAGATCGGGTAAAAGAATTCAAGAAGCATTATTACAGTGAATGCTTTACCTAGAGTGGATGAAAGATGGCTTTTGTAAGGGCGAGAATTGATCTTGTAGAAAATGTGGGTTTCTCAAAGCAAGAATCAACCAGAAACTGAGATAATAGGAGCAGAACTAGAGAGAGCAAGTGGAAAAAGAGGGCGAGTAGTTTTCCCCCTTTTTATAGAGTTTCTTCCACCAGTGGTGTGATATCTAGGTGATTTAGCATTATGGGGCGAGAAGAGCAGTTTTTCTTGCTTCTTTAAACTGTAGATCGTGGTCATAGTGCCCATGTGCTACCATGGCAGTGCCACGTTGCTAGGTCATTGATTTGCTAATTGAATCAATGGTTAATAATTATAGCATTGTGACGCAAAGGTCACAGCGTTGCGACGCTGTAATAAAAATTTTATTATTTGTATTTTTTTATGCAAGCAAAATTGCCCCACAATGAATGTGTCTTATTAATTGGACATGATACATCAATTGTATATTTATTTATTATATAATAAACAAATAGAGAACATGAGCTTTAATCATTTTTATTCATCATGTAAGATAATGATATAACAATGGTTCAGTTACAAATGACTAGCCTGAATTTCTCTAATATAGATAAAAGCCACATGAGCTCTATAAGGCATAGTATATTACCTTTCTCGTGCTTCATGGAGATGCTGAGTGACAGCCTCTTGGTCATTAACCAACGAGGAAATGACCTGCTCAAGTTTTGTTACTTTAGCGTCCGTCTATGAGCAATCTTCTTCTATGGATGTAACATCCTACTTGATTACAGCTCTTCTCTTGAGTAGATATTGCCTCCTCAGCTGTAATTCTTATAATTTAGTTGATATATCAAGGAGCTCAAAATGTGCTCTAGAAAGCTCTCTCTCTCTGGTAGTTTCTCATGGCTCTGAGACTATGCTCAAGATCTAGACGAACTAGAGAGACTTGGTGTGAGGTAGCACTGAATGAGATCTCTTCAATGGTAATGCTATCTGACAAAACCTCTTTATAGGTAGTGTGTAGTTCTCCGCTTTGAGACCCAGGGTAGCCGCATAATCCAATAAAGAGTTTGCCTCTACATAGAAGCTATGAGCTCAGGTAAGACATTTGTGTTAATGCTCAGCAGTAAGTGACGTAGTGCCATCACTATATGACATAGACTCTTAGAAGAGCCACACTATAATGAACATGAATGCCTATGACGTATCCTGGAGACAAAGCATGAGATCTCCAGGCCAGATAGCTACTTTTGAACTATGTAGCTGGGGCCTGGAATAGAAGACTCTCAACACAAGAGTCAACATTGGAGGAATCACACTAAGTGGAACTTACTATTACCCAAGTTGAGTTAGATAAGAGTAGTTCATGACTAGTCGTTTGTGTGTCAGATTCTTCTATACATAAGCCTTCTCTAGTATGTAGATGATCATCACTAGTGGGCTGAGTAGAAGCTGGGAAGCTACACTGGAATCTATCAATAGTACAAATGTGACATTGCTCCCCCATCATCCTACATGGCTAGACAACTCGGTAGCTTAATTACTACGTTCAACTACTATGGGATGGGAATATATGTAAAATCATTTATCTCTTGTGTTCCCATGCCCTGATCAGCCAGTGAAGGACTATGAATATTTTTATGATTAAAGTTCATTTATTATTTATTAATCTTAACTTAAAAAGAAACTTCTAGGGATGAAATGTCTAGGGTGTCAAACTTAAACTAGACCATTAGAAATTCTAGCATTTGATACATATGTTATAGTGATTAATTTAATTATTCATTTTATTTAATTCATTTACTCTTAGTCCATTGAATGAATCTTAATGATTTCTTATTTGAATGTTGAGTTCATAGATTGATTAATCCCAAATTATGATCCATTATTTGATTTATTGAGAATTTATATTTTTTTTTACTTTTGGTATTTTTCATTAATTTAATTTCTTTATTATTTTATTAAACCCTAAATATGTGATTTATAGGGTTTGCTAACTTCGAGGGCTAAGGAATATTTTCTAAGTCCTATGATGTCATTCAAAGTGTTTTGAATTATTTAATTTGGGTTGATTTCTAATTTACTTTGAATTTAGCTTAATGGGGTCCATTTGGGTTTATTTAGTTTAAGTTGCCAAATTAACACATTTTGAGTCCTCCGTAAATTTAGAATTGTTTAGTTTGAAGTTTGTTCATGTTCATTTGATGATTTTAAGCCTTTGAGAAGGCTCAATTTGACTAAATTTTTGTTGGTTGACTTTTGACTTGATGGAACCTACATAGGTCAACTTAAGTAAAATGATTGGCTACTTTGAACCTCATTTGAATTTCATATTTATTTATATTTATAGAATAATTATATTTTTGTTTGTTTTGATTTTATTTGATTTTTATCAAGTTTAGGTGATTTAGAGCTTAAATGAGTCAATTGGGTCAACCATGCCAATTATCTCAATTTAAGCTTAATCAATTTAGATTTGAGTAGATATTTTTTTTAACTTATGTTGAATTTTACTAAGTTTACATTTGGTTGGGTTCACTTAGTCTAATTGAGTTAAGCTAGATCTTAGTGGAGTCCACTATGTTGACCTAGATTGTCATTTTAAGGCATTTGATTTTCTTTTAATTTGATTTTTTTATTTTAGTTTTGGATTTTGACTTTAAGTTTTGTTTTGATTTATTCTTTAATTTCTATCTTAGTTTGGGTTATACACCTAGTCACTATATATAGTATCCTAAGTACTTAATTAAGAAACTCATAATCTAAGATTAAAGATCATAATTACTAGAATTGAGATGATGTTAACCTCGTCCAAAATGAGGTCAGCATAAACCTTATGTTGACCATCTTAAATTAGTCAACTAATATGTCTAAATAGTAGAAATGTTTTAATATAAACATTGGCTCTACCTATTTAGTTAATTAAATGTGGCCAACCCAATTGATCCAAATTGATCCAATTGGACCAACTTAACTAAATTATTTATAATAATCAAATTGGTTAGACTAATCAAGCATATAAATTTTTCTAAGTGTCCCAAACATGTTCTAAGCCTCACCCAAGTAATTTTCCCCGTGGACTAATCCAATTTGACTAAAAATGAAATGATAATTCATTAACACTAATGTTTTTTATGGATGATTGGATTAAGCTAAACATAAAATTTAATTAATTCTTAGAGTTTGATTATTATTAAGAATGTCATTAATAGTTATCTAATTCAACGAAACTTGGTTAGACCACTCCAAGAGGAATAATTTAGCCAAGTAAGCCAACATAACCCCTTTCGGGCCCAAATGAGAATATTCATATTTATTTAAAAAAATTAGGCACATTCATTGATTGAATCAATTTGAACAAGATTGCGAGTGATTTTATTGATAAGTCATGGAAACAATTTTTTAATTTAACCCAAGTCAATTTGACAACTCCAAATGACTCAATGTGTCTTATTTAAGTCAAAGGGACTAATATAGAAATTTTACTTAACCAAATTAACAATTTTATTAAAAAATGTTTTTCTTTCCCTAGATTACTAGCTTACCCATAAAATGTGAGATGAAGAAATTAGGAGATTTATCATGGATAAAATTAAATTTAATGAAGCTTGCATGGATTAGGTTAGACAAATGCAAATGAACCAGCTCCATCTCATCTAAACCCCCATTCCCTTCTCTCCAATTGCCTACAACTTCTCCAAGTGCTCCAACTAGCTAAGATCAATAGCCAACCATGGTTTAACCATGGTAAAGCCATAGTTGTTCATGGCTAATTTGCTAATTAATGTCACAATTGCTCCCATTACAAAGAAAGAGTTCATCATTCACCGAGAGAAGGAAATCCCACCATTTCCCACACCCTCATGATCTTCAAGTTAGCTCGCCTTCAAAGCTACCCAAATGGCGTTAGATCTTGGTTGGCCTAGTGATCTAGACTAAATTTAAACTAATTCTAGAAATATTTTTCTTTTATTTTCATTATTTAAGGTGTACAAACCAAGAAACCTAATTGTTTAACCAGATAAGTGAGAATTTCAAACCCTTCTCCATACTTTTAGTCTTGATCTTCCAAACAATGTATGTCATGTCATAAGTTAGGCCAATAGGCTAGTAGCTCTCCACCTCTTGAAGCTTTGAAATAGTGTTTACCTCAATTCGCTAATGGTGGGTAAAAAATAGTTCTAATTTGAATAACTTCTATAGGCTTTTGAATGAAGAAGATGAAATTAAGGTTGTTACTCTTGGATTAATGGCCCTGATCTAATCGAACTATGATTTTGTCTAAACCCCTTAATTTTTAGGTATTATTTGTAGATTTTTTTTCTCTGGATAAAAAACTAAATTACACTAATTAAAAATTAACCTTAAGTAGGGTTTTTAATGAGAGACATTGAAGAGATATTATTTCTCTAATTATTTTTTATTATTTAATGTATTAAATGGATTAGAAAAATAATTCATAATTATTAAAAGGATATAAAATGACCTTTTAAATGCCCCATAAAAATTACAAGTCCATTTGAATTCAAATACATGATTTATGTTTGTTCTAATAAATTATTCACTATTTAAAAATAGTAATTAAAATAAATTTTAGAATTTTAGGAAAATTTAGATATTGTTTCATACATATTTTTGTGTATCCCCAAATTTAATTAGAAGTTTGGAAATCATTTGATTAATTAGATTAATTAAAATAAAAATTAATTAATTTATATTTTTAAAATTATTTATTAATTTTAAAAATTATAAATAAATTACAACTCAAAGATCTAAGGTGTCTTTGAAGTTTTAATTTTTTAAAAAATTAATTTTCTAAAGTTAATAACCAAATATTTTAATTTTTAAAAAAGAAAACACAAATTAATTAATTTTTACTTTAAATTTTAAATAATTATATCATTTAATTAGAATAAGGTTTATCTAGAGTGAAAAATCTCATTAGAATACAACACCACACTAATATACATGTAGTCTAGACTATATTCATTTATGTATTAGATTAAGAGCATATGATCCTCTATTTTATCATAATATTTTATAACTTCATTAATTTGATTTCAACATGATCTATCATATGGTTGATTATAAACCATAAACACAATGATATTTGTACACAAGTTGGCTACAAAAGTGGTAGCTAACTTAGTAGGAAATGCACTACTCTAAGGCTAATTCACATAACATCTTATGACTTTGATTATTTTTTAACTATATTAGGTTTGCACCATAAACATCATGCATATTAATCCTTCTTTAGCTAATTTCATAACTTAGTATTGCACTTTTATTAAATTTTCAATACCTAGTCAATTTCTTAGACTAAATATCTTTACTTAAAATGGTTTATTTCTTTTCATCAGATATTTTATTTCCTCAAACATGCCCACTTAAGCAAGAAAAAATTCATGGAATAGTACTATAAACATCATATGAATATAATAATACCTTTCCATGAGCTTGGTTATATTTTTTAATCAAGTTTAATTGAGGTTTTTAAATCACATTGATCAAACACTTGTTCAATTGAGTCATATAAGTTTGACAAAGTGATTTCATTGTTCAAACAAACTTGATTTCATTCTTTTCTTTTCTAAATTTGTGGTTCTTATTCAAAACTCTACCTTTCACTCTAGGTATTTTGATAAAAAACTTAGAATATTACTATGTTGTTTATACCATACTTGAAAACTTGAATCATATACCCAATTGTTGTTAATTTTTTATCTCCATCTTATTGATGATCAAACATATAAAGTGATGTTAACACTCAATTAGAATACATCCCTTTACAAACCAAGAATTAATCAATTATGATTAATTATTATTAAAGTGATAATTCATATGGTAAAAAAAAACTTTAATTATAATGATACCTCATATAATCATTTAAAGAGCATAATTAATTTATAGTATATCAATCTGATCATTAATAAAGTGATAATCCTTAAATAATAATACTCTTATTATTGACTTTGTTTAATAAGTCATTAAGATCATATAAGTCAACATATGGTGCACAAACATTGCACACTTAAGTAGATAATACACAACCTTTTATCTACTTAGCATAGAGAGGATGATGTTAGGTTATTTTGATGTGCAAATTCTTTGATGCTTACAAAGAGATTCTCTTAAGTGTAAATTCTAGATTGATTTTTATGTTTGCTTTTTTATGTATTGTGTTGCTTATGATTTTATAACATTATAATAGAGATATTCTTCTAAAGGTGCTTAGCATATGGCCTTTACTTTTACTTTTGTTTTTTTTTTTACATCATATGTTAACTTAAAAAAGTTCTAATATTTTTATGTTATTTTTACATACAATATATTTTTGTGTGATGTGATGTCACCATTTAGTCTTGAATATTTTATTAATTTTTTAAAAATTTATATGTGCAATAAAGTATAAGCAACATTTTTTGACTCATGAAAAGCTAATCTAATCCTTGACAATTCGGAGTACAATCTAAACTAAGAGAAAGAATTAGGACGAAAACCAGTACTTATATTTTATTATTTAAATTATCCAAGCTTATTGAGTAAAATTTGGTAATCCTTTTAATTTTATCTTATGTATATATAAATAAATTACTTAGTTGTTACCTATTCTTTTATAGCCATTATTGCATATTGATTATTTACATTCTATTTAATTATATTTTTATTTTTTTTTATTATAATGTGATTATTTGGGTTATAAATAACTTTATATTAGGCTCATAAGATAATTTTATGAATTTTAGTAAAATAGTAAATAACCTAAAGTCAATTAATAAATATTTTAAATTTAAAATTAAGTCTCTCTAATCAAATATTTTACTTTTGCTCTTTTAAATTACGAGGTTTTATAATATAGAGCTTGCTAATGGTGCACTTTTATAATATGCCTAAGTCAAGTGGACATTAGAGATCTTTCTAACTTAAAGATAAATAAACTTCATTGCATATCATATCTCTTAAAATAGAGTCTTAGCTAAGCATGATTTTAATTATGCCTAAGACTTAATAGAGTAAGAAGTTGTAGCCTAACCTAAATAGAATTGTAAGTCTAATGTCAAGTAGCTTTGATTATGTATAATTGGGATATCTTTTTTTCAAGATTTTATTTCTCTATTAGAAATTACAAGTTCTACATTTTTCCATCCTTTTCATAAATCATCTTAATAAGAAATTCTTAGTTTTTCTTCTCAATTGACCTCATGAGATAAACTTTAAATGATGCAATACATGGTCACAATAAAGTGCCACATAATTGGAATTGAGTGTGTTCTGAGCTAAATGTCTTGAGTTTGACTACTGAGATGATGGATTCATATAATCCAAATTAAGACTATTTTTATATTTTTCTTAACATGTTTTCCTCACCCACCTACTACCATGAGCCTAGTGTATTCTTTGATGAGTCTTTAGTAAGTTAGAGATTAGTATTAGTACAACAGTTATAATCCACTATAATTTACTCAAGTTTGGCTTAATTAAAGATTCATTTAAGTGATTTATTTAATTAAAGGTCAATTAATGATTAACTAAGTTGATTATGATTAATTTAATTAGATTTTAAATGATTAATAATAATTTCAATTAAATTAATTAATACATCATTAGTGATTACACTTAAGGTAATTTAAATTTCAATTAACCTAAATAAAACTTAATTAATATTTTTATTTGGTTTAATGTAATTGATATAATTTGATGATTTTCTTAACTAGAATTTATTGAATGATTAATTAATTTCAATAAGATTAACTAATCAAATGATTTATTCATTTAAGTTTCAATCAAAGATTAACCAAATTTTTATGGTTCAATTTTATTTCTTAAGTGAGTGTTCTAATTCATTAAAGTTTAATGAAATTTGTATTTTGTTAATGAGATTAATTAACTTAAGGTGATAAGGATTTAAATTTATCATTCTTATGTTTTAATTAAGTTTAGATAGTTTAATTATTTAATTTAAGTACATCTCTATTAAAAATGTTTTAAATTAATTAAGTCATTTCTATAAATTTAGTAATTTTTAGAATTAATTATTTGATTAAATTATCTTTAAGGCTAAAAATTATTAACTTGGTTCAATAACCTAAATTTATCAAAAATTTTATGAGAAATGAACTTTGATATAATAAACCTATAATAAAAATTTTTTAAGTTAATTAAGTATGTAATTTATGAGTAATAAAGAAATTATTTTTTTGATAATTTTTGAATTATTACTAAAATACTAGCAAAATTTAGTGTTTTCAATTTTAATGGATTTCTCTCTGATGCTAAATCTAGAGAAATCATTCTACTTTAATATTTAATTTATTATGAATTTTGAAGTTCAACCCTAATAAATTCAAATTTGAATTATAATTTCTATTAAACAAAATTGATTTTAAGCTCAATCAAATCCATAGGGCTAATTAATTTTCTATGGACCATGTGTTAGAAGATATTTTGAATCATTTTGATATATTTTATAATTTCCAAATTTATTAATTATTTTATTTAAGTTATCCTAATATACCTCAAAAAATCATAACTCTTGATCTAGGGCTCATTGACTTGAAATTTTATGGTAAATAGAAATTTGTAATAAGTTTTACTTTAAAAGTTTCAACTCAATTAGGTTTGTATTTTAACAAAAATATAGAAATTATCACTTCTAATTCCAAATTAACCCAAAATATTTGACAAATTTTATGGCTTTTAATTTTACTAGATTTCATGAAATATGAATTCAAAGAGAGCTAATTTGTAATTTTAGATCAAAGGTTGATTTATTATTTTTTGAAAGTTTAACACGATTTTAATTAATTAGTGTTTAATTCAACACTAATTTGGTGATTTTGAGTTATTTAGAGGACCTACTTAATTTTTCTATGTTCATTGATGATCATTAAAATGTTTGGAATGATTTGGATAAGTTTATATAATTTCTATAATTTTTAATTGATTATTTAGTCAAAATCAGCTATTAAACATCAAATTATAATAACTCATACCTATATGTATTTGAATTGATATTTTAATGGTTGACAAGGATTAACGCCAATTTCAATAAAAAATTTCAGCTCAATGGATTAAAATCTGGGATTTAAAAAAATAAGATTTTAATTAAACCTAAATTACTCTAATCTATTCAACAATAATTAGAGATTTTAGATTCATTGATTCCTCTTGAGCAAAATCCATAGAGAACTTCTTTATATTTTAGTTAAGTATTTTTTATTTATATTTTAAAAAATTAGGTATTTTTTTATAATCTTTAAAATCAAAAATTTCTAGTTTGCATATCCCCATTAGACTAGAGCACCACTTTTTGCATTTTTGGATTGGACCCATGATCCACATGGATCTAACGACATGGCGATGGGAGAAGCCATATAACTAGGACCATCCGATCAAAGATCAAGGGTCCTTATTAAACATGTGATCATAAAGGGTTTTCAATCGATTCTATAGCTAAATTAGAGCCATCCATCCAAAGAAAAAAAATAGATGCTACGCCAACTCCCCATGGTGAGATGATACATGTCGCCAAACTAGTGCAAAATTCTAGTAATTCTCATCTTAATATTGTGATTTTTCAATTGGGTGAGCTTTAAAAAGGAGAAAGATTCTACATGAATTTTCCCTAAAATCACTCAAGTTCATTTACAAAACACCAAAGCCTTGGTTATGATTGAGATCATTATCTATCAAGTTATGTTGAGTGATTTTCATATCAAAAAGCTTCCTAAGGTTAAGATGAAGCTTTTGGTGAAGTTTTCTTGTTTTGGATTGTCATAGACCAATGCTATTGCCCTTCACTGAGCTTAATCAAAATCAAGGTTCAAGTGATAAAAAAATATGGGGAAGGCTCAATTCAATTTTGGATGTTGGTGAAGGTGTATAAAGTGTCCAAGAAAAAAAAAATTATTCTTCTTTATGGTTGGTCAACCCTCCACCATTAGTGGAGGTTAGTTGTTAATAATTTGATATCAGAGAGGTGGTTAATTGATTGGATAGTGTCTTATGATACAAATAGAGAAATGGAGGAGAGGTGAGAGAATTTGTAATTTGGCTTCTTTTATCATGCTTTTCTATTTCTTTCAATCTCCTCCTTAACCAATTTATCTAGCCACTAAACTAAGTTCATTTCATACTTAAGAAAATCAATGGTGTTTTAGCTTGCTAGAGTTTAATTATGATGGTTAAAGTCTAACACTTTGAATTGACCCAACTTAACTCACTTAAGTTGTTGATTCAAGTGAGCCTAGAACATTTGAATTATAATTACACCTAAACCATCTTCATTGAAACCATTTGACCACTCAATTTGGATTATTTTGAGTTTGGCTTTTCAAGTCTACATTGGCTTGATTTGACCTAAATGGGTCAAATTAGGTCAAATAACCCTAAATAGTTATTTTTTTAATTTAGATTAATTCAATTGATGAGTAGTTCAAATTGATTGTAATTTATTTGAGTTTAATTGATTTGACCCAAATTGGAATTTCTTGGAATTTGGGTTCTCACAAGTCCAAGGAAATTAGACCCAAGGAAGAGTTAGATCAACATGTTTTAAATGATTTGGAATGTTTAATTCATTTTAATTTTAATTAAATTTGGTTTTCACTGATTCATCCTAAGTAAACCAAGAATCCTCCCAAGCTAATAAGATACTATTCAATAGATATGTAGCTTGATAATAGGTCATTACAAATGAGAAGCATTTGATTTTTTTTTAAATTTTAATGAAGAAAAAGAACATATTGTGGATCCCACATAGATCAACTATCAAATTTGATTTGCTAAATTGAACCCAATTTGAATCAATTTTGTGTTTAATTAAGTTTGAATAATAACCCAAGTCTTTAGATTGATTTAATTTGATTTAGTTTGAATTTAGGTTAAATAGGGTTAATTTAAGTTAATTAGGTTAACCAACATAATTAACCTACTAATGATTGAATTTAGATTTTGATTAAAATATTTTTTTATTTGAGTTTCTTGATTTTATTAAATTTGGAAATGTCTTGACGATAGCCCAATTGGCTATTCTGGTGGCTATAATTCCATAATGTTAAGATATTTCAATTTAGTTTTAAAGATTTTGAATTTCATTTATTCATATTTGTTTATTTTGATTAAAATTTTCACTCATATAATGTGTGTCTTTGTGTGTAAGAAGATCTTAGCCTACCATTAGAAATCCTTATAATATTAAAATAAATCATCATAAACAAGATAATAATATCAAGTGTGTAAGATAAGAAGTGAAAAGAGAAGAAAAAAAGAAATTAAAAATAATGTGAAAATTTCTTAGTTTAGATTTCATGAGCCCATCATGTCATCAATAAAATAATTTAATTAAAGGTAAAAAATAATATCAGAATTTAAACAATCATGGATTATATTTTTAGTCTCATTATAAATAAAGGAGAATAACTAAGAATCTTTGACAAACAATTTTAAAAATAAGTCAAGAAATATTAAAATTTAAACATGTAAGAAATGCTATAAATAAAAAAATAAATGTGATAAATAAAATGAACTCAAGAAATTTTATTATAATCTAAATTAAATTAAATTTTAAATTCATACAGATAATTGAAATTTCTAATAATATCAATAGGCATTTATTCATATTTTTAAAATAATGATTTAATTAATCAATTATAAATTAAAATTCAATTCTTTGAAAACTAATTACAAATCTTTAAATAACAACTTATTTTTTTAATGGAATATTTGGAAGAATTTCTTAAGATGAATTAACTTTAGAGGCATGTTATAAAATATTTTAAATTAAATCATTCTATTTTCATTAGTTTAGAAAAATCTACAATAAAAGAAATTAAGAGTCTTTAAATAGTTGAGATAATAATTTTATGAATTTATCATAAATAAATTTAATCTATGTGGTGTCAAAAATTTCTACAATATAGTATAAAATATGTTAAAGGTGTTATAGTAAAATAGAAGTCATGAAATATAGAATTTTATTACTATCAAATATTTATTACAACAACACTCATCACTATATATAATCACAATATTCCATCTTAGAAATTTTAAGTATAAGGCCTAACATAACATTGAGAAATAAATTTTTTTTCTTATTAATTATTATAAAAAAACTCATATAAATAAGGATGATCACATCAAATGATGGCAGTGAATAAAAAAAAAAATAAATTTAGAGAAGTAAAGTTGAGTGAGTTGATTTAATTAAAAATCATCTTTAAGCAATTAGTTAGATTTTTTAGATATCACATTTAGAAAATAAAAATTTAATTGACATTTAGTTTTTTTTTAAATCAACCATGTAAATTTTATTTTGAAATTTAATTTGAGATTTTGATATCATTTAAAAAATTAATGACCAACAAAGACCGCTATCAATATTTAATTGACATTTATTTTTTTTTTTATACATCAATTATTAAAGATTATATTGCCATTGAGAATTGAATTGACAAATAAAAAAGAAAATCTATGATCTTAGAAAGTTTGATTTAGATGACTAATGATTATATGGAATTATTCATAGCAAAATGAAGGAGCTAATATAGATTATTTATAGAATTATTTTAGAAAGTTTATTTAGAGGGTGACTTTGATTCTATAAAAATCACTTGTTATTCAATGAGATTATCAGTATAATATTGATATGAAAAATCATGGAAAGAAACCATTCTCCAAATAATAATTGACCCACATTTTTTTAAGTAGAGACTTAAGGGTGAATTCTATTATATGATATTCATTGTCATTTTGGTGAATTATTTCCTATAAGTAAAGCACTCTAATATCTCAAAAGAGGATTAATTATGTTAGTTTTAGTATATAAGTTTTATAAATATTTTTAAGATAAAACATGTCATTTAATTTTATTAATTTAGGCATGAATAATGGAATTTTATAGCACCAAAGCTATTAATTTTGATCAAAAAGATATATTAAGCTATTTTCAACTCATAACTTTAAATGAGAACATGATATTAATTTGATGAGCTAAAAATAAACATTTCTTACTTTTCAAGCTTTATATACTTATTATATTAAATTTGGTCACTTAGATGAAGGAGAGAAACATCAAAATGTTTTAAAGATATCAAAAATTGCTTGTGAGTTTTTAAAAAAAAAAAAAAATATCAATGTAATGTTAATGTTATTTTTAATGAATAAACTATTTGATAATAAATTTAATAAAATAGTTGATATTAATATTTTATTGTTTATTAATTGATAAAATATTTTGTAAGTTAGATAATTCTTTTCCAAACATTTGATTGAATGAGATTTGAAATAAATATGAAGGATTAAATTGAATAATTGTGAGCATTTAAATTAGATCATTTTGATCTTATTTTTGACTAGTTTAATCTTTCCATACATTGAAAAAAAAAGTTATAATATTAAAAAAGACAAAAAAAGAATCTATAAATAGAATCATTATAATTCATTCCTTTTTTAAGTTTTTAAGGCCATAAACTCACATTCAAGTATCTTTCAATTTGGATGAAAGTACATTAAAGACACAAGAAGAAATTTTTTATCAAAAATATTAGTATTACAAAATTAAAATTATTAAATTTAAACTTACCACCAAACTTCTATATATCATTATTTTCATTCCTAATTACAAAAATTGTCATTATAAATATCACCATTATCATACATAATCATAAAATTACATTATAATAAATTTGAAAAGATAAAAATTATTATACATATTTTGGTATAAATTTGAAAGGAAGGAGCATTGAGTCTTCACCACCAAAGAAATTAGATGATTGGCAAGAATTAGCATTAGAATTTTTCAACTACATTATCATTGCATAACTATTGAAAATATGCTAAGAATTTAAATAGAATAATCATTTTAATTTGAATTCAATTTTGTGTTTAAGAAGTTTGAATAACAACATTTAGATTGATTTAATTTGATTTAATTTAATTTCTTTAAATTTGAAATAGATTTAATTTTAATTGTTAACTAACATAATTAACCTACTTAAGGAATTGAATTTAGATTTGACAAAAATTTCTTTTATTTGGAGTTTCACTCAATTTTTTATTGAATTTAGATGTTCTTGATACCAGCATTGGCTTGACCTAGCCTAATCTTAAGATTGATTTCAACAAGAAAATATTCTTTCAACCAAAGAATTAGCATTAGAATTCTTTCAACTCATTATCATTGCATAACTATTGCAAAAACAAATATGCCACCAGTATTTAAATAGATATATCTAGATATATATATATATATATATATATATATATATATATATATATATATATATATATATATATATATAACTATATATATATATATGATATATATATATATATATATATATATATATATATATATAATATGAAAGATAATAAAAATATATATCATGTTATCCACTATGTATATAGTGGATGACATGATATATTTATATATGTTATATTAGTTGTCACATAAATATTATATTACTTTGGTTAAAGTATAATTAATTTAGATAGGAACAGACATCTTTAAGAACACTAAGATGCTCATAGTGCAAAAAAAGCTTATCCGCTTTGTTTTAAATTATTTAATCGACAATTTAAAATATTTACGAAAGATAGGGATCCGAACTAATTGCATATAAGATCAAGAACTCGGATCCTCTTAGGTTATAAAACTCAGATTACTGTGTTCATTTTGTAGATCGTGCAAATAAATTTAGTCTAATAATAAATAAATTGTGCAATGAGTAGGGCATGCACCACTGGATTTTTTTCTATGACAATATATATATATATATATATATATATATATATATATATATATATATATATATATATATATATAATTAAAATATATAAAATTAAAATATATACAATTAAAATATATATAATTAAAATAATGTGACATTTTATCAAAATTATATGAAAATCATTATTACTGTTAAAATAAATAATGTTATTTGGTGCTTGTCTTTCCTTCTTATCCTTTTTCATAACATGCCAAATTGAATTCTTAAATTACTGTCAATTATGATTTATTTAAACAAATTACCTGCCAAATTATACGTCAACTTCATATTCTTAATTAAAAAAATAATGTAGTGTAAAACTCTTTGAAAGCTTCATACATAAAATATAATTTAAATCAAAATGGATTTAATTTATTTTATTGTGCCATTAAATAGATTGAACCTCTATAAATGTCAATCATATAGAAGCGGAAGAAGAGTGTCTTGAATTGAGAACAAATATGGAATCATTGGTTGTAAGAGTAAGCCTGAGCTTCAAGGTTGACTTGAGTCTACTTGTCCTGGTGAATAAATTTCATATGAGTCTCTATGGCTAACTATGGAGGTTTTGAGGTTGTGTATGATCGAGTTAACTGGGTACAAGATTCTTCTTTTCATGCCCGAGGTTTTCATGGAGAAGAAGCTCAATGGCCCTCCTTGTTGAACTATGATGGCCTTTGGATCCAAAGAGATTCTGAATTATTACCCTTAGAGCCTCAAGGTAGCGATCCAAATTCTCATTGCTTTGTCAATGTGCAAATAATATTTCAAGGAAATGAATTTTTCTGGTAATTATATATATGTTATATAATTTTATAATTTTATTAAAAAGATCATGATTTCACATGCTTATGATCTCTCAAATTCTGCTTGATTAATTAGCAACACTATATGGAATTATGCAAAGCAAATGAAGGACCTAATACAGATTATTCATAGAATGATTTTGGAGAGTTTGGGTTTAGAGGATTACACCACATATAAAATCTCTTACACATTCAAGGAGATTATCGAGTATAATAATCATATAGAGAATCATGGAAAGAAAGCTGGTATTCCTTCACATGTTGACCCAAATTTTGTGAGCATAATTTACCAGCAAGAGGAAGGATTGGAAGTAGAGACCTTCAATGGTGAATGCGTGTTGCCACTATGCAATTCATTCATCGCTTGGTGAAATGTTTAAGTATGGTCTCTAATATTTCAGAAGAGTTTTAATTGATTGTTAGTTTTAGTTAATAAGTTTTAATATTTTTCATATATAACATCTCATTTAATTTTATTAATATAGGCTGACTAATGGAATTTTTCAAGCACCAAAGCATGGGTTAAGATTGATGACAAGGGGAAAAGATATTCAGTTTTCAACACATTCCCAACTTTCAATGAGAACATGATACAAACACTGATGAGCTAGTTGATGAGAAACATCCCCTACTTTTCAAGCCTTTTAAGATTCTATATATATTAAATTTCACTTATGAAGGAGAGAAGCATCAAAATGTTTTAAAGGCTTACTGCATAGAGCCAACAAAAAAATTGTAGTTTGACTTTTTCAAGAAGACAAAATAATAATGACAATGTTTGGTAATAAACTATCTTATGATGAAGTGTTCACAAATAAAATAGTTGGCTCTATATTAATGACTCATTTAATTGCTTATTAATTAAAAAAAATTTATAAATTGGTAAAAATTGTCCTATTCAAAGATTTAATTGGATGAGGTTTCAAAAAAAAAGTGATGGTACAAATATTACGAAGTTTAGAGCCATTGGAAAATTTTGGGTTCTACATGATGATTCATCATTACGCATTTAAAGCTTATGAATATGAAAAACATCATTATCAAAATTAATTATAATCAAATTTATAATTGAGTATTTTTTTCAAATAATTGTCTTTTAAAGAACCTGTGAAATTAAGTTAACAAATTGGATAAATTGATATTTTAAACATGAATAAATAATAATTGATTATTAGATTTGACTAAAGATTAAAGCAATGAAAATGCATCTAAATAAAATTAGAGCATTTACGTTTTAGTAAAATTATCAATATGGCATGCATGAGAGGTGTAAATTTGATTTTTTTCAAAATATCTTAGAAAGATATTTTTCTTTTAAAATAAAATCTAATTTTAAAGCTAACCACTAATTTATAAATTCTAAAAAAGAGTATATTTTTTCTTGGAATATTGGTGACACACCTTCAAATGATATTAAATTTCTGTATCACATAATATATCACCATATTTCACATCATCATAAAGTAGTTAAAACATTTAACATTATATGATGATAGTAAATGTAAACAGTAAACTAAATGCAAACCAACATATAGTGGTTTGATGTAAATACAACCATTCTATAGATCTTCCTTTTGGTTTTCACTAGTCCTCCTTTGCTATTGTGACAAATATTCTCTAAAGGAGTAATAGAGAAGCCTTTATGTACTCTTTTTTCATAAGCAAGAAAGATAATACTTTAACCAAGTCTCTAAAATCTTTGAATAAATATCTCTTGTATAAGTACAAAACAAAAGTTCTAAATTTGTTGCATTTCCATTATGAGAAATAAAGTGTGAGGAAGATGATAACTAATTTATGCTCTCCTCTTTTTCCTCACTAGAAATTGCATCTCTTAAAGTCATAAGTGGTAGCTTACTATTTTTCCAACAAAAATCTTCTCTCACAAGTTTAGGGTTTAGTATTAGCTTACATATCGAGTATACAAAATAGGCAAGTTTAATTATAATTAAAAAATAATAATGTAATGATTGATTGTACATTATAACTATAAATGCATTGTGAGATTAATCTAAATAAAATAACATTAGATGATCTAATTAATTTAGCCATTTAGTAAGGTTAATTAAGATAATTTATTGTACAATATGATATGAACATACAATATGAATATTTAAATTTTTTTTAACTTAATTAAGGCAACTTATATTCTTAGCAGGAGATAGTCATATTGATATATAAAACAATCCCATTCATATAATATGAATATTACAAATGTTGAATTTATTAATTAATAAGCAATTATGTAGTATGATATAAATTATATAGTTTGATGTAAATTTATTTTTATTAATTACTTAACTCTCTTTATTTTAACCCTAATCACACAATAAGATCCCGGTCATGCAATATAATTAAAGATCATTTTTAATAAATTTTCGATTAGATTTGGTGTTTACTTGTCCATGTGTGATGATTAGCTATACATTTTCTACACTTAAAACATAAATATGTCTAGACTCAAATAAAACTTAAATTACCAGTTCAAAATTTTGGAGGTGTCCATCTTTGAAATCTAGATAACTTAATCTTAATTATTTTAAACTATTTAGGAGCTTAAATTTTGAGCTTCCTAAAAGTCATGTATCTTAAGCTAAGCATCCATAATTTTAACTATATTTTTTTTCCATATTACAACATGAACTTACAAAATATTTTTATAATCATGTTGAATCAATTTATGTTTGTGATGGAATTAACAATATCCCCTTTTGGTGATGGCAAACTTTGGTTATTTATATAAGTTTTTAGAGTTGCTAAAATTACCATTAAATTTATGTATTTTTTTAATTTTAATTTAATATGTAGTAAATACAAAAGCATATATTTACTAAGAATAAGGTGCTTAATTATAAATTAATTGACATGTGTGATGAACAAATCATAAAAAATTTAGACAAATTCATATTTCTAAATATAGTACAAATTACTACATTTTTCTAATTAATTTTAAAACATACTATTAACAAATGACATATATAGATGCAAACACATAAAACTCACAAAAAAAAATAACCAAACTAAAAATTGGACCAATTACTCCTCCTTTGACATTTAAAAGAATAATATACATAAGTCAAATAGCAATACAAATACCATAAATATAAGGAAATTTATTTTTGAGGAGCCTTAGTCAAGATCTAAAAAATAACTCATGTAGTCTTTCAACAAAAGAAATTGGCTTTAACATAAATCTTGATCCATATCACATTACTACTAATATAGTTTTGGCCTCATTCTTTTGATAATTTTAAGTTTTTGGTGAGAGTTTTATCTAAGCATCATGAGAGTATGTTTATGAAGGATAAACTAAAGAAGCTTGGATTTGTAGCATTTTTTTTTTTCTTTTATCATCATTGATCATCAATGTGGATAATATACTTTTTAAATGAAGAGATTATAAAATAAGTGTGAAAGAAAATATGATTGGCATGTTCAAGATAAGTCAAATTATGTTTTACTTTCAAGATGTATATTACCACATGATCAAAAGCTATATTTTGACATTACTTTACTATTTGTTACAAATAGAAGTAAGATTTCCACTACACTAAATGAGCATATTCATAGCATTAAATTTAATGTGTGTTATATAGAAATAGGTAAAGGTTAAAAAAAAGCTATCAATGATTGATTGTAAATTGGAAAATAATATTATGTGAAAGCACATATTGTACATAAACATTACATAAGACCATTGAAAAGTTGATAAGGTAGAGTTGAGTTCCATAAAACTTGATTGATGGTTGACCAATTATTAGGAGAGCAATGGTGATGATATGTATGATAACCATAATTAGATATAAAAAATTTATCATATAAGTCTTGATTATGATCTTGGATTGCCTATGACAAATCATGTATCATAATTATAAATTAATACTATTGATGAAAAGGTTAATTTTTGAAAACTCATTTTGAGTGATAAAAATGAGTGAGTAAAACTAAAAATTGAATTGTGGTACCAACAAAGAGATCATTAATAAAGTAAGAAAGATGTTCTTGGAGTACAAGTTTAGAATTAATTATTGAAGATATATTTCTTGTATTGAAAATCATTTGACTTTGGAGCTATTGATCATATTTTGGATAAAATGACAATGGATTAATTTAATCAAAGTTCTCAAAATGATCAAGAACATGATTTGAATGATTAAAGTTTGAAGTATTTATAATACTTTTCATTATCAATGATTATTAAATAAATGGATCATATTATGATCAAGTAATTTTGATATCACACTATTAACATTAAGAAAATGTTAGTTGAACTCTAAATCAATTTTCTCCTCAAATATCAAGTCTTAAATAATTAGAATTAGATTGACAATATGCAAGAGAAACCATATGATTCATGTGTGATTATTCTTCTCTATCCTAGGCTTAACTCAAGCCAATACCAAGGTAAACCACTTTCACTTTTAAGAGCATTCTTGCTATTTGCCAATGATTTGGGACTTAAGAAAAGCACCTACAAGAAAATAATATTGAT
Organism: Cymbidium sinense; assembly: GCA_021442155.1. Lineage (NCBI taxonomy): Eukaryota > Viridiplantae > Streptophyta > Magnoliopsida > Asparagales > Orchidaceae > Cymbidium > Cymbidium sinense. The sequence goes on along the minus strand of CM038216.1, from coordinate 178,475,929 downwards.
ATTTATTACAAAATCCATTTAAGCACACCCTCATGAAAATCTAAAAAAAATACCTACCATCCATCAAACAAACAATCTTAGTCATTCTTCAAAAAATTGTACACCACAAGATAATAAAAAATATCATATCACGTGATCATCAATTAACTAGTCTAGAGTTGATCTAACAACAAGGTGTAAAAAAAGAGGCTTGTGGTATAATTGTGTTGGCCTTTTAGGTTCAAGTTTTGATTTAACTTTAGAGTTTGTTTAATTTTATCATTGGATGGTTAAATGAATTAGTTAAATTTGAATTTTATTTCAAATTTTAATTTATTTTATTTTATCTTATAGGCTTTTGAATGAAGAAGATGAAATTAAGGTTTACTTGGATTAATGGCATCTAATCAAACTATGGTTTTGTTTAAACCCCTTAATTTTAGGTATTATTTGTAGAATTTTTTTTCTAGAGAAATAACTAAATAACGCTAAATAAAATTTAAACATAAGTAGGGTTTTTAATGAGAGACATTGAAGAGATATTATTTCTCTAATTATTTTTATTATTTAATGTATTAAATGGATTAGGAAAATATTCATATTTATTCAAAAGAATTAAAATGACCTTTTAAATTCCCCATAAAAATTAGAACTCCATTGGAATTCAAATACATGATTTATGGTTGTTCTAATAAATTATTCACTATTTAAAATAATAATTAAAATAAAATTTACAATTTTAGGAAAATTTAGAGAATATTTCATACATATTTTTGTGTATCCCAAAATTTAATTAGAAGTTTGGAAATCATTTGATTGATTAGATTAATTAAAAAAAATTAATTAATTTATATTTTTAAAATTATTTATTAATTTTAAAAATTATAAATAAACTACAACTCCTCAAAGTAAATAACCATATATTTTAATTTTTTTTAATGGAAAACACAAATTAATTAATTTTTACTTTAATGTTTTCACAACTTTAAATGTTAAATAATTATTTCATTTAATTAGAATATCGTTTATCTAAAGTAAAAAATCTCATTAGAATACAACAGCACACTAATATACATGTAATCCCGACTCTATTCATGTATGTGTTAGATTAAGAGCATATTAACCTCTATTTTATCATAATATTTTATAACTTCATTAATTTGATTTCAAGATGATCTATCATACTGTTGATTATATCAATTAACTAAATACACAATGATAACATAAGTTGGCTAGAAGTAGCTAACTTGGTAGGGAAATTCACTACTCTAAGGCTAATTCACATACCATCTTATGACTTTGATTATTTTCTTAACTATATTAGCAGTTTGCATCATTAAAATCATGCATATTAATCCTTTTTTTAGCTAATTTCATAACTTAGTATTGCACTTTTATTAAATTTTCAATACCTAGTCAATTTCTTCACTAAATATCTTTACTTATAATGGTTTATTTATCAGTATTATTATTTCAAACATGCCCACTTAAGCAAGAAAAATTCATGGGATAGTTGTATTAATATGACCTATCATTATACCACAATTGTACTTATGAATATCCCTTCTGTGAGCTTGGTTATCCTTGAATCTTTAACGAGGTTTGACCTTTGATCAACACTTGTCCAATGGATTCATATAATTTTGACGAAGTGATTTCATTTTTCAGACATACTTGATTTCATTTTTTTTTCTTTTCTAAATTTGTGGTTCTTGTTCAGAACTCTACCTTTCTCAAGTGTTCATTCCATACATGGTAACTTGAATCATATACCTAATGATTGTTAATTTCAACTATCACCATCATATTGAAGCATTTGAAAACATATAAAGTGAGGTTAACACTCTAAATTAGAATACATCCCTTTATAAACCAGTTATTCAGATTTGACATTATTATTATTTCATAATTCATATGGTAATTAAAATCTTTAATTATAATCATACATCATATAATTAATTTATAGTATATCAATCGATCATTAATAAAGTGATAATCCTTAAATAATAATACTCCTATACATGACTACGTTTAATAAGTCATTAAGATCATATAAGTCAACCTATGGTGTACAGACATTGCACACACTTAAGTATTGTGATAATACACAACCTTTTATCTACTTAGCATAGAGAGGATGTTAGGTTATTTTGATGTGCAAATTCTTTGATGCAAAGAGATTCTCTTAAGTGTAAAATTCTAGATTGATTTTTATGTTTTTTTTTTATGTATTGTGTTGCTTATGATTTTATAACATTATAATAGAGATATTCTTCTAAAGGTGCTTAGCATATGGCCTTTGCTTTTACTTTGTTTTACAAGGGTCTTATGTTAACTTATAAGAGTTCTAATATTTTTATGTTATTTTTACATACAATATTATACTTTTGGTGTGATGTGATGCCACCTTTTAGTCTTAGAATATTTTATTAATTTTTAAAATTTATAACTATAATAAAGTAAAAGCAACATTTTTTGACTCATTAAAAGCTAATCTAATCCTTGACAATTGAGTACAATCTAACTAAGAGAAAGAATTAGAGTAGAGGAAAACCAATACTTATATTTTTATTATTTAAATTATCCAAGCTTATTGAGTAAAATTTGGCAATCTTTTATTTTATCTTATGTATATATAAATAAATTACCCAGTTGCACTAGCTTGTTACCTATTCTTTTATAGCCATTATTGCATATTGATTATTTACAATCATTCAATTTAATTATTATTTTTTACTTTCTTGTTATAATGTGATTATTTGGGTTATAAATAACTTTATATTAGGCTCATAAGATAAAATAGTTTTTATGAATTTTAGTAAAATAGTAAATAACCTAAAAGTCAATTAATAAATATTTTAAATTTAAAATTAAGTCTCTCTAATCAAATATTTTACTTTTGTTCTTCTAAATTACTTGATGTTGTATAATATAGAGCTTGCTAGCACTAGTGTACTTTTATAATATAAGTCAAGTGGACATTAGAGATCTTCTATCTTAAAGATAAATAAACTTTATTGCATATCATATCTCTTAAAATAGAGTCTTAGCTAAGCATGATTTTAATTATGCCTAGGGAGACCTAATAATGTAAGAAGTTGTAGCCTAACCTAAATAGAATTGTAAGTCTAATATTAAGTAGCTTTGATTACGTATAATTGGGATATCTTTTTTTTTTTCGGTAGCCATTTCTCTACATATGTAGAAATTACAAGTTCCACATTTTTCCACCCTTTTTCATAGCAATCGTCTTAATAGGAAATTCTCATTTTTTTCTTCCTTGGTTCGACCTCATGAGATAAATTTAAAATGATGCAATACATGGCTTTCAATAAAGTGCCACATAATTGGATTGGGTTGACTGGGTTCGTGAGCTAAATGACTTTGAGCTTGACTACGGAGATGATGGATTCATATAATCCAAATTAAGATTATTTTTATATTTTTCTTAACATGTTTTCCTCACCCACCTACCACCATGAGCCTAGCATATTCTTTGATGAGTCCTTAGTAGTTAGAGATTAGTATTAGTCAACTGTTATAATCCACTATAATTAACTCAATCAAGTGCTTGGCTTAATTAAAGATTAGTTTAAGTTATTTATTTAATTAAAAGTAAATTAATGATTAACTAAGTCGATTATGATTAATTTAATTATATTTTAATTATGAATTAATTACAATTTCAATCAAATTAATTAATACATCATTAGTGATTTCTTACACTTAAGGTGAATTTATGTTCATTCATTAAACCTAAATAAAACTTAATTAATATTTTGATTTGGTTTAATGTGAATTGATATAATTTGGATGATTATCTTAACTAGAATTTAATGAATGATTAATTAAGTTCAATAAGATTAACTAATCAAATGATTTATTCAATTTAAGTTTCAATCAAAGATTAACCAAATTTTTATGGTTCAATTTTATTTCTTAAGTGAGTGTTCTAATTCATTAAAGTTTAATGAAATTTGTATTTTATTTAATGAGATTAATTAACTTAAGGTGATAAGGATTTAAATTTATCATTCTTATGTTTTAATTAAGGTTAGAGAGTTTAATTATTTAATTTAAGTACTTCTATAAAAAATGTTTCAAATTAATTAAGTCATTTTTGTAAATTTGTAATTTTAGAATTAATTATTTTGTTAAATTATCTTGAAGGCTAAAAATCATTCACTTTTGGTTCAATAACCTAAATTTCTCAAAAATTTTATGAGAAATGAACTTTGATATAATAAACCTACAATAAAAGTTTTTAAGTTAATTAAGTATATAATTTATGAGTAATAAAGAAATTATCATTTTGATAATTTTAAATTATTATAAAATACTTAGAAAAAATTTAGAGTTTTCAATTTTAATGGATTTCTCTCTCGATGCCAAATCGAGAGAGAAATCATTCTTAACTTTCTGCTTAATATTTAATTTATTATGACTTTTGAAGTTTAGCCTAATAAAAGCAATTAATTTGAATTATATATTTTTTTATTAAACCCTAATTAAGTGATTTTAAGCTGTAATCAAATCTAGAGGGTCTAATTAATTTTTTGATGCTCCAGTGTTAGTGAAGATGTTTTATATCGTTTTCATATATTTTTTTAAGTTTCATATTTTTTATATTAATTATTTTATTTAAGTTATCCTAATATACTTCAAAAATCATAACTCCTGATCTAGGGCTCTCATTAACTTGAATTGTTTTGCTGCAAGTAGAGATTTATAATAAGTTTTGACTCTAAAAGTTTTGAGTCAATTAGATTTGTATTTTAAGTGCAATATAGAAATTATCATTTCTAATAAATTCCAAATTAACCCAAAATATTTGATAAATTTTATGGCTTTTAATTTTACTAGATTTCTCTATGAAATATGAATTCAAAGAGAAATATATTGTAATTTTTTAGATCATAGGTTGATTTATTATTTTTCTAAGTTTAACACGTTAAACTTAATTAATTAGTGTTTAATTCAACACTAATTTGGTGATTTTGAGTTATTTAGAGGACCTACTTAATTTTTCTATGTTCATTGATGATTATTAAAATGTTTTGAATGATTTTGGATGTGTTTCCATAATTTCTATAATCTGTAATGTTTCTTTATTCAAAATCAGCTATTAAACTTCAAAATATAATAACTCTTAATCTATAAGTGTATTTGAATTGATTTTTTATGGTTGACAAGGATTAATGTCACCTTTTAAAAATTTCAGCTCAATTGGATTAAAATCTTAGGATTAATTAAAAAATATAACATTTTTAATTAAAGTTAAATTACTCTTAATCAATTCAACAATAATTGGAGATTTTAGATTCATTAGATTCCTCTTGAGCTAAATCCATAGAGAACTTATTTATATTTTTTTTGTAGTATTTTATATATATATATATATATATATATATATATATATATATATATATATATATATATATATATATATATATATATATATAAAATATTTTTGTAATCTTTAGAAAATCTAATTTACATATCCACATTAGCGCTGACGGGCACCGCTTTTAGATTTTATTGTAGGATTGGACCCACGGGATCCAGATGGATCTGACTCGACATGGCGATGGGAGAAGTCAATTAACTAGGACCATCCGATCAAAGATCAAACGGTCCTAATTAAACATGTGATTATAAATTGATTTTATAGCAAAATTAGAGCCATCCATCCTAATAAAAAATATATATGCTACAACATCAACTCCCCCATGGTGAGAGATGATACCTGTAGCCAAACTAGTTCAAAATTCCAACAATTCTCATCAAAATTTTGTGATTTTTCAATTGGGTGAGCTTTAACATGAAATGAGACAATATTCTACATGGATTTTCTTTAAAATCGCTCAAGTTCATTTTACAAAACACCAGAGCCTTGGTTGTGATTGAGATCAATTATCTAACTCAAGCCAACGTTGAGTGATTTTCTCATATCAAAAAGCTTCTTAAGGTCAAGATGAAGCTTTTGGTGAAGTTTTCCCTTTTGTCTCCTTATGGATTGTTTTATAGACCAATGGATATTGCCCTTCACTAGAGCTCAATCAAAATCAAGGTTAAAGTGATCAGAAAAATAGGGGGAAGGCTCAGTTCAATTGCTTAGATGTTGGTGAAGGTGTATAAAGTGTCCATGGTATGAGAAAAAGGCTCTTATTCTTTCTTTATGGTCGGTCAACCCCTCTACCATCAATGGAGGTTAGAGGTTGTTGGCCATAAGGATTGTATCTTGCATTTTGTTGAGGGAGGTGGTTAATTGATTGGAGAGTGCTCTTTTATCATACAAATAGAGAAATGGAGGAGAGGTGTGAGAGAATTAGAAATTTTGGCTTCTTTTATCATGTTTCTCTATTTCTTTCAATCTCCCTCCCTATAATCACTTCTAGAGCCACTAAGACCAAGAAGTTCATTTCATACTTAAGAAAATCAATTGGGTCTTAGCTTGTTAGAGTTTAATTTTATGATGGTTAAAGTCTAACACTTTGAATTGACCCAACTTAACTCACTTAAGTTTAGTTGGGTTAGGTGATCCGCCTTAGACCATTAGAATTATAATTACACTTGAACCATCTTCATTAAACAAATTTGTGACCATTCAATTTGGATTAGTTTTAGTTTGACTTAGTTCAAGTCTACATTGATTGATTTGACCTAAATGGGTCAAACTAGGTCAAATAACCATAAATAGTTATTTTTAATTTAGATTAAGCTTCAACTACCTTTGATGAGGAGCTCAAATTGATTGTAATTTATTTGAGTTTAATTTTGCATTTGACCCAAATTGCCCTAATTTGGTCAATTTGGGTTCTCACAAGTTCAAGGACCAAGTTGGTCAAATTAGACCCAAAAAAGAGTTAGATTAGACCCCATTATGTTTTTGAAATGATTTGGAATGTTTAATTTATTTTAATTTAAATTTAATTTGATTTTTACACAATAGGATTCATTTGGGTCTATTAACGGAGGAAGTAGCTGTCAGTCGCTTCTCTCGGGGCACCCAATAGGATCAGCTATTTGGTAGATATTGTAGCCTTAATGATAGGTCTTATTATAGAGATGGTGGGATTTGATTTTTTCTTGTTTTTTAACCATCAATTTTAAGAGAAAAAGAACATAGTTAGTGGATCCAACATAGATCAACTTAGGTCAAATGGCATGATTTGGTAAATTGAACCCAATTTGAATTCAATTTTGTGTTTAAGTAAGTTTGAATAACAACCCGAAGTCTTTAGATTGATTTAATTTGATTTAATTTAATTTAGTTTGAATTTGGGTTAAATAGGATTTAATTGGGTTAATTAGGTTAACCAACATAACTAACCTACTTAAAGGATGATTGAATTTAAATTTTGATTAAAATATTTTTTTATTTGGAGTTTTTCTCAATTTTTATTGAATTTGGAGATGTCTTAATCGACCTAGCCCAATTGCTCTAGGTTAAGTCTTAGTGGAGCCCATTGGCTTGACCTATAAGATTGATTTCAATTTAGGTTTTAAGTTAGATTTTGAATTTTATTTTATTTGATTATGGATTTGTTTATTTTGATTTAGAGTTTGGTGTTCACTTATTCACTAAGCACATGTCTTAAGTGTGAAGGAAGATCTTAGCCTAGGATTAGAAATCCTAAGTACTAGGATTAAAAGAAATATTAACATCATCAATAATGAGGACAATAATGAACACAAGGGTGTAAGATAAGAAGTGAGTAAGATGAAGAAGAAATGGAAAGAAGTTAAAAGCAATGTGAAAAAAATCTTAGTTTAGATTTCATGAGCCATCATCCATGGTCATCAAGCTAAAGGTAATTTAACCTAGGAAGGTAGTCGACCCAACCTAATTATGAGACACTTTGTCAATAATCAAGAATTGTATCATTCAAAGTTAGTCTCATTACCTCAAATAAAAGAAGAAAAATTAAGAATCTTTGACAAACAATTTTTAAAATTAAGTCAGGAAAGATGCAGCACTTAAAATCAACACATAAGTGGAGAAATTCCTGTTGAGAGAAAAGAAATATGATAACCAAGTTGTATGCAACTAGAGCTACACAATTTTAGACCTACAATCCTATCACAAATAAAGTGCTTATGACATACTTATTTAAAGTAAAGGCAGAGATTTTTAAGTTAAAGTAATTTTAAATTATTTAGATACCTACAAGAACAATCAACTCATTGACTTACTTCAGGCGATCTGGGAAGCCATTTGCTTCTAAAACTTGCATAGCATGATTGAAGGCAAGTTAATGTAAATAATAACTAATGACTAGCACAGCTTAGTATATTTTTTCATAGAGTACTTGAAGATGGTACAAATCATAATGAGTGTGAAAAACCTAAGTGTTGACCTCATTTTTAGAATGAGTTCTCAACACCTCCATCTTAGGCATAAGACTTCTCTTAGACTTTAAGAGTTCCTTAGTCTTAAGACACATCTAGTGATTAGAAACACTCTCCCCTAGCCCTAGAGGACTCATAAGGTTTAGCCATAGGAATAGGCCATGACTTAGGGGTGTTAGGAAAATCCACTACCCTTTAGCTTAAACAATTCCTCACTTTTCTTTTTTCAAGTCAAACTCCAAATCAATTCCACTTGATTTTCTCAAACTCCAATTCAATTACATGATTGAAATCCATGATTGAAACTATGATTGAAAGCCATGATCAAAATTCGATCAAAATTCCTGAGTCCTTAACCCTTTCTTAAGGACTTAGCCAAAACTATGAACTAAACCCACTCAAACTCTTGAGATATTCTCATGATCCATTTATATTCTTATTTATATTCACATTTATAAATCAAATATAAATTCAAACCCATCAAATCAAATTCAAAATTCCAAAACAATTCATAAAATTTCCAAAATTCTTTTAATTTTCCATTAAAGGAATTAGCCAAAATCAACTCCAAACTTTGATCAAACCTATTCTAAACCTTGAGCTTTTCTCATGATCCCATGTATTCACATTTATAAATGAAATATAAATTCAAACCCATCAAATCAAATTCAAAATTCCAAAATAATTCATAAAATGTTTCAAAATTCCTTTAATTTTCTCTTGAAGGACTTAGCCAAAATCAACTCCAAACATTGATCAAACCTATTCAAAATTTTGGGATTTTCTCATTTCTTATTTATATCCTCATATATAAATTAAATATAAATATAACTCAATTCAATCAAAAATTAAATTCCAAATTAAAAATGCTTAGGAACACTCTCCCGTAGCCCTAGAGGACTCAGAAGGTTTAGCCATAAGAATAGGCCATGCCTTAGGGGTGTTAGGAAAATCCCCTACCTTTTAACTTAAACAATTCCTCACTTTCCTTTTTTCAAGTCAAACTCCAAATCAATTCCACTTGATTTTCTCAAACTCCAATTCAATTCCATAATTCAATTTTATGATTGAAATCCATGCTTAGGAACACTCTCCCCTAGCCCTAGAGTTCCTTAGTCTTAAGACACATATAGTGATTAGGAACACTCTCCCCTAGCCCTAGAGGACTCAGAAGGTTTAGCCATAGGAATAGGCCATGCCTTATGGGTGTTAGGAAAATCCCCTACCCTTTAGCTTAAACAATTCCTCACTTTCCTTTTTTCAAGTCAAACTCCAAATCAATACCACTTGATTTTCTCAAACTCCAATTCAATTCCATAATTAAATTCCATGATTGAAATCCATTATTGAAACTATGATTGAAAGCCATGATCAAAATTCCATCAAAATTCCTAAGTTAAATTTTTTCCTGAGTCCTTAACCCTTTCTTAAGGACTTAGCCAAAACTATGAACTAAACCCACTCAAACCCTTGAGATTTTCTCATGATCCATTTATATTCTCATTTATATTCACATTTATAAATCAAATATAAATTCAAACCCATCAAATCAAATTCAAAATTCTGAAACAATTCATAAAATTGTCCAAAATTCCTTTAATTTTTCATTAAAGGACTTAGCCATAATCAACTCCAAACTTTGATCAAACCTATTCAAACCTTGAGATTTTCTCATGATCCATTTATATTCTCATTTATATTCACATTTATAAATGAAATATAAATTCAAACCCATCAAATCAAATTCAAAATTCCAAAATAATTCATAAAATGTTTCAAAATTCCTTTAATTTTCCATTGAAGGACTTAGCCAAAATCAACTCCAAACTTTGATCAAACCTATTCAAAATCTTGGGATTTTCTCATTTTATTATTATATATCCTCATTTATATTCTCATATATAAATGAAATATAAATATAACTCAATTCAATCAAAATTAAATTCCAAATTAAAATGCTTAATTCCTTATTTAGCCATAAGAATAGGCCATGCCTTAAGGTGTTAGTAAAATCCCTACCATTTAGCTTAAACAATTCCTCCTTTTCATGTCAAACTCCAAATCAATTCCACTTGATTTTCTCAAACTCCAATTCAATTCCATAATTCAATTCCATGATTGAAATCCATGCTTAGGAACACTCTCCCCTAGCCCTAGAGTTCCTTAGTCTTAAGACACATCTAGTGATTAGAAACACTCTCCCCAGCCTAGAGGTTTAGGACTGGGAGCCATTAGGCCATGCTTTAGAGGTGTTAGGAAAATCCCCTACCCTTTAGCTTAAACAATTCCTCACTTTCCTTTTTTCAAGTCAAACTCCAAATCAATTCCACTTGATTTTCTCAAACTCCAATTCAATTCCATGATTGAAATCCATTATTGAAACTATGATTGAAAGCCATGATCAAAATTCCATCAAAATTTCTATGTTAAATTTTCCTGAGTCTTTAACCCTTTCTTAAGGACTTAGCCAAAACTATGAACTAAACCCACTCAAACCCTTGAGATTTTCTCATGATTCATTTATATTCTCATTTATATTCACATTTATAAATCAAATATAAATTGAAACCCATCAAATAAAATTCAAAATTCCAAAATAATTCATAAAATTTTCCAAAATTCCTTTAATTTTCCATTAAAGGACTTAGACAAAATCAACTCCAAACTTTGATCAAACCTATTCAAAACCTTGAGATTTTCTCATGATCCACTTGTATTTTCATTTATATTCACATTTATAAATGAAATATAAATTCAAACCCATCAAATCAAATTCAAAATTTCAAAATAATTCATAAAATGTTTCAAAATTCCTTTAATTTTCCATTGAAGGACTTAGCCTAAATCAACTCCAATCTTTGACCAAACCTATTCAAAATCTTGGGATTTTCTCATTTATATCCATATTTCATTTATAAATGAAATATAAATAACCATATCAATCAAAATTCAAATTAAATTAAAAATGCTTAAAATCCTCATTAATGGATTTACCCTAAACTTGATCAAACCACTTCTTTACTTATGGATTTATTTTCTATAAATGAAATATAAATATAAATATCAAATCAACTTAAAAAATTGAATTTCTAATTCAAAAAATTAAATCCTTTAAATCCCTCAATTTTACCTAAATTATGATTAAACTCTTTCAAATTCTTGAAATTTTCTCTTGATCAATTTATATTCTCATTTTATGTTCACATATGTAAATGAAATATAAATTCAAACAATCAAACTCCAAATATCAAATCAAAATCAAATCTAAGCCCAAAATCTTGAACTTAGCCCAAATCAAGCAAACTCTTGATTTTTCTCATGGTTCAATCAATCCTACAATCATATGCTCATATATAAATTCAAACCTCAATCCTTCAATCAAAACCTAAATCAAAATCAAACCCAAATCTCTTTCTTCCTTTGAATATGAGATTTTCTAATGGATCAAAATCCATTTGACTTCAAACCTCTTGTAAATGGATTTATTTTTCAATCATAAGTCCATATACAACATCAATCAACTTCAAATCAAGCTTTGACCAAGCCATTTGACCCACTTAGGCTCACTTGACCCAAAGTGACCTAAAGTACCCTTATGAGCCAACTTTTGATCCTAATCAAATTAGATTGAACCAAACTAATATTTGTCTCTCATCATGATCAACAATCATCATGGGATAGTCAATCAATCAAAATGGGTCAAACCAAGTCAAACCTAAGGATTGACCAAGTCAACACTTAACCCAAAATGAAACCTAACATGACCAAAATCCACTATAGGCCAAATTGATTGAAACCATTGATTTAAGTTCACTCATGACCTATGTTTGAACTTGATCAATGAGCCTATTCTAACCCATTTGGTCCACTTGACCCAAGTTGACCCATTTTGACCTAAAGGGTCAAAATATGTCAAAACTTGATGTAAGCCAAATTGATTGAAACCAATGGGTCAAGTCCCTCCCAAATCACTTGTGGAACTTGACCAAAGCTTCAATTGGCCAACTAGATGCAACCTAGCCCAATTGACCTAAAGGTCATATGTTGAGACAAATGAACTAAAATTTATTGGAAACAAAGATACGAATCCACTCCATACGACCAACCAAACCTAGACCTACCCTTGACCTACCTCAAATAGGTCAAATGAGTCAAATAGGTCAACTTGATTCATTTAGGTGAGCCAAAACCTAACCTATACCAAATTGAACCAAACCAAAGGCACAAAAACATTTTAAATGGTCATACGAACTTAACCCAACCCTTGGTTTGACCCAATTTGACCAATTGGTGAACTTGACCCAAGTTGACCTAATTTGACCTAAGTGGGTCAACATGAGCGAAATCCATTGAAACTTAGCCTAACCTATTTTCTCAACATACCAAACATACCCAAATTGAAAAAAAATAGTAAAATGACCACTATACCCCTAGGGCATAGAACAAATTTTGGCCTAGCCCATGGGTATTTTGGTCATGCACTCATCACAAACACTTGAGGATCTCTTAAAACATCAAGGGGACCTAGTGTGTGCACCCAACCCAATGGGTTTGGGTCAACCCATTTGGCCTATGGACCAAACCTGATCCATAGGCATGAAATTGAATTTTCAAACTCCCTCCAAACCTCAATTGAATGCACATAGGCATCCACTCCTCTGGCCAAACCAACCATGTGCACACCTCTAACCACTCAAACAACCCATTCCATTATGACAATTGGATCAAAATGACATGCATAAGCTCAGTCATTCAATTACTATAGGGGGAGATATACTCCCCCTAATTCACTGAAATCTCAACTCACACATAGTCGATTGAGGTCTAGGAAGCTTTAGCAAACATCACAGAGCTTTCCCAATGCCTCAAGGAGAGATTTGAATTTCATCTTTCTCAATTTTCAAATAGTGAAAATAAGGGAGCTCATCCTGATTTCCAACTTCTTTCACACTGAATCTTAGCTCAATTCCTCTTATAGTCATCATCCTATGACTCATTCAAGCTTGCCTAAGCATTCAATTGAGTTCTAAATCTAAGGGGAAGATCAATTCAATCAAAGCCGCAAGGGGAGCTAAGGGGAGTTGGTACATACACTCATCTACTCAACCTCAAGAGCTAGGAACCTCAACAGGGCTTCGTCTCCACTAGACGAAGCTACCTCATCGAGCAGGTGATCACCTCGAGGTTAGTGAATTTTCACCACTTAGGCTAAGGTGTGCGATCTTTTGTGAAGTGGATTTTCATTCTAGCCATTGGATTGGTCGCTTTGGTCCCTTAGATGGTGTGTGTAGAATCTTGTTTGAATCCATGAAGGATCGGGCTCGCATCTTCCCTTGGATTGTGTACAGCTCACATTCCTCCTTAGGGAAGAACTCAGCCAATCTCAGCCATCCATCCACGTGTTCTTAGGTGGACCACCAAGATTTTTAGACATGATTCTAATTCCTTATCTGATTTTAGAACCACAAGTTTACCCTCTATCGTCCGATCTTTTATTGGATGGCTAAGGGTAAAGATGCATGCACGCCTCTAGATGTGATAATTTATATAGCTCATGGCGGATGTAAAACACGCGATCCACACACATCGCGTGGGTGGGGGTTAAATGGGGTTAGTTATTTAACTAATTAAATCCTAATTAATCTCTATGGCTTCTAAAAATCATATCTCCTCATAGAAAAATCAAAACAATAAAAGGAAAAATTCCTTGGATAGAAAATTTCATCTAGAATATTCTAAAATTATTTTCAATATATTTTGATTTCCCTTTTTTTTTGAATTTGGGTTTCTTTAGGAATAGTAATTAGCTAATTACTTTCTAATTAAGCGATCAATTAATTTCAAACTTCTAGGGTTCATTTTAGGGGATGACCTCTGCCTCCCTTAATTTTCTTATGATTTATTGAGTCCTTGATTAGGGACATTTCTAGCTCATTCCCTAATTAACCTCTCCATGTAATTAAGAGTAATTAAGATGTAATTAGTAGATTTTCCTTATATTTAAGTTAGATTGAGGTTAGATCCAGTGAATAGGGGTTTTAGAGAATAATTTTGGGGTATTTCCCCTAACCTATTTCGTAAACCCCCTTTTCTTTCTTAACCCCTTTCTTAATTAAGGGTTAATCCATTAATTACCCCTTTAAATAATTTTCAAAAATTCTAAAAATCTCTAGAACTTAATTAATCTACCTTTGGTAGATATGTAAGTGTTCAATAGCCTAAGTCTAATTAATGAAATTAAACCCCCTTTCATAAGTGTGAAGGGGTGTTTTAAAAGTACTTAAGCTAAAACCCCTTAGCTTAATTAACTTATAATTGTGAGACAAATTGCATTAGGCCATTTCATTACTAAGTGCATTGCAAATTTACATACCTTGTGGGTTTTATGTCATCTCATTCACTCATAATTGCCTAAGTTAATTTTCCTAAGGTGGTGTAGGTAAGGGTTAATTAAATTACTTAATGCATACCTTGACCTAATCAATACTTAAAAATGGATTTAATTATCTGAAAATTAAACTAAAATATAAAACACATGTGGAAATGGGTTAGGAATAACAAACTAATCTCATCCTTTTAAAATTAAATCAAACTTCAAACAAACTAAAAATCATTTTGAAATTCACTTTGATTTATTCTAAGTTTTTTTATTCCTTAAGAATGTCTTTAGGAATTAAGTAAAGTGAGTTTGTTTATATAATTACATTGCTTTAGATCTTTCCCAACATGTTAAATTGTATGCCATTCCATGATTTCACATTTTCAAAGTTTTAAAATGAACTTCTTTACTTTATGTCAAATGTGCATGTATTGGCTAAAGTATGATATGAGTGGCTATTATCACTACTAAATCCAAAGTATTTTCAAAATCTATAAATAAAACATTAAATATGAAAGTGTGATATTCTTATAATTTAATTATAAGCTTGCTTGTGGTATATTATAAAGTCATGTGTAGTGTAGCCTTCCTTTCCTTCCTTATGTTAGCATAAATTTTTTTTTTTTGGGAAACCCCATGTAGGGGTATTTTATTGCCACAAAAAGAGGATTACAAGGTCCTTAAAGGGGATAAACTCCAGAACTACTACTCAAAGAGCTACTGGTACCTAAGGAGTAAATCCCCTAAGTACATCAAAAGCAAAAGAAAGCATTAAAGCAATCAAAAGATACAAGATGATTAACATAATAAGCTAAAGTAAGATTAAAGCCATTTCACGGAGGATGTGTGAATGCGATAGTATGGAGGCACGAATAAAAAAAAAGAGAAACACACAAAGTTATAATGAGAGAGAGATTAGAGCAGTTAAGGTAATCTGAGACAAAAGGATAGAAGGAAACAATATAATATGAGTATGTTAATAAGGAAATGTGATAGAGAAGCTCAATCAATCACACCATGATGGGCAGTATGAGCATCCAAACTTGAAGGGTTACATCACATGAGCTACTAGAACCAAAAGGAGTGAGATCATCACGCATCATAGCCAACAAACCTGAGAAGGTAGCACCAGTTGTTGATAATCTTGTGAGTTTTATTACACAACCTAAACAAAATTGTATTTATGCATATGAAATAGGTCAGCATAGAAGCCATCCAGAAGGCGAGTAGCTCTTTGAAATCGCTAAGCGAGTCAATGAGTCTTTAAATGACACCATCCTAGTTATAAGATATATAAATGAATCTGGCAGGCCAGAATCAGGCCAGAAGTATAGCTTAGGGGTAGATGTAAAGTCCAGAAAATGAGCCCAATCAATATAATGAATGCAGATTGGTACCAGCCCCTTATTAGTATCCATATCAATAGTTGGCAAGAAACAATTGTAAGGGAAGGCAGCAAAATCAGTAAAAACCAAAAAAGAAAGGCCAACATGAAAGCCCATTCCTGTAGGGAGCAAGAGAAGACTAAAGCCCCAATCTCAGAAGCATCACACGGAAGGTTCTCTTGAATACCGGTAATCAGTAACTCCATCCAGGAAGAAAATAAGCGATTAGCAACTAAGAGTTACATAAAAGGATAACCAAGAAGTAATATCAAAGTTTTGCACAATGATAAGTCTGCCATTAAGGATAAGGAGGTCAGCAGCAACCTGTAAGAAAGCCTGCAAAGAACATTCATAGCAGGTGGAGGAAAGGAAGAAAGCATCCCACAGCAAGATCCCACCAAAGGGACCCTGAGGAAATGGAGCATCTTTGTATGGGGTCAGGTTCCAGTAAACAACAAAGATGATAAGTCTTAAAAGGCCAAATAGACTCTTCATGCACAAAAATAAAGTAAAAGATAACTCCCAGAAGTAAAAGAAAAATGTTAGCTCCAAGCTAGAATCAAAGAAAATATGGGAGACAATCAGCATGTTAAAAACCAGCCAGCAGTCATTATCAGTTAGGATCCAATAACCTAACAGTAAATCATCAAGATAATTATTGCAACCAGCATAGTAAACAATACTAGTACTATAGTGCATAGAAACAACATAGAGAACTAAGATGCTCCAAGCAGTAATATCTTTAATAAACAGCAGGTTGCAGAGATTAATAGCATTAGCTAAGCTCATTAAAATAAATATCTCTATCCAGCATTGAATAAGCCCCCTAGGATTCGAAATGTAGCCAACAGCAATAAGATTAAAATCCCAAATAGGATTGGTGCTATAAAACCAATAGCGTTGTCACATAGCTTAACATAATTCCCTACGAATATCGGTATACATATAGCTCAATAGGTCCTTTAGGTGTAAATGCCAAAAGCGGTGAGCCTCCTAATGAAGGAGTAGGCTTAAAACTCAAATCATTACACAATTATCAAGAGAACAAGAAATATCCATTTGAAGCATCCACAAAAGGCACAAAAGTAACATAAAGCCCAAGAAATAGAAGCATATAGATCGGAAAGAAACAACAAATATTAGATTAGGTTCGAGATAAGGATTATCCAAGTTAACAACACAAGTGTTTGGGTAAGGTGAGTTGATCAAAGAAAATGATGCCATCGGATCTAGCACCCGATTGGCAAGGTAGTCGCACAAGCATTTCCTTCCATGACATGAGTGATGTTAAAATTTAGTTGGGAAAGAAGAGCTCTAGTTTGCTTGAGGTGGTAGTACAATTTTGTGCTGCTCATCTTAGTGGAAGTCAAAAGATCAATCAGTAGAACAACATCCACCTCAATCCAAATATTGAGCCAGCCATTTTGGATGCAAAGCTTAAGGACTTTGAAGACTTCCATAAGCTCAGAAAATGGGACAATTCAGGAAATAAGGGGATAAGCAAAAGCACATAGGACTAGACCTTTAGAGTTCCTAAAAATGCCACCACAATCAGAGCCATTATGAGGCATAGAGCCATTAGTATTGATTTTAATGATATGGTCAAGAGGTTTTTTCCAATAGACAATCTTGTCATTTCGACAGTAAGGTTGATCCGGTAGGTTAATGCCCAGTTTATTGGCCACAAATTTACAGCCTTGGAAGTGTTTGTAATGAATGAGATTGGCTTTAAACAAGTCACAAATTTTGCTTTTAGTTCTAGCAATAATCCTCACGTGGTTCATAGGGATCCCTCGATGTTTTGAATCATTACGGTCCATCCATATGAACCAGATAAGAGTGATAGCAATGATAACTTTAATGTGACCTTTAGTAGTGTTATCAAAATAGAATTCAAGAAGTTGATATAGAGTAAGAGAGCCATTGAAAATGACAGTGTTAAAAAGATCATCATACCAAATCCAAAGGTTAGAAGCTATGGCCCCATTAACAAAAACATGATTAACATTCTCAATATGGAAACAACAATGACATTTAGAGGGTAAATGGAATCCTTTACCCCACAATAAGGAATCAACAGGTATAAAATTTTTGAGAATACAGAAGTAAGAATAGAGGAAGTAGGGATATTGTTATTCTAAAGTTTGGAGAATACATAGGAGGAATCACAGTATCTTTAATGTGAAGCCACACATTGTTGAGGTTGAAATCACCATTGTGAGAGAGCTTAAAGAGAATATGGTCTTGAGTTTGAGGAGTGATAGGAATAGAAGTAACCATATTGAGTACAAGGGATAAAATCAAGCTTATTATTGTTCCACTTATTGTTGTGCCAAAAAGAGTTTACTTTAATGGCGGAAGTGGAATGAGTGTAGAGTAAGTCATCCATGGAACCACAACCACTCCAATTATCTTACCAGAAGAAAGAGGTACCAGAGTTGATGCCCCAAAAAATTAGGGATTCGGCATCCCATTTGACAGAACAAAGTCTTTTCCACGAGTCACGGTTTAAAGGGAGATGAGGGGTGCTTACCACGGCAATATTTGAATTGAGTGAGACTTTGATTACTCTAAAATTCCACCAAAGTTTATAGGAAAAGGCATTGATAGCTTCTTTTATGGATTTACAACCAAGACCACCTTCAAAGTGCCACAACTTTTAAACCAAGAGGTCCAGTGCATTTTTTTTTGAGGAGGCATTAGAGAAAAATTTATTTAGGAGATGCTCAATTACTTGATGCTCGAGATGGTTGACACAATGGTTTGGATGAGATATAAAGACATGGAATTAGAGTGCTCTTGATCAAGGTTAGCCTACCACCAAAGAGAGTAAATGGAATTCCCAAATTGAAATTTTGGTAGAAATTTTTTGAATAAGATCATCAAAAGGTGAGATCTTTTCGCCTTTAAAAGTGGAGCGAGGTAGTTAATGGGAAATTGAATTTGCTTAAAATTAGTAATTCGGAGATTTGATTCAATCTATTGGGAGGGATCTTATTTGAGGAATAAAACAACATTTTTTTATCATTAAGGAAGAGACCACTAACTTTGCCAAAATCATTTAGAGATTCTTAATATTTTTGACATGTTGAAGGAGGCATTACAAAGATTATAAAATCATCACAAAGCTAAAACAGGAAACCACCATGAGTTTTAAAAACCATGTTAGGTTTTTTGATGAAAAGGTCATTGAGGCTCTCGAAAGATCTTCGACAGTAATGATAAAAAGAGAAGGAGAAAGGGGGTCGCGTTGACGCAAACCACGGCTCGAAGAAAAGAAACCAAGGGACTCACAATTTAAGATGAGAGAACGGATGTTAGTGATACAACTTTTGAAAATCCAGATAAAATGATTAGAGAAACCAAACAAATGCAAGATTTGGAAAAGGAAATCTCACGAGAGGTTGTCAAAGGCTTTAGAGATGTCCAGTTTGAAGAGCATATTACCTCCTCTAGAAGAAATATCAATGTCATGAACCAGTTCTTGAGTGAGGAGAATATTATCAGATATGGCTCTATTTTTGACAAAACCAGTTTGGTTAGGGGAGATGATTTTATGAAGCGGCTAATTCTAATTAATTAGTTTAGCAATGAGTTTTGGAAAAAAGGTACAAAGTTTAAAGTTCGGGGATTGGTGATGGTTTTAGGAATAAGGACAATAGAAATATGGAAAAATATCAAGAATAGAGGTCAAAGAAATCAATAACAACATTAATAAGATCAGATTTAACAAAGGTCAACAATGTTGAAAGAAATGAGTGAAGCCACCATCGGGACCGACAGCGAGTCATTGTTCATGCTATTGAGAGTACTACTAATTTTTGCTTCTGAGGGACGCATAGTGAGCAAATGGTTATCCTCATTGGTAATCAAAGAAGAGATAAGATGGGTGTTGGAGGGGGTTTCTAACGAAGGATTAGAATTTAATAAATTTTGAAAGTGATGTATGATAAAATCCTTGATTTCATTGTTATCAGTTATCCAGTCACCATTAGGATTCTTGATTTTCTTAATAGAGTTTAGAGCTTTCCGTTTATTACAAATAGCATGGAAATACCTAGTGTTTCGGTCACCCTCAGCAATATGTTTGCTAGCGGCTTTTTGGCGCCAATAGGTTTCCTCCATATTTTGGTAGTTAATCGACTATCTTTGGCGGTTCAACTCTTCAAGCTTCTTTGGGGTTAAGACACCTCTTCAAGTGAACAAATCACTTGTTCCATAGCTTTAAGATTGGTAAAGAGATTTTTAAAATATGCTTGTTCCACCAATTGAGGTTTTGTTTAAGCCTCTTGAGCTTAAGCAAGCCAAACCATGCCTTTTTAGCATTATCAGGATGAACAGGAGCCATCCAGTTAGTGGAAACAAAATTAGTGAAATCACCATGTTGGGTCCACATATTTTGGAAACGGAAAGATGAGGGAATAGGAGGGTTAGTGGGGGGAGTTTTGATAGAGATCAAAAGAGGGGCATGATCAGACAAAGTCCTGCTCAAATGTTCAACAGAGGTGAGAGGCCATTGATTAATCCAAAGAGAATTAAAGAGGACCCTGTCCAAACATTGCCAAAGTCTAGAGTTGTGCCACGTGTAATCAGACCCTGAAAAACCAATGTCAATCAAATTGCAATCAAGGATCATATTAGAGAAGTCTTCCATGGAATGAAGGTTAGGAGAACATCCTCCCCTCCTTTTTGAAGAAGCAATGATAGTGTTGAAATCGCCCTCAACAAACCAAGGTAAGTTAATTGAGGAGGCAAAGGTTCTTAAATGATTCCAAAGGATGTTCCTACCGGCTCTATTACAAGAAGCATAGATAAATGAACCAAAAGCCGAAAAATCACCTAAAGAGATTTTGACATTAACCAATTGATCAAGATCATCAATGATGGAAATGGTGATAATTATCCCAAAAACACCAAATTTTGTTATTAAGATTGAAGAAGAAATTTTGAAATCAAGCGATCTAGCAACAAAGGCAATTTTGGTAGAGCTAATGAAAGGCTCAATAATAAAAGTTTGATGTTATGAGGAAGCGTGAGGCTCTAACAGTTCTTGAGGAGTGTACAAGGATATTCAAATAAGAAAATTTATCATAATAAAAATTACGAAAAGGAAAGATAGAAAAGGCAAATGAAGAGGGACATAATTATTTATGAGGTGTAAGGGAAGAAGTTGGCATTAGTCTCAGCACCCACCTCAATAGTAGTATGTATATTTGGCAAATCAATAGGTATTAAGGGGGCAGGTGTAGGAGGGTGTATTCCAGTATGAGTAGCTTTTGGCACATAAGCTAACTTATGGTTTTCCCTGTTCCAAGAGAGGTACTAGTGTCATGTGAAATATTCTTTTTAAGGTTGGGGTGTAGCACAAAGCATTCGGTATGATCATGGCCATGGATCTTACAGTGGGAACAAAAGACTGGGAAGTTTTCAAATTCAACTTTTTGATTATATCCAAATTTTTCTGAGCCAATCCAAACTTCTTTGGGGTATTTTTTGGTAATGTCAATTTCAACCAAGATGCGTGCAATAGATGGTCGAGTTCTGGCGGTTTGATCAATTTGAAGGGGTCTACCAAATAGAGCCCCAACCGCAAACAATACTTGATGAGTAACATAGTGAATTCTCATGTTTGGGAAAGCAAGCCAGAGGAACAATAGGGATTCTTCCTTGACATCAAAGAGGGGTGACCATTTCAAGAGACGATTTGGCAATTATACACATAATAAGAGACGAGTAAAGACAGAGTAATCTAAATCATTTGATAATTGAATGAGGATGTGTCGAGGATCAAGGAGTCCAATAGTGAAGACACCCGAAAGCTTTAAGCTATGGAAGAAGGATCGGATGTTATCTAGAGTAGGGTGCCTTAGAGAGAATTTACCAACTAAAGAGAACTCATAAGGCTGAGCTAATTTCTCCACATCCTGGTCAGAACACATGACAACCGGCAATCCATGAAAGGATGTAGAGATTAGATTAACCGAGGCATTAGTATAAGGGGTCTTACCAGAAAGTGCGTCCTTAAAGGACTTCACAGCAGGAAAATTAACAGTAGCAATCGGATCCAGAGTACCTTTAGGATCAGTGGTTTTAGTCGGCGCATCTAGGAGCGACGAGTTCGAAGGCGCGGAGGGTGAAGCCTCCGCCATTAATCGATCCGGTGAGACTCACATAAGCTACCAAGGGATGCGTGAATGAGCAATTTGATAGCAAGCACGATTGGGGAGGCCCGAATAGCAGCCAAATTGCGGAGAACAGCATGGGAACAGAAAATCGCCACAAAATTGCCAGAGAGCGGAGCGGAGCATTTTTGTTTTGGGGTTTTAGGGTTTCATGTTAGCAATACGTAACTGAACGGAAGTAGATGGGGCTCATTTGAAAAGGGCCTAACACTTACTTAATTCCAAACCCTATTCATCCCTATGCTCTCACTTAAGAAGGAGTGCTTACACTTGCATGAATAAATTGCATAAACCAAAATGAAACTATTAATCAAATTTTTGTGTATTATTCTCCACTTTATTTCTTTTATATGCATGTTAGTACTTAAGAAAGTGGTATATTAGTCTGGATAACCTCAAGGTTTGATTTTAAGTAGCCCTAAGTAGTTCTTGTACCTTACACCTCACGGTTAACAATGATGTTGTACTCACTTATGCCTTTCTTACTTTCATGCATGAAAATTTTGGATAAAGAAAACCTTTTCTACTTAAGAAAATTCATGCATATAAAACTTCTAAAATTTCTTAAATGAATTACTTAGAATGCATCATTAAGTGTGTTAATTATCTCATTTTCATGTATAGATATGCTTAGGGTCCATCCATATGCAAGTTATATATGTTGGGAAAGAATTGAAGTAATGCTATGTGAATTTTGATTCATTTTTCTTAATCTTAAAATGTCTTTCTTTTGGATAGGTTTGTTTAGAGTTAATCTATATTTAGAATTAATTAAAATATTTAATCTAGACATTCACCTAAATGAAACTAAAACATGAAACTTATCTTAGAAATTACTTAAGGATTAAGGAAGGAAAGAGAAGTTCTCTCTCTCTTTCCCTATTTAGTAATTAATTGCTTCACTCAAATCAAACTAAAACATGAATGTAAATTAACCCAAAGTCACTAAACAACTTAAATGAAACCATCCTCTAAGTTGAACATGTCTTTCATACTTAGAAAATTCAAACCTAAAGTCTAAGCTAAGCATACCACACAAACCTTGCACACACATTAGCCTAAGTCATCCCTTCTAGATTTAGGTTAGGTTGCATGGCTTGATGTTATGTTTTGCCTTGTGATGAATGCTTTATACTGGATTTTAGGGTGTTTGCTCATAGAATGATTGGTAGGGCGTGCTTAGTATAACCATTATTTTCTGTAGGGGATCGTGCTAAAGGGGCGCTATCATAAATAAAGATATAAATGCTTCTTTCTTGCGGTGCTTTAGCATAATCCATAGACCAGGTGGACTTAGTCACCCATGTGTGGGGTGATAAGTCCAATATACATGCTTTCGATTTGTGTGGTATGATTTGACTAACCTTTGTTTTGCAAGTGTTAGTTAGATTTATGCATTTCCTTTTCATGTAAAAAAATTTGTATATTTAGGAGTTGGAATGATTTGTTAGGGAGGGGGGGGGGATTAGGATGAATATTGGTCATAAGATCCTATCTTATGTACCATGTGAAGCATTGGAGCATCTACCATTGAACTATCCAAAGGAAGATCCAAAGAAAAAAAGAAAGAAAGAAGAAAAGAAGAAAGAAGGAAGAAGAATAAAGCTTAAAGACCCACATAACAATGAATTCCTTTTGCTTAAATGTAATTTAATTCATTTGTAATTCGGGTTGTATAAGGGTAGAGCTCGGCTACCCAATTTGATATTTTTAGGTTTGGTGTGCAACCACAATGGCCATTTATTCTTTTAGCTAGTCTTATAAATTGATTAATGTTTGTTTAACTTGTGGCATGCTTTTCCTAGTTTCTTCCTTGCTTTATGTATGGCCTGATGTGGATTAGGCTCTTTAGGAAAAAATAAATCTTTTACCCAGCTTAACAATTCAAAATAAAACTAAACAACTCATAACCTCACCTAAAGCTTAGAATTAAAATTAAGATAAAAGAATTAGAAACTCCTTAGCTGGATGAGTTCTTTTCTTTATAATATCATGCACAGTAGCATCTTATTTCACTCTTGATTGGAGGACTTCCATCTTAGCCAGAGAACTCAGCTTGACCTATGAGTTCCATGGTGGAAACTCACCTCCTAAAAATTCTAGCTGATTTTGGCCAATAATCTACTTTCTCATGCATTAGTCATAAAGATCCTATTAGCTAGAGTCAAATTGATTATCCAAAAATGAAATAAAATGAAATTTGAAATGCATTAGATTTAGGTCATTTGAAGCATGTCCCTTTACATGATCTAGTCTATTTAGGGAGTGAGTTTAAGAACTTAGTCTCTTTCTAAATAAAAGTAGCCTAGCTATCTTCCATAAACATAAAGACTTGCATACATGTATTTAAAATTGTAGGAGGAGTTAGTTGGCGGCCACTAAGGTGGTTGTAAGTCCAAGCAGTAGGGTGGTTTGTCCTCTTTGGTGGAGGCAAACCAATTACTCATTTTTTTGTTTTAGATTTAGGTTGTGCTTCCGGCCCTCATCGAAGCTTCTTAGATTTAGGTTATGAGATTGCTTTTTCCTTTGTGGTCCCTTCCTCACCTTCTAGGTATTTCCTTAATATTGTGTTAAGGAATATTAAGTCCTAAAATTCTAATAAAAAATGCAACCCAAACAATCTAAATCAATTTCTAAAATGTAAAGCCCAATTTCAAGATAGTTTGAGATACTCACAAGGTTTCCTAGCATCATGAGCATCTCCTACTTATTCCCATTATGGCTTCGATAATAACTCCCTCTTTTGATCAATCCCATTTGATCTTCAAACATAAAACTAATCGATTGATAGTCCTTCCTATTAAAATCTTTAAAGACAATGATCATTTACCTTAATCCAGAGTTTTCCTAAAGGATCTTGTCCTTTAGGATATAATTAACTATGGGGGCTTGCCCCTGTAGGAAACTTAACGAACCTGATTTAAAATAAACCCTGTTTTACTTTTTCATGTAAACTAAGGGAAGAATCTTTGGTATATATGTAGACCCATTGTCCTTAGGAGTCCTTATTGAGGTGATTGGTTCCATTAAAGGGTAGTGACTTCTATCTTTCCACATTGTACACTATACCTTGATGACGTATCTGATCACCTAAATAAGTACATCTGCGGATCTGCGTGGAGTCTAACCAAGATGAATTTCCACTTATATAGTTTTCCTCTCCTTTCACCTGCAGATTTGAAGGTGACTCTGTATGTGTGCAGAATTTTTCACCACACTAAAATTAAATAGATACCTCTACCCAAAGACTAGTTATTCAACTGGTCTATTACTTCTATCTACCTTACATGTATAAAATTAATGAGTAGAAATAGATGATGAATAAAGCACATTTAGGTGAATGAAGATGTTATTTCAGAAGAACACTCACCAATTGCTTCTTATGACAAGGGTACTTTAGCTAACATTGAGAAAGAATGTTGAAATTTTCTCCGAAAGATATGAGAAATGTCAAAGTTTATATCCATATAATTTTAACCATCACAATTATTGCAGAAAATTAGTAGCTTAGCTATTTTCCATGTGATGCATGGAATAAATTAATCTTTCGTCACTTATCAATGTCCAAATAAAGTTCATTCTAGTCATAGTCAACTATCTTTTCAAATTGATTGAAGATAAGTTGCTCACCAAATTTTTATTTGGTTTGACATCATTTGCAAATATGGGCTATAATTGTCCATCGTAACCGATAATGGGCCTAAATTCTATAATTAAGCTTCAAAAATTTTACAATTTTATGGCATTCGCCTTAAATACTCCTCGATCCATCACCCACAAATAAATGGCTAAGTTGAAGTGGAGAATAAGTAAATTCTCAATTTTAAAAAAAGAAAATTTAAGGAGCCAAAGAACTGATTGGGCAACTATCTTTAGTCTTGTTTGTGCTTAGAATAACCCTTTCTTTAACAATGGATCTAAAGCATTTATTTTATACTATGGAACCTAGTATCAATTGAGTATAAGTTATACAACTAGTAATTTATGGTGGCAATCAATTATGATCAATACCCTATTAAGTGGGAAGATTATAATCAAAAACGCAAGGAGAAGGCATAACATATTAGAAAAACTCAAAATGTAGGCTTTTATAATGTATAAAAAACTAAGAGAAGAATGATGAAATACTTCAATGCAAATGTCAAAGAAAAAAATTTTAACCTAGCTATTTGGTGCTAAAAAATGTAGATGCAATAGCAAGGAAAACAACACTCGAGAAGCTCAAATCAAAATGGGATGGACCACACATAATCTTGAAATAAGTTCACGAGGTGCTCATCAAGAACAAACTTTAAAGGAGGTGTTGAGAACATGGAGTGCTTATGACCTCAACAAATGTTATTAATAAGAGTGTTTCCCTACATATTTTTATCATTATTTTTATCAACCTTTCTATAAATTATGAATGCAAAGTATTAAATTTTTTTACTAAGCCTATGAGAATTAACTCGTCGTTCACTTGGTGAATTTATGCTATGAAATCAATAAGAATTAAGTTAATAGCATCTTAAAAAAATAACTCATCCATACTTTTTTTATACTCAAGGAACTTACATCTCCAAGGTGAGTGATTTTGAGTAATTTCCTAACATATAAACCTACTTACCTAAAGATGAATGTGCTTCTCACAATTTAAAAGAATCAACTTAATTATAGTCTTTTACTATAACTACAAGTCAACCATCTTAAGATGCGACCAAGAGTAAAATCTCAAGTTCTCAAAGGTAATGACACTACACACTATAGGAGAGCTACCACCCTAGATAAACCCCACGAAGAAGATAAGTTCACACCTAGCATGATTAGTTTCACCTATAGGAAAATCCACTCTAAGGTGCTTAGGATATTTAATTATTAATAAATAAGCATGTGGGTAACTACTCAACACTTGTGATGGCCAAAGTACATAAACCCAGCTAAAAAAATTTAAATAGCCAATCCTTAATAAGATGACTCCACCCTTTTAGATGAGAAGAAAAATGAGTAGTGTGTGAGTTTCTCCTAACTAGTAAGTCTAGATGAGAGCTCCTGTGAAGACCAAGAGTCCAGCATAAGATGAAGTGTATCTGATCTGAATGTCATAGCCATAATGAGCTAACTCCCCCTTTTGTGAAGAGATCCTCAATAAGTAGCATGTGAGTCTTTACTAGTCAGTTTAGATGAATGTCCTCATAAAAACCAAGAGTTTGGCATAAGGTGAGATGCACCCAAGGTTACTACCATACAACTCATGACTCTAACTCCTTGACCTAGGTGGGTTCCTCAAAGAAGAAGAAAAATTGGCATAAGGTGTGGTATATCTAAAAGAGACCACGTATAATTTTGTTTTTATAATAACAACACAGATATCCTACAAACAATAATAAGTTCTATCTCCACCAACTTGTGAGTTCATCATTACCCCAAAATGTCAATATGTATGCTCTAGAAAACTTATTATTAGCCAAGATGAAGATGTTCAAAAAAATTATAAGTACCAAAGTGTATTCATATTCAATAATTTTTTGAGTAAAATAAAATATAAAATAAATATTGATTAATAAGAAGCAAAAAAATTTGTTACTATGTTAATGGATTACATATGGTGAGTACAAGAGTTATCACTCATTATAAATAAAAAGAAAGTGAACTAACTCTCCCTCTCACTCGTACAAAAAAAATATTAAAATGAAAAGGCTATATCCCCTAGTAGCACTTGAGTCATTAGAATTTGACAACACACATAGATTCTTCAAATCTAAAAACTTATTATCAAGGTTACTTTGTTCACTAGCCTGTTGCCTTAGAGGTCAAATTATACCTTGATGATATTGATCTCGGTTTAGTAATGAGGATTAGATAATAGAAATAAGCTCATCATTCCATAGAGCCGAGGGGAGTGGCCTTAGATGTTAGTACTTTAAGGTCAATGTGGTATGTTGTGTGAGCCACCAGGAGCAAAAGAGCAAATATGTTAACAATTAATGTACCCATAAAAGCACATAATAAAGTGACAAGTTCTTATAAACTCATACAAGAGAGTGAAGATAGTTATTACTATAATGAATGGCCCCAACTACCACAAGGAGCAATTTATAGAGGGTTTTCGTGTGACATCAAATCTAACATTAACTCACAATATCCTATCAAATTTATTGCTCAAAGCCTTAATAAGAACATATAAAATGTACTCTCTCCTACATGTAAAGTATGTTAACTAGCCGTATAAAAATATGTTAAAGATGTGTGTAGTAAAATTGAAGTCAACTCGTAAATATAGAATTTTATTACTATCAAACATTTAATACAACACACACTCATCATTATATATAATCACAATACTACCATTTTAAAATTTGCTAAGTATAAGGCCTAATATAACATCTAGAGAAATAAATTCTTTTCTTATTAATTATTACAAAAAAACTCATTGCCTTGATAAATAAAGATGACCACATCAAATGATGGCAGTGATGAACAACCACCACCTCTATGTTTAGCTCTCTTGACTTATCATTCAGTGACACAAAACTTGATCTTGTTCTAATGAGTTGACCCTAAACCACAACTCCATCAACTCAACCATCATGTTGATAACTACAATCTCCACTACTACCAACCTCTACTAAGCTCTTCACTGCCTACCTCTGCCACCTGCAGAAATGGAGCCTAAGTTGGGCCAGTGCTCATAGGGTATGCTCACCACTTGAATGGGAGAGAAGAAGGCATGCATCTTATCCAGTCTACTGGGAGCCTCTCTTTCATCACAAACTCCTCCTTCATTATGAAAAATTGGAGGATGAGATCTAACACTCAAGAATCTCACAACTATAGTCCCTCTTATGTAATTCAATGAATAAATAAAGTAAACAATAATTTTATTTTATGTATATATTAGCAAAATGATGAGATTACTCACTAAAATAGCCATCTCAAACATAAAAATTGATTGAGAAATCAATGATGCTTCCCACACACTCAATGTTCAATCTAATAACTTGCCCATTATGAGGTCAATTATCTGCTCACTAGGATAGGAGCTCCCCAATCAGCCAAAAATGAACTCATCATAAATAGATGCACCTTATTTGATAATTGGAAGCTAACTACTCGATATTGGTGAACTCAAGCCACTCTTAGTATGGC
Organism: Cymbidium sinense; assembly: GCA_021442155.1. Taxonomy (NCBI): domain Eukaryota; kingdom Viridiplantae; phylum Streptophyta; class Magnoliopsida; order Asparagales; family Orchidaceae; genus Cymbidium; species Cymbidium sinense. The sequence goes on along the minus strand of CM038216.1, from coordinate 178,446,527 downwards.
CTATAAGAGAACCCTGAGCTTTAGTGTATTTATAATAATTAATGAAAAAATGCAGCATGAGAATACCTCAATAGGGCGTCTCCACAAACTCATGATAAGCTTGAGACAATTGCATTTGGATCATCACTTTCTTCACTTGTTGTCTTATTAGCAGAACCTACTCTTCTTACTAAGGTGCATTAATCTCAACCAGAATGTCAATCACCACCTAAGGCACATCAATCACCTCTCACCACTCAAGTTTAAGTTACAAACATGATGACCCCCCACCTAACATGCATGCCCTTCCGTAGGCAGTGTCCCAAAAGTCAATAAAGATGAGTTGACTTCCCTTTAAACTTACCATTTTATATTTTATATATGAATTTTGATGCCCTTAATAATGGGCTTTGAGATTCAATTTAGGAGCATAGAAAAGATCTCTTTGACTGAAATGCTATTATCACCATCATGCATCTGCAACATTTCTAACTAATGAGTGGAGTCAAACAAAAATCTAACTTGGCTACCATTTAGTATCATTTTGTTATTTAAACTAAAAATTTAAGTATCTCTATAATCTAAATTAATGTTGCTTTTTTCCATCAGCATAGACTAAGCTTTTTTCTTTTATTATTAGCATAAGCTAAGTTACCATTGTGTAAGCTATTGACTCATCATCACCTAATTATTAATCTACCTACTTGATTATAAATATTTATAAACAAGCATATGGACTTATATACTTTGAAAGATCACATCTCTACATCCCATATTGGGATAACTTATTTCCTCCCATAGAAAATACCCTATGTCATTATGAGATGACGACTCCTCTTTGACTCTACTCATAAAGTTAATGAACATAAAATTTCATTCTTTGGTCTATAAAGGAGGTAAGTTGGCATTAGTCTCAGCACCCACCTCAATAGTAGTATGTATATTTGGCAAATCAATAGGTATTAAAAGGCGGTGTAGGAGGTGTATTCCAAGAGTAGCTTTTGGCACATAAGCTAACTTATGGTTTTCCCTCCAAGAGAGGTACTAGTGTCATGTGAAATATTCTTTTTTAAGGTTGGGGTGTAGCACAAAGCATTTATGATCATGGCCATGGATCTTACAAGGGGGGAAGTTTTCAAATTCAACTTTTGATTATATCCAAATTTTTTGAGCCAATCCAAACTTCTTTGGGGTATTTTTTGGTAATGTCAATTTCAACCAAGATCGCAACGATGGTCGAGTTGTGGCGGTGGCTTGATCAATTTGAAGGGTCTACCAAATAGAGCCCCAACCGCATAAACAATGATGAGTAACATAGTGAATTCTCATGTTTGGGAAAGCAAGCCATAGAGGAACAATAGGGGATTCTTCCTTGACATCAAAGAGGGGTGACCATTTCAAGAGGCATTTTGGCAATTATACACATAATAAAGCGGCAGTAAAGACACGAGAGTAATCTAAATCATTTGATAATTGAATGAGGATGTGTCGAGGATCAAGGAGTCCAATAGTGAAGACTCCCAAAAGCTTTAAGCTATGGAAGAAGGATCGGATGTTATCTAGAGTAGGGCGCCTTAGAGAGAATTTACCAACTAAAGAGAACTCATAAGAGCTAATTTGCATCATCCCGGGAACACATGACAATGCAATCCATGAAAGGATGTAGAGATTAGATTAACGGCATTAGTATAAGGGGTCTTACAGAAAGTCGTCCTTAAAGGACTTCACTCAGAAAATTAAATGATCAGTACCTTTAGGATCTGGTTTTAGTGCGCGGGCGGTTGGGAGGGTGAAGCCTCGCCATTAATCCTGAGACTCACATAAGCTACCAAGGGATGCGTGAATGAGCAATTTGATAAAGCAACCGGGGGGAGGCAGCCAAATTGAGGGAAAGGAGAAAATCGCCACAAAATTGCTGAGAGCATTTTTGTTTTGGGGTTTTAGGGTTTCATGTTAGCATAACTTTGAATATGAGTTAGCGAGATGTAGGGCTCATTTGAAAAGGGCCTAACACTTACTTAATTCCAAACCCTATTCATCCCTATGCTCTCACTTAAGAAGGAGTGCTTACACTTGCATGAATAAATTGCATAAACCAAAATGAAACTATTAATCAAATTTTTGTGTATTATTCTCCACTTTATTTCTTTTATATGCATGTTAGTACTTAAGGAAAGTGGTATATTAGTCTGGATAACCTCAAGGTTGCGAGGCTTTAAGTAGCCCTAAGTAGTTCTTGTACCTTACACCTCTGGTTAACAATGATGTTGTACTCACTTATGCCTTTCTTACTTTCATGCATGTATGTGAAATTTTGGATAAAGAAAACCTTTTCTACTTAAGAAAATTCATGCATATAAAACTTCTAAAATTTCTTAAATGAATTACTTAGAATGCATCATTAAGTGTGTTAATTATCTCATTTTCATGTATAGATATGCTTAGGGTCCATCCATATGCAAGTTATATATGTTGGGAAAGAATTGAAGTAATGTATGCTATGTGAATTTTGATTCATTTTTCTTAATCTTAAAATGTCTTTCTTTTTGGATAGGTTTGTTTAGAGTTAATCTATATTTAGAATTAATTAAAATATTTAATCTAGACATTCACCTAAATGAAACTAAAACATGAAACTTATCTTAGAAATTACTTAAGGATTAAGGAAGGAAAGAGAAGTTCTCTTCTCTTTCCCTCTTTTACTTATTTATTAACTTCACTCAAATCAAACTAAAACATGAATGTAAATTAACCCAAAGTCACTAAACAACTTAAATGAAACCATCCTCTAAGTTGAACATGTCTTTCATACTTAGAAAATTCAAACCTAAAGTCCTAAGCTAAGCATACCACACGAACCTTTAAAGCACACACATTAGCCTAAGTCATCCCTTCTAGATTTAGGTTAGGTCGGTGCATGGCTTGATGTTATGTTTTGCCTTGTGATGAATGCTTTATACTGGATTTTAGGGTGTTTGCTCATAGAATGATTGGTAGGGCGTGCTTAGTATAACCATTATTTTCTATAGGGGATCGTGCTAAAGGGGCGCTATCATAAATAAAGATATAAATGCTTCTTTCTTGCAGGTGCTTATACCCCTTAGCATAATCCATAGACCAGGTGGACTTAGTCACCCATGTGTGGGGTGATAAGTCCAATATACATGCTTTCGATTTGTGTGGTATGATTTGACTAACCTTTGTTTTGCAAGTGTTAGTTAGATTTATGCATTTCCTTTTCATGTAAAAAAATTTGTATATTTAGGAGTTGGAATGATTTGTTAGGGAGGGGGGAATAGGATGAATATTGGTCATAAGATCCTATCTTATGTACCATGTGAAGCCTTGGAGCATCTACCATTGAACTATCCAAAGGAAGATCCAAAGAAAAAAAGAAAGAAAGAAGAAAAGAAGAAAGAAGGAAGAAGAATAAAGCTTAAAGACCCACATAACAATGAATTCCTTTGCTTAAATGTAATTTAATTCATTTGTAATTCGGGTTGTATAAGGGTAGAGCTCGGCTACCCAATTTGATATTTTTAGGTTTGTGCGGTGTTACCCGACCACAAACCATTTATTCTTTTTACGCTAGTCTTATAAATTGATTAATGTTTGTTTAACTTGTGCATTTAAGTGGCATGCTTTTCCTAGTTTCTTCCTTGCTTTATGTATGGCCTAGATGTGGATTAGGCTCTTTAGGAAAAAATAAATCTTTTACCCAGCTTAACAATTCAAAATAAAACTAAACAACTCATAACCTCACCTAAAGCTTAGGATTAAAATTAAGATAAAAGAATTAGAAACTCCTTAGCTGGATGAGTTCTTTTCTTTATAATATCATGCACATCAGCATCTTATTTCACTCTTGATTGGAGGACTTCCATCTTAGCTAGAGAACTCAGCTTGACCTATGAGTTCCATGGTGGAAACTCACCTTCTAAAAATTCTAGCTGATTTTGGCCAATAATCTACTTTCTCATGCATTAGTCATAAAGATCCTATTAGCTAGAGTCAAATTGATTATCCAAAAAATGAAATAAAATGAAATTTGAAATGCATTAGATTTAGGTCATTTGAAGCATGTCCCTTTACATGATCTAGTCTATTTAGGGAGTGAGTTTAAAAACTTAGTCTCTTTCTAAATAAAAGTAGCCTAGCTATCTTCCATAAACATAAAGACTTGCATACATGTATTTAAAATTGTAGGAGGAGTTAGTTGGACCACTAAGGTGGTTGTAAGTCCAAGAGGTGGTGGTCCTCTTTGGTGGAGGCAAACCAATTACTCATTTTTTTTAGATTTGGGTTGTGCTTAGGCCCTCATAGATTTAGGTTATGAGATTGCTTTTCCTAAAATTCTAATAAAAAATGCAACCCAAACAATCTAAATCAATTTCTAAAATGTAAAGCCCAATTTCAAGATAGTTTGAGATACTCAAGGTTTCCTAGCATCATGAGCATCTCCTACTTATTCCCATTATGATAATAACTCCCTCTTTTGATCAATCCCATTTGATCTTCAAACATAAAACTAATCGATTGATAGTCCTTCCTATTAAAATCTTTAAAGACAATGATCATTTACCTTAATCCAGAGTTTTCCTAAAGGATCTTGTCCTTTAGGATATAATTAACTATGGGGCTTGCTTTCTAACCGATTTAAAATAAACCCTTTTACTTTTTCATGTAAACTAAGGGAAGAATCTTTGGTATATATGTGACCCATTGTCCTTAGAGTCCTTATTGAGGTGATTGGTTCCATTAAAGGGTAGTGACTTCTGTCTTTCTAGATTGTACACTATACCTTGATGACGTATCTGATCACCTAAATAAGTACATCTGCGGATCTGCGTGGAGTCTAACCAAGATGAATTTCCACTTATATAGTTTTCCTCTCCTTTCACCTGCAGATTTGAAGGTGACTCTGTATGTGTGCAGGAATTTTTCACCACACTAAGGCAATCTAAAATTAAGATAGCATACCTCCTACCCAAAGACTAGTTATTCAACTGGTCTATTACTTCTATCTACCTTACATGTATAAAATTAATGAGTAGAAATAGATGATGAATAAAGCACATTTAGGTGAATGAAGATGTTATTTCAGAAGAACACTCACCAATTGCTTCTTATGACAAGGGTACTTCTAGCTAACATTGAGAAAGAATGTTGAAATTTTCTCCGAAAGATATGAGAAATGTCAAAAGTTTATATCCATATAATTTTAACCATCACAATTATTGCAGAAAATTAGTAGCGCTTAGCTATTTTCCATGTGATGCATGGAATAAATTAATCTTCTGTCACTTATCAATGTCCAAATAAAGTTCATTCTAGTCATAGTCAACTATCTTTTCAAATTGATTGAAGATAAGTTGCTCACCAAATTTTTATTTGGTTTGACATCATTTGCAAATATGGGCTATAATTGTCCATCGTAACCGATAATGGGCCTAAATTCTATAATTAAGCTTCAAAAATTTTACAATTTTATGGCATACTCTCGATCCATCACCCACAAATAAATGGCTAAGTTGAAGTGGAGAATAAGTAAATTCTCAATTTTAAAAAAAGAAAATTTAAGGAGCCAAAGAATTGGGCAACTATCTTTAGTCTTGTTTGTGCTTAGAATAACTTCCCTTTCTTTAACAATGGATCTAAAGCATTTATTTTATACTATGGAACCTAGTATCAATTGAGTATAAGTTATACAACTAGTGATTTATGGTGGCAATCAATTATGATCAATACCCTATTAAGTGGGAAGATTATAATCAAAAAGGCAAGGAGAAGGCATAACATATTAGTAAAACTCAAAATGTAGGCTTTTATAATGTATAAAAAACTAAGAGAAGAATGATGAAAGACTTCAATGCAAATGTCAAAGAAAAAAATTTTAACCTAGCTATTTGGTGCTAAAAAATGTAGATGCAATAGCAAGGAAAACAACACTCGAGAAGCTCAAATCAAAATGGGATGGACCACACATAATCTTGAAATAAGTTCACCGAGGTGCTCATCAGGTAAGAACAAACTTTAAAAGGAGGTGTTGAGAACATGGAGTGCTTATGACCTCAACAAATGTTATTAATAAGAGTGTTTCCCTACATATTTTTATCATTATTTTTATCAACCTTTCTATAAATTATGAATGCAAAGTATTAAATTTTTTTACTAAGCCTATGAGAATTAACTCGTCGATCACTTGGTGAATTTATGCTATGAAATCAATAAGAATTAAGTTAATAGCATCTTAAAAAAATAACTCATCCATACTTTTTTTATACTCAAGGAACTTACATCTCCAAGGTGAGTGATTTTGAGTAATTTCCTAACATATAAACCTACTTACCTAAAAGATGAACTTAAGCTTCTCTACAAGTCAACCATCTTAAAAGAATCAAACCATTGGCAACTACAAGTAACCACTCAAGATGACACACCAAGAAGATAAAATCAAGTTTCACTTAGATATTTATATTAATTATTAATAAATAAGCATTGTACATATGATTTAAATAGCCAATTTAATAAGATGACCTTTTAGATGAGAAGAGAAAAATGAGTAGTGTGAGTTTCTCCTAACTAGTAAGTCTAGATGAGAGCTCGTAGATAAGATGAAGTGTATCTGAATGTCATAGCCATAATGAGCTAACTCCCCTTTTGTGAAGAGATCCTCAATAAGTAGCATGTGAGTCTTTACTAGTTTAGATGAATGTCCTCATAAAACCAAGAGTTTGGCATAAGGTGAGATGCACCCAAGGTTACTACCATACAACTCATGACTCTAACTCCTTGACCTAGGTGGGTTCCTCAAAGAAGAAAAAAAATTGGCATAAGGTGTGGTATATCTAAAAGAGACCACGTATAATTTTGTTTTTATAATAACAACACAGATATCCTACAAACAATAATAAGTTCTATCTCCACCAACTTGTGAGTTCATCATTACCCCAAAATGTCAATATGTATGCTCCTAGAAAACTTATTATTAGCCAAGATGAAGATGTTCAAAGCAAATTCATAATATAAGTACCAAAGTGTATTCATATTCAATAATTTTTATGAGTAAAATAAAATATAAAATAAATATTGATTAATAAGAAGCAAAAAAATTTGTTACTATGTTAATGGATTACATATGGTGAGTACAAGAGTTATCACTCATTATAAATAAAAAGAAAGTGAACTAACTCTCCTCTCACTGCATAAAAAAAATATTAAAATGAAAAGGCTATATCCCCTAGTAGCACTTGAGTCATTAGAATTTGACAACACACATAGATTCTTCAAATCTAAAAACTTATTATCAAGGTTACTTTGTTCACTAGCCTGTTGCCTTAGAGGTCAAATTATACCTTGATGATATTGATCTCGGTTTAGTAATGAGGATTGCGATAATAGAAATAAGCTCATCATTCCATAGAGCACCGAGGGGGAGTGGCCTTAGATGTTAGTACTTTAAGGTCAATGTGGTATGTTGTGGAGTGAGCCCACCAGTGGAGCAAAAGAGCAAATATGTTAACAATTAATGTACCCATAAAAAGCACATAATAAAGTGACAAGTTCTTATAAACTCATACAAGAGAGTGAAGATAGTTATTACTATAATGAATGGCCCCAACTACCACAAGGAGCAATTTATAGAGGGTTTTCGGTGTGACATCAAATCTAACATTAACTCACAATATCCTATCAAATTTATTGCTCAAAGCCTTAATAAGAACATATAAAATGTACTCTCCCTACATGTAAAGTATGTTAACTAGCCACAGGTATAAAAATATGTTAAAGATGTGTGTAGTAAAATTGAAGTCAACTCAGTAAATATAGAATTTTTATTACTATCAAACATTTAATACAACACACACTCATCATTATATATAATCACAATACTACCATTTTAAAATTTGCTAAGTATAAGGCCTAATATAACATCTAGAGAAATAAATTCTTTTCTTATTAATTATTACAAAAAAACTCATTGCCTTCGATAAATAAAGATGACCACATCAAATGATGGCAGTGATGAACAACCACCACCTCTATGTTTAGCTCTCTTGACTTATCATTCAGTGACACAAAACTTGATCTTGTTCTAATGAGTTGACCCTAAACCACAACTCCATCAACTCAACCATCATGTTGATAACTACAATCTCCACTACTACCAACCTCTACTAAGCTCTTCACACCACCTCACGCTAAATGGAGCCTAAGTTGGGCCAAGGCTCATGGTATGCTCACCACTTGAATGGGAGAGAAGAAGGCATGCATCTTATCCAGTCTACTGGGAGCCTCTCTTTCATCACAAACTCCTCCTTCATTATGAAAAATTGGAGGATGAGATCTAACACTCCAAGAATCCTCACAACTATAGTCCCTCTTATGTAATTCAATGAATAAATAAAGTAAACAATAATTTTATTTTATGTATATATTAGCAAAATGATGAGATTACTCACTAAAATAGCCATCTCAAACTTAAAAATTGATTAAGAAATCAATGATGCTTCCCACACACTCAATGTTCAATCTAATAACTTGTCTATTATGAGGTGAACCATCCGTTCACAAGGATAGGAGCTCCCAATCAGCCAAAAATGAACTCATCATAAATAGACGCACCTTATTTGATAATTGGAAGCGAACTACTCGCTATTGGTGAACTCAAGCCATTTTTAGTATGGCCTATAAGAGAACCCTGAGCTTTAGTGTATTTATAATAATTAATGAAAAATGCAGATGAGAATACCTCAGGGCGTCTCCACAAACTCACGATAAGCTTAAGACAATTGCATGTGGATCATCACTTTCTTCACTTGTTGTCTTATTAGCAACCTACTCTTCTTGCTAAGGTGCATTAATCTCAACCAAAATGTCAATCACCACCTAAGGCACTTCAATCACCACTCACCACTCAAGTTTAAGTTACAAACTTTATGACCCCCACCTAACATGCATGCCCTTCCAGCAAAGGTCCCAAAGTCAATAAAGATGAGTTGACTTCCCTTTAAACTTACCATTTTATATTTTATATGAATTTTGATGCCCTTAATAATGGGCTTTGAGATTCAATTTAGAGCATAGAAAAGATCTCTTTGACGAAATGCTATTATCACCATCATGCATCTGCAACACTTCTAACTAATGAGTGGAGTCATACAAAATCTAACTTGGCTACCATTTAGTATCCATTTGTTCTTTAAACTAGTAATTTATGTCTCTCTATAATCTAAATTAATGGTGCCTCTTGCTATCATCATAGGCTAAACTAATTTTTTTCTTTTGTTATTAACATAAGCTAAGTTATCATTGTGTAAGCTATTGATTTCATCATCACCTAATTATTAATCTACCTACTCGACTATAAATATTTATAAACAAGCATATGGACTTATATACTTTGAAAGATCACATCTCTACATCCCATATTGGGATAACTTATTTCCTCCCATAGAAAATACCCTATGTCATTATGAGATGACGACTCCTCTTTGACTCTACTCATAAAGTTAATGAACATAAAATTTCATTCTTTATTCTCTCCAACTAACTACCAATAGTTCATAGCCTCAAATTAATTTGGTCAACACTCTACATGCATATGCATATTCCCACCACATATTTGAACTATGCACCAGCCAATGCTCCAGTAAACTTGATAGTTCTATATGCCACCAACATGAGAGTTGATCTCTCTCATAAAACCCATCAATTATATGATAACTTTCATAAATTTCTTAAATGGCCTTATCATATTAGCTTGAAAATTTTTCTAAACTCCATAAAATTGATAAGTGCAATAACACGTAAGTTCAACACATGCCAACTTGTCCATAAACCTCTACAAAAAATGTATTAACTCCTCAATGTTTGGGTCATCTTTGTAGTAAAAGCATACAATTGAAATTTTTATAAATGAAGTATATCTTGGCATTGGGATATATATCTCCAAGTGAAAAAATTTAGACTTTGTCAATAAGAGCTTAGCCTACACATATTCTTATTCCTTAACCTTCAATTTGTCGGCAAGTCTAAATAACATTGCACAATCATCCTATCCTTAAATCCTAGTATTTTTGTTGTTTACGAATGTGTAAAGCTTGACTTTATATTCTTGAATAATATACTATTATGCAAGCTTAGAATTACTTACTAAATACTCTTAATAGATCAAGTATAAGTATTTTTTTTTGGTAATATGTGAGACCATTTAATGCTCGACTCTTTATTTTCTTGAATAATTTACTATTATTTGAGCATCAAATCTTTTACTAAATATTCTAAGTGATTCAAGTATAGATGCTATTTTGGCAATATGTAGGCTTCACATTATAAAGTTTGACTCTTCATTTTCTTAAATAATTTATTATTATTTGAAGAATTTACTAAACATTCTTAATTGATCATATATATATATATATATATATATATATATATATATATATATATATATATATATATATATATACTAGAAAGTATGGTTTTGAGGATGGATGATTCACTATAAATTTGGATATAAACAAAAAAAAAAAAAGTTAATGGGCTTGGTATCACTTATTTTTAAATTTTTTGTTTTATATTTTTTTCTTTTATTTATGTTTTGCTTCAAAGTAAAATATGTTTTCTAGTTATTATTGTTTTTAAAAATATTAAAAATATCAAAAAATTGATTTAAGTGTTTTTAAAAAAGGAAATTTTTAAAATAGGCACATTCATAACCTTAATTAGCAATTTATGCATAAAAATTTTTTTTTTTTAAACTAATCGTCCGTCGATGGATGGTAGTGATCGAATCGTCGTCGGATTTTATTTTATTTTTTTGTTTTTTGCTTTCGGTGAGAGAGAGAGAGAGAGAGAGAGAGAGAGAGAGAGAGAGAGAGTGGATTTTTTTGTTTTTATTTTTTTGCTTTCGGTAGAGAGAGAGAGAGAGAGGGGTTTTATTAATTTTTTAATTAATATAATTATTTAAAATATTTAAAATATATAATTTAAAATATTTTTATAAAATATTTAATAACTAAATATTTATATATTTAGTTATTAATTAATTATTATATATATAATTAAATACATAATTTAAAATATTTTAATTATATAGATAAATTTAGAAATTTATTTAATAATTTTTATTAATTAATATAATTATTTAAAATATATAATTTTTATTAATTTTGTTAATATATAATTTAAAATATTTAAAATATATAAATAAATAATTTTAATAAATAAATAAAGAAAGAAACAAATTATATAAATATTTTATAAATTATATAAATAAAGTAACTATATATAAAATATTTAGTTATTTATATATTTATAAAATATTTAGTTATTTATATATTTATTTATATAATTTATTGGCTTTATATAATAAATAAAAAAATATATAAATAACTAAATATTTTATAATTATATAAATAACTAAATATTTATATAATTTAAATTTTTTTTATTTATTTATTTAACTAATTATATATTTTAAATAAATAAATATTTTTAAATAAATAAATAAATATTTAAATAACTAATTATTTATTTATGTATTTTAAATATTTTTTAAATTATTTATATAACTTAAAAATATTTATATAATTTAAATATATAAATAACTAAATAAATTTATAAATATATATATATAATTACTTTATTTATATAATTTATAAAATATTTATATAATTTATTTCTTTATTTATTTATTTATTAAAAATTATTTATTTATATATTTAAATATTTTTAAATTATATATTAACAAAAATTTTTAAAAATTATATATTTTAAATAACTATATTAATTAATTAAAAATTATTAAATAAATTTCTAAATTTATATATATAATTAAAAATATTTTTAAATTATATATTTAATTATATATATATAAATAAATAAATTAATAACTAAATATAAAAATATTTAGTTATTAAATAATTTATAAAAAATTAATAAACCCTCTCTCTCTCTCTCTCTCTATCGAAAGCAAAAAAAAAAAAATCCTCTCTCTCTCTCTCTCTCTTTCTCCTCTCCCCCCCCTACGAAAGCAAAAAAACAAAATAAACAAAATAAAATCCAGCGTTGATGACTGGCGTGGCTCATAGATGTCGTCAGATATTGGACGACTACTATTTTCATAAAAAAAATTTTTGATAAATTGCTAATTAAGGTTAGAATGTGCCTATTTTAAAAATTTCCCCTTTTAAAAATAATATTATTTATTTTTTTAAACAAAAATAACATCAAACAAATATATTTTTAAAATAGCATAAAAACTAAAATAATAAAAATACAAAACATAATTGATCTCAAACAACCCCTAAATTTGATGTCTCATAAATGTTTATATTGCGTTGATTAAAATAAATTTAGAAAATTGAAGCTGAGTGATTGATTTAATTATAAATCTGTCATCTTTTAAGCACTAGGGAGATTTCTCTTACCCGCAAATAGGTAGTATTTAGATCAACGATTGTAAATTTTATTTTGTGAATTTAATTTGAGATTTTTAGATATGACATTTCCTAAAATTAATGACCAGTAGTGATCGATTTTTATCAATTATTTAATTGACATTTATTTATTTTTCTACAACAATAAGTACTCTCATTTAATTGCTTATTAATTGAAAAAATATTTTGTAAGTTGGTATAATTTGTATTTAAACATTTGATTGAATGAGATTTAAAATAAGCGTGAAGGTACAAATATCGCATAATTCAGAGGCATTTGGAAATTTTGAGATCCACTTTGATCTTATTTTTATCACTAGCTTTCGAATCTTCTATACATTGCTAGACTAAAAAAGTTATAATATTAATCTAAACGACAAATTATTCTTTTGGTCTATAAAGAGAATATAGTGTTATGACTGAAGAAGAATATTATTGTGTAAGTGCATGACTTTTATATTCCTTCTTCATTTATGAAGTATCCAACCTTTCAAGAAATTATAATATATAGTCCAATGCTATTAAGGGTTGAATTCAAGCTAAGATATTTAAATGAATACAACCATGACTTAGTTAACCAATCCCATAACTCGTGATATATATATATATATATATATATATATATATATATATATATATATATATATATATATATATATAAGCTGACTCTTATTTCTTAGGGGAAAAGACGTAAGTGTAGTTCAATTATGTAATGTATTATGATCAACCCAAATCAATAAATAAGGGGTCAAAGGTTAACACAAGGTTTTGCAAATCCATGTACTAAGGTGTCTTAAGTCAATAAAATCTTACTATTTTTGTCTATACAATTCTTATTTTTCCTCTTATTCTCTTACTAATAGGTGGATGTGGTATTTTGATAAACTTTTCAATGAAGGATCTGAAAGTACGATTGATTTTAGCAATCTTAATACTCTAAATAAAAATAGAGAATTTCATTTTTATCGTATTAGTAAATCTGAAGTTAGTGAAGCTTTAAAGAAAATGAAATGTGGAAAAGCAGTAGGATCGGATAATATTCCAATAGACTTGTGGAAATGTTTAGGAGATCAAGGAATTTCTTGGCTTACAAATATTTTTAATGTCATTTTAAAGACTAAAAAGATGTCAGATGAGTGGAGAAAGAGTTTGTTGGTTCCTATATTTAAGAATAAAGGTGATGCACAAGAGTGTGCAAATTATAGAGGAATTAAGTTAATGTGTCATACATTAAAATTATGGGAGAAAGTAATTGAGCATAGGTTACGATGTGATTTAGAACTTTCTCACAATCAGTTTGGTTTCATGCCATGTAGATCTACTATGGATGCTATACATTTGTTAAGGGGTTTGATGGAGAAGCATAGAGAAAGTAAGGATGATCTACATATGATCTTTATTAATTTAGAGAAAGCTTATGATAAAATTTCAAGAGATGTTCTTTGGAGAGTTCTAGAATAGAAAGGAGTTAATATTGGTTATATTCAAGTCATAAGGATATGTATACTAGAGCTATTACTTGTGTCCAAACACAAGGAGGATTGACAAAATATTTTCCTATTTCAGTTGGATTACATCAAGGATCAGCTTTAAGCCCTTATATTTTTTACTTTAGTTATGGATGTTCTTACTAGGCATTTACAAGAAGATGTACCTTGGTGCATGCTTTTTGCTAATGACATTCTTCTTGTTGATAAGACTAGAGAGGAGTCCACGAAACTTGAATTATGGAGGTCAACTAGAGTCTAAAGGTTTTCATTTAAGTAGATCTAAAATTGAATATATGGAGTGTAATTTTAGTTGTAGAAGTTCTAGTGGTAGTATTGTGAAATTAGGTGAACAAGTCATTAATAAGAGTGAGCGTTTCAGATATTTAGGCTCTATTGTTCAAAATGATGGTGAAATAGATGGAGATGTTATTAGTAGAATTCAAGTTGGATGGTTGAAGTGGAGGAATGCATCTGGCCTATTATGTGATGGAAAAGTTCCACTTAAACTTAAGGGAAAATTTTAAAAGATGGTGGTAAGACCTGCAATGACTTATGGTGCAGAATGTTGGCCAATAAAAGAGAAATATTAGACTAAGTTAAGTGTTACAGAGATGAGGATGCTTAGGTGGATGAGTGGCTTTACTCTTGGAGATAGAATGTAAAATGAGTATATTGTGGTTTTTAAATTGGAATTTTAGTAGAAAATAACTAAATATGATTTATTTTAATTAAATCAAACAAAGTAAAAAAATAGTGCTAATTTATGTATTTTATATAAAGAAGTTGTAATAGTCTAATTAATATAATATATAAAATATTAAGTTAAAGGTTCAGTGGAATAAAAATAAGTATTACTTAATAAAAATTAAGTAATGCGATTAAATTGTAGTAATATGATATTAGACCATTACACTATTTAGAAGATTGGAGCTAAGTGCAATGCAAGATAAATTGTTATGCCATGGAAGCCGCATCTTGATACCTACATGTTGAGGTAGAGGTAGACCTAAAAAGACTTGGTTAAGATGTATAAAAATTGATCTTAGTATACTTGATTTAAATGAGAATTTTACACATAATAGGACACAATGGAGATGAAGGATTCATGTAGCCGACCCCACCTAGTGGGATTAAGGCTTGTTGTTGTTATTGTTGTTGTTGTTTTTGTATTCTCTTCTCTGTTTCCATCTCAATATACTCTCAAAGTTGGTTGGATGAGATTGATGAACATTTTGAATTCAACATCCTCAACAATTTAATGAGCATAGATTATACCATGAAATAAAAGAGGATTACATCATAAAATAAAAGAGACTCGGTGAACATGGAGAATAATAAAAAAATTGTTAATGTAAAGCAACTTGCATATTCTAAGGAGAGGATGAGGGAATTAAACAAAATGTTTTGAAGGAAATTAAAGGAGTGACTACCTTGGTGGAGTCGCTAATAAGATATTCTAATTCTATGGTGATGAGAAGAAGATCATTGATGATCAGGGCATTCTATGGCGATGAGAAGAAGATCGTTGATGATCAGGGTGTTTTCATCTAATTCAGAAGAAGAAGAAATCTACTACATAGATAGTGAAGAAGAAGACTAATCTTTTTATCATCAAGGGGAAAAAAAGAAAGTAATGATTGACTTATTTTGTCAATAGAGCCTTTCATAGTGTTGAATTGCTTTATTCAATCATAAAAAGGTTGCTTGGGCATTTGTCACTATAATGAGTAAGTCTCACCCTATTTTCGTGTTCATTCAATGTCAATCATAACATGTCATCCATTAAAGTTACTCTTAGCAAAACCAAATCACTTGGGGTGACTATTAAAATGGATAGTTCAGCTCAGTGATTCAATATAACCTATAAGTAAAGGATCGCCATCAAGTCACAACCATAATCTAACTTCTATAATGCATACTCATGTCAAGGGAGGCATGCAATGTCAAACAATGTTGGACATGAACGCGCATCCAACTCATGTCTGACACATATAAGAAATGGCAAAGACATGTTTGATTAAAATAATAATAATAATAATAATAATAATAATAATAATAATAATAATAATAATAATAATAATAACTAAAATGGACATGCATGTTGAACACTCATGGCTTACAAATAAATTATTGCTTTGTGAAAAATATTTTTTAGATATAAATTTTTACATTTCTATTTTCTTATTTGAAATTAAAACATTAAATTCTTTGAATTTATTCACAATTTCCAATTCTCATGTCTATCTTCCCAACCCATCATAAGGTTTATTTAGAGTAAACAATCTCATTAGAATACAACACCACACTAATATGCATGTAGTCCTGGCTATATTCATTTATGTATTATATTAAGAGCATATGATCCTCTATTTTATCATAATATTTTATAACTTTATTAATTTGATTTCAACATGATCTATCATAAGGTTGATAATATCAATTAATTATATACACAATGATAGCTTGTACATAAGTTGGCTGCAAAAGTAGGTAGCTAACTTCATAGGGAAATGCACTACTCTAAGGCTAATTCACATAACATCTTGTGACTCTAATTATTTTTTTAACTATATTAGCAGTTTGCACCATAAACATCATGCATATTAATCCTTTTTTTAGCTAATGTCATAACTTGGTATAGTGCTTTTATTAAATTTTCAATACCTAGTCAATTTCTTTGACTAAATATCTTTACTTATAATGGTTTATTTCTCTTGATCAGTACTATTCTTATTTCCTCAAACATGCCCACTTAAGCAAGAAAAGATTCCTGGAATAGTCATATTAATATGACCTTGTTTGTTATACCACTATTGCTCTCATATGAATATAATAATACCCTTTCCATGAGCTTGGTTATCCTTTGAAATAAGTTTAACTGAGGTTTCACCAGTAACACATTTGGTCAAACACTTGTCCAATTGAGTCATATAAGTTTGATGAAGTGATTTCATTGTTCAGACATACTTGATTTCATTCTCTTCTTTTCTAAATTTGTGGTTCTTGTTTAGAACTCTACCTTTTACTCTAGGTATTTTGGATATTTTTAATACACTTAGGATATTGCTATCCTCAAGTGTTCATACCATACTTGAAAACTTGAATCATATACCTAATGGTTATTAATTTTAACTATCTCCATCATATTGATGCATTTGCAAACATATAAAGTGATGTTAACACTCTAAGTTAGAATACATCCCTTTAAAACCAAGAATTAATCAAGATTATGATTAATTATTATTATTATTATTTGATAATTTATAGCATAATAAAAATATTTTAATTATAATCATACCTTATATAATCATTTAAAGAGCATAATTAATTTATAGTATATAAATTCGATCATTAATAAAGTGATAAGCCTTAAATAATAATACTCCTATAAGCGACTTCGTTTAATAATCATTAAGATCATATAGGTCAAACTATGGTGCACAGACATTGCACACTTAAGTATTGTGTTAATACACAACCATTTATCCACTTAACATAGAGAGGATGTTGTTAGGTTATTTTGATGTGCAAATTCTTTGATGCTTGCAAAGAGATTCTCTTAAGTGTAGTTGGAATTCTAGATTGATTTTTATGTTTGTTTTGTTATGAATTGTGTTGCTTATTATTTTATAACATTATAATAGATATATTCTTCTAAAGGTGCTTAACATAAGGCCATTACTTTTACTTTTGTTTTGACAAGGGTCGTATGTTAACTTATAAAAGTTCTAATATTTTTATGTTATTTTTACATACAATATTATACTTTTAGTGTGATGTGATGTCACCATTTAGTCTTAGAATATTAGTATTCTTATTGTTTAAATTTATATGTACAATAAAGTATAAGCAACATCTTTGACTCATTAAAAGCTAATCTAATCCTTGACAATTCGGAGTATAATCTGAACTAAGAGAAAGAATTAGGTGTAGAGGAAAACTAGTACTTATATTTTTATTATTTAAATTATCCAAGCTTGTTGAGTAAAATTTGGCAATCCTTTTTATTTTTATCTTATGTATATATAAATAAATTACTCAACTGTGTTGGCATATTACCTTTTCTTTTATAACCATTATTGCATATTGATTATTTACATTCATTCTATTTAATTATTATTTTTACTTTCTTATTATAATGTGATTGTGTGGGTATTAAATAAATTTATATTAGGCTCATGAGATAAAATAGTTGTTACCAATTTTACTAAAATAGTAAATAACCTAAAAATCAATTAATAAACATTTTAAATTTAAAATTAAATCTATCTCTAATTAAATATTTTACTTTTGTTCTTTTAAATTACCTTAAGGTTGTATAATATAGAGCTTGCTAGCACTGATGCACTTTTATAATATGGCTAAGTCAAGCAAACATTAGAGATCTTTCTAGCTTAAAGATAAATAGACTGCATTGCATATCATATCTCTTAAAATAGAGTCTTAGCTAAGCATGATTATAAAAATGCCTAGGGAGACTTAATAGAGTAAGAAGTGGTAGCCTAACCTAAATAGAATTGTAAGTCTAATGTTAAGCAGCTTTTATTATGTATAATTGGGATATCTTTTTTTTTTTTTGGTAGCCATTTCTCTACCTATGTAGAAAATACAAGTTCTACATTTTCCATCTTTTTCATAGCGATCATCTTAATAGGAAATTCTCAGTTTTTCCTTTTTGGTTCAACCTTATGAGATAAACATTAAATGATGCAATACATGGTTGCCAATAAAGTGCCATATAATTAGATTGGGTTGACTATGTGCCTGAGCTAAATGACTTTGAGCTTGAATAAGGACATGATGGATTCATATAATCCAAATAAATAGATAAGAAAGGCGATAGTTTTTGCCAGGTCTCTCTCCATTGCACTTGCCCCATCTAATAAGAGTTGGGTGGACCATTGTGGTGTTTATTTTTGGTATGTGTATGGGGGATACCACACAGATCTGAGGGTGTACTTATTGAAGTGATCAAGTACGATATTAAGGATTGGTGCACTATCTCGAAAGATAGAGGCATCACCCTTCAATGGACCTAATCCACTAATAAAGACTCCTTAGGCCTGATGGGTCTTCAAATATGCTAGATATTTTTCTCTTACTTTATATGGATGAATAAAGTAGGGTTTATATTAAATTGGGTTATAAAGTTTCCTATGGGGCAAGCCCTCATAATTAATTACATTCTAAGAAAAGTGAATTTCTTAGGAATACTCTCGATTAAAGTAGGAAATTATTGTCTCCAAAGATTTCAAAGATAAGACTATCAATAAATTAGCTATATTGGAAAAATCAAATGGGATAAGTCAAAATGAAAGACTTATTATCGAAGCCAAAGGAGATGAGTAGGGAATGTTCATGATACTTGGAAACTTAGTGAGCATTCAAACCCATCTTATGGTTGGGATTTATATGTTTGATGTTGAAGAGAATTATATGTTTGAGTTGAAATTTTATTAGAAAGCTAGGACTTATAATCCCACAATATAAGATTATGGGAATGCTTAAGCGGAGAGGATTTATGCTTGTAGCCTGAAAAAAATAGTCACCTTAGATCCTAAATCTAGGGAGCTTTAGTAAGAGCTAAAGCACAACCTAAATCTAAGTGAAAGTGGGCTTAAGGTTTACCTCCACAAGAGAGGGTAAATCACCATGCTGGACTTATAATCGCCTGGAGTAGCAGCCAGCTAACTCCTCCTATACTTTAAAATCATGTAAGCAAGTCATATGATTTTGCAAGATGGTTGGGTTATTATTATTTATAAAAAGACTAAAGTCCTTAAACCAACTCCCTAAGAGACTAGAGCATGAGTGGTATGAGCAATGACTTAGTCTAATGCAAATCTTTTTAATTTTTATTTAATTTTGGACTCTTCATTTTGATAAAGGTCATAGGATTTTCATATGTCTAAATGCATGATGAAATGAGACTATGGGCTAAATTAAATAGAAAGAGGTATTTTTTACCACAGAGGAGACCCTCAAAGGTCAAGTCTTCCCCTATCGTACAAAGATGGAAACCCTCTCTTTACAAGAGTGAAGCAATATTAATGCATGATATTAAATGTATAACATTTAGCTATGGGGTTACTAAATCTTTTAATTATCTTGACTTAATGCCTATGCTCTATATGAGGTTATGAGTTATTTAGAAAATTTAGTTATGAGTCGTAGTTGGGGTAGAAAATTTATTTTTCACTAAGAGCCTAATCGAATCCAGGCCACACATTAAATCACCATTCATAAAGAAATTATGAAAAGGCATGCCATTTATATTGCACAAATTAAACATAACATCAAATAATTTTATAAATCTAACGCAAAAGACTAAAAGGCAGGTGCGGTCGGGTGCCGCCGTATAACCCGAAAAGAGAAAATGGGTAGCTGAGCTCTACCCTTATACAACCTAAAATATGAAAGAATAATTGCAATTTACAAATGAATAAATACTATGGGGGTCTTCTTATCTTCATTCTTCATGTCTCCTTCATTTCATCATTTGGATGTGCTTACTTCAAAGGCATCAAAGGGCCTTTCAATGCAAAGCCTTCTAGCCACTCCTTATCCTAATCCCCCATAACACTAATCCTAATTCCTAATACAAAATTATATTAAAAATAGGAAAAGTAAATCTAACTACACCTGCAAATAAATGTTAACTAAACATACCATACAACCCAAGTAGTTATATGAATAATTTGGACTTAGCACCCTGCACATAGGTAACCAAGCCCACCTGTCCTAATTTGGATTATGCTTAGGGATTAACCAATCTATAAAAGAGAGCATTTATTTTATTTTAAGCACCCCTTAAGCATAATCCCTCATAAAAAACATGATTCGGCTAATTACAGCTTACCATTAAGTCTACGAAGAAGACACCCTAACATTTAGTCTAAAATAATACATCACAAAACCATACATACATCATACCATACATTGCCCTAACATAAAACTAGAAGTGGTGACTTAGTTTAAAGTGTTAGGCTTGTGTGGTATTCCTTAACTAAGCTTTGTTATGATTTTCTAAATATGAAAGAATTTAATTATAAGAGATGGTTTCAACTTTAAGTGGTTTAATTGATTTTAAGTTTTACTTAATGTTTTCTTTTATTCCATTTAGTTTACACCTAATAGCTAAGTGTTATAAAGAAAAAAAAAGAGGATTACTCTCTTCTATCCTTCCTTTAAGTCACTTCTAAAGCAAATTAATTAATCAATTCTCTTTAGTGAATGGATTATTACATGTTTTAATTAATTCTAGGTTTATGTTTACTTTAAATACTCTCATTCAATAAGAAAGGCATCTTAAGATTAATTGGAATTAATTACTATCACATGACACATATTCATTTAGTTCTTTCCATCATATGTAACATGCACATGATTAAATCCTAAGTATACCTATACATGCAATATGCCTTAGCATACTTAGATGATGGGTGTAAACATGTACTTTTGGAATTTAGATGTTTCATTTGATTGGATCATTTTATCATATTAATTAAAGCTCTATCTAAGTTCTTATATAAAAATACATAAGAATGAAATTAAATAGGTATGTGTAATTATTAAACTAGGGAAGTAAGGTAATCAAATGTCCTCCTTTGGGCTAACTAAAGCCTCGTGTTCCAGGGATGTACAAACTATACACCCATTACATTCAAACATATGTAAACTTATACACATAAATATAAGAAGGAAAGCTTTAAACCATTATGATCAATTGATTCAATCATTTGAACAAATATGAATGCTTATCTTTCTTAGTAGAAAAGAGGGATTTTCATTCATTAGCTAAATACACATTCAAATGTATAAAAGAATTAAGTGGATACTTTACAATTGTTAAACCAAAGGAGTGAGGTAAAGACCTCATTGGGGCTACTTAAAGCCTTGCATCCCCAGAATGTCTAGATTAGATATACCCACTCTTAAATACACATGAATGTACAAGTAACTACAAGAGTGGAAAGCTATGCTAAAGTTGTACTTTTTAAGTTGTTTATGCATATGGAACAAAGTCTTATCTAAATTCTAGTATTGAAGTATGTAAGAATGAAATCAAATGGAGTACGTGTCATTATTAAACCAGGGAAGTGAGGTAATTAAACGACCTCCTTGGGGCTAACTAAAGCCTCGTATTCCCGAGATGTCCATGCTATATACTTGTTAACATTCTTACTTACATAAATCAATGCATGAATGAAAGAAAAGAAACTTCACTTCATAAACTTAAGTTATAATCACATATATCTCCTATGTATTTATAACTAGCACTCATAGCATATATAATCATTCATTTATAAGTTTTGGAAAATAGATTTGGATTTAATAATGATAATAGCCATACATATATTAATTTAAGTCAACACATGCAAGTTTGACATAAAGGAAACCATTTAATTTAATTAATTCTAGAAGAGATGAATGCATGAATCAAGTGACATACAACATTTAATAAGATTGGAAAGAAATAAAGAGACATAAGCACATAATTTTATTCAATCCAATTAACTCTTAAGGACAATCATACTAAATAAGCTCATTCAAAATAAACCAAAATTTCTTAATGTCATTTTTAATTTCATGTTTGATTTGATTTACGAAATGTGAGAAATGGTTTGCTAATCCTAAGCCCATTCCCATGTATGAGTTAATTTGATTTAATGAGAAGCAATTAGATTGATTTTATGGATTAATTAGGTTAAGGTGTGAATTAAATCAATTATTTAACTCTTACTTATGTTACTTTAAGATAACTAATTAAATGATTATGAGCCAATGTAATATGCAAATGAATTGAAAAAATAAATAACAGTGCTCCTATGAAATGAAAGGGAACAAATGCAATTAGCTCACAATCATTAATTAATTAAGCTTAAGTAACTTAATTTTTTTATGGTTTTCTCACACATGTGAGCTAACCAAAATATCATTAACTCTCTTCAGGTTATTGAACACCTAAAGCTCTACCCATGGATCAATTAAGGGAAATCAGATGCAATTACCCTTTTAATTAGGTTAATCAAGACATTAATCCATTAATCCATTTCTCTTTTCTTAATTACCAAATTTAATTGATTATCCTTTGAATTGAAATGGGATTAAGGGGAAAAGGTTGGGAAAAAGGTCACAACCTAATTCCATAAGTCCTCTCATTCAATTAAACATGATTTGGTATGATTTGAGTTTCAATTTAACTAATTAGGCCATTAATTAGTTAATTAATCTTTAATTAGCATTTTGGTTGAAAAAGAGAAGGAAACTTAGGGGAAATATTAGGAGGGAGGTTCCAATCCAATTCCCTAAGTCTCCCCACTATTCAACAGTGATTGAGGGGCCTAATTTGTGGATTAATTACTATTCACATACTTACTTAATTAAGCTAAAAGAGTAATTAAGGCTTAAATAATTAATTTCCTCAATTAATCAACCAATAATTTCTAAAAAAATAGGGGCGGCAGAGGTCATCCCCTCAAACACCCTCAGAAAGTTTAAAATTAATTGGGTAATTAATTATAGAGTAATTAGGCTAATTAAATTTTTAATTAAACCATAAATAAGCCAAAATTACTATTCAAAATTAATTAAGAATGATTATAATGGATTCCCCTCTGAAATACCTTTAAAATGAGTCATTATTTGTATTTTTAAAATTTTTCTATAATTAGTTATAAATTATTAAAGTTTTAGCCTTAAAAACACATTAAATAACCTTAATTAAGCCTAATTCCATTGTGCCATGTGGTGCACTGACGCGACACACTTTACACATGGCATCGCGGGATTGGCTATTTAAATTATCACATCCGTGCGCTAAGTCAACAGGTGGCGGATGCAATATTGATCTTCACCATTTGATCTCGAATTAAATGACATAGATCAAACTTGCAGCATAAAGAGAGAAAATAGATGGATCTAGCATGATTTGATCAGAGCCATCCATTCCAATCATGCGGAATGGATGGCCCGTGATCCTCCTTTCCGTGAGTGATGAACGGAAGTCATCCACCATGGATCACTCGATTTGAGCTCCCCTGAGCTCGAATTCACTCCAAAATCAACCCACACATTTGCGTGTGGGATCTACAAGGATCCAATGACTAAGATGGGATCACATGCAAATTCTCTTCGAAAAGCTCCAACAAAAATTTCCTATTTCTGTTTCGAGAAATTACCTTATCGGAGCTCAAGACCAACAGTGGGATCGATGGAGGTAGCTTCATCTAGTAGAGATGAGGCCCTGTTGAGTAGCACGCAAGATAATTCCCCTTGGTTCGCTTAGTGGATCAACTTTCATCACTTTGGAGCTTGGTGGTGATCGAAGTCCTTCCTCCGGTGGCTTTGGGGCTTGGGAAATGACTTGGGTGGCTTTGATGATGTGCGTGGGAGGTGTGCGTAAGAGGATTTTGATTGAGATGGAGTATTGGCGAAGCTAGGATTGAGATTACAGTGCCTTATTTTAGTTTCGCATAGGGAGGATAAATGAAAGAGGGAAGCTTGGGATGGCTTTGAGGATTGTAAGGAGGTTCAAATTCGCACTTGAAAGCTCTCACGATTCAAATCAATGCATTTTTTATGCAAATTGAGCGGGTATACCCCTCGATTTGGTGAGGTGGATGGATGGGATGGCTTCCCATTTTTCAATCGACCAACCACCGCTAGAGAGTCGTGGTTGCCATCAAGTCCACGTGGATCATCTAGATTGGGAGAAGCCATGGTAGGAGGCTGCATGGTTGATTTGGCTAGATTATCCTTCCTTGATCCCTTGGGTGCTCAGTTTGCATGGGAGATGAGTTAACTCACCTCCCTTTGGTCCATGGCAGACCTAGCATGGGTTAGGGGGATTAGGTGGCTTAGGTGATGCCTCATTTGGATGAGTGAGGGTTGCCAAGGTGAAATGAAGAGTGGACTTTACCATATGAGGAAAGAATCCAATGTGGAAAAGGATTCATTGGGGATTTGCATTGGACTTGGCTCTAAATGGGTTTGGGTTTATTTTAGGTTGACCCAAGATGAGTTTGGGTTTGGTCAGCCTCATGGGTCAAAGGTTGGTTTCATGGGTTTTGGCTTCATTTGGTCAAATGGGTTAACATCGGGTCATGTTGGGTTGGGTTGACCAATTGGTCAAATTAGATCAAACCAAGGCTTGGGTTAGGTTCAAATGATGATTTGAAGAGTTTTGGTTCAAGTGTTTTCAAATAATTTGGCCTAAGTTTAATTTTGGCTCATTTGGATTCATGTAGGTAAAATGGGCTAAGTTGACCAATTTGACCAAATTAGGTTCGGTTAGGTGTTGGTTCATGTTCAATTGGTTAATTGAAAATGATTGTAGATTTTGGTTTGAATCAATTTAGATTTGATTTGGATTTTGAGCAATTTAACCCTTTATAATTTGGGCTAGGTTGGGTCAAGTTGACCAATTGGTTAAATTGTACTCAATTATGGCTCTAGTCAAGTTCAATAATCAATTTGAAATGAACTTGAGCCATTGGTTGCAATTAATTTGGGTTAGATTATGATTTGACCTATTTTGGCCTTTTAGGCCAATTTGGGTCAACTTGGGTGAAATGGCCAATTGGACTTAGTTTGGCTCAATTAAGGGTCAATTCATGTTCAATTATTGATCATGGGTTGATGTGAATCAATGGTTTCAACAAATTTGGTGTATGGTGGGTTTTGGCAGGTTTAAGTTTCATTTGGGCTAAAGGTTGACTTGGTCAAAGGATAAAGTTGACTTGGTTTTACACAATTCAAGGTGATTGATCATCCTAGGGTGATTATTGAACATGATATGAGGCCTGGATGGGCTTGGTTCAATCCAATTTGGGTTGGATTAGAACTTGGCTCAAAAAGGTCCTTTAGGTCACCTTGGGTCAAGTGGACCGAAATGGGTCGATTGACTTGGTTTTGGCTTAATTCAAGTTTAGTTGAACTTATATATGAGCCCATGATTGAAATATAAATCCAACTGCAATCAATTTGGAGTCTAATGGATTTTGGCTCATTTGAAGTTTTCAAGCTAAAAGGGCTAACTTGGACTTGACTTGGGTTGCCTTGAGTTTGGTTTGAAAATTGTAGGTTTCATCTATATTTGGATAGATGATTGAACGAATGATTGATTCAAGAGAAAATTCATTGGTTTTGACTTTGTTTAAGTTGATTTTGGTTAAGTCCAAGAAATTAGCTTAAAGGGTATAAATTAGACTTTGGTTTGATTTTGGATTTGGTTTTAGCTATTTGAATTTATATTTCATTTATATTTATGAATATAAATAAAGATATAAATGACTAATGAGAAAATCACTTGAGTTTGGAGTGATTTGGATTCAAATTTGACCAAGGTTAAGGATGTAGGTCAAAAGGGCTAAGAAGGAAACCAATTTAGTTTGATTTATTTTTGTCATTGGAAGTTGGGTTCCATTTATATTTATGAAAATAAATGAAGGAATAGTAAATTTATAAAGAAACTAGTTGATTTTGGGTTGATTTGGGTTAAGATTTGGTTAAGCTTCTAGAGGTAGGTCCATAGGGCTTAAGAAGGGTCGTGGCTTGGTTTGATTTAGTTTTGGTCATTTGAGTATAGGTTTTATTTATATTTTTTAATATAAATGAAGAATAATTGATTTATAAAGAAATCAATCAAGTTTGGGATAACTTAGGTGGATATTTGGCTAAGTTTATGAGAATGGGTCATATGGCTTAGGAAGGAATTTTGGAACTTAGATTTGATTTTGGGATTGGATCATTTGAAGTTGGATTTGAATTGGAATTTGATAGTTTGATTGAAGGACTCAGTTGATATTTAAGAAAATCTAACGAATTGGGATTGATTTGAATTTGGCTAAGGCTAAGTCCATAAGATGAAATCAAAGGCCTTAGAAAGGGTTTTGAATTCAATCGTAAGGTTCATGGAAAACTTTTGACCTTAAATTTGATCATGGGATTGATTATGATTCTTGGAAATTTGGTTTGGATTTGACATGAATTTGAGGTTTGGTTTGAGAAGGAAAGCATGGATTGGGTTTAGGCTATATGGTAGGCAAGTTTCCCTAAGTCCATAAGGCATGACCTATCCCTATGGCTAACCCTTCTAAGTCTCTAAGCTTAGGTTAAGTGTTCACCTAATCACTAGAAGTGTCTTAAGACTAAGGAGCTCTTAGCGTCTATAAGAGTCTTAGATCTATGATGAGGAAGTTGAGAACTCACCACAAAAGTGAGGTCAATAGCCATCCTTTCCATTGGCTAGAATCCGTTACTTGAACGAAAATAGGCCTTGTGGAATCATATTGAATATTTGACTATACATTTCGTACGCTCGAGTACTATTGACCCACGATGCATCAACCCAACTCTACATGTCTGATTTTTATTTTTAATTTTTTCTTAACTTGTTTTCCAAACCCACCTACCACCACGAGCCTAGCATATTCTTTTATGAGTCTTTAGTGAGTTAGCAATTAGTATTACTACAACAATTATAATCCACTGTAAATAACTCAATCAAGTGCTTGGCTTAATTAAAGATTAATTAAAGTGATTTATTTAATTAAAGGTCAATTATTGATTAATTAAGTTGATTATGATTAATTAAATTTTAATTATTAATTAATTACAATTTCAATCAAATTAATTAATAGATCATTAGTGTTTTCTTACACTTAAGGTGATTTAAGTTCATTGATTAACCTAATTAAAACTTAATTAACATTTTGATTTGGTTTAATGTGATTGATATAATTGGATGATTATCTTAACTAGAATTTAATGAATAATTAATTAAGTTCAATAAGATTAACTAATCAAATGATTTATTCAATTAAGTTTCAATGAAAGATTAACCAAATTTTTATGATTCATTTTTATTTCTTAAGTGAGTGTTCTAATTCATTAAAGTTTAATCAAATTTGTAATTTGTTTAATGTTATTGAGATTAATTAACTTAAGGTGATGAGGATTTAAATTTATCATTCTTATGCTTTGATTAAGGTTAGAGAGTTTAATTATTTAATTTAAGTACTTCTCTATTAAAAAAATGTTCCAAATTAATTAAGTCATTTCTATAAATTTTGTAATTTTTAGAATTAATTATTTTGTTGAATTATCTTGAGAAGGCTAAAAATCATTAACTTTTCATTCAATAATCTAAATTTCTTGAAAATTTTATGAGAAATGAACTTTGATATAATAAACCTACAATAAAAATTTTAAATTAATTAAGTATATAATTTATGAGTAACAAAGAAATTATCATTTTTGATAATTTTTAAATTATTCTTAAAATACTTAGCAAAATTTAGTGTTTTCAATTTTAATGGATTTCTCTCTTGATGCAAAATCTAAAGAGAAACCATTCCTAACTTTCTACTTAATATTTAATTTATTATGAATTTTTGAAGTTCAGCCCTAATAAATTCAATTAATTTGAATTATAATTTCTTATTAAACCCTAATTAAGTGATTTTAAGCTCTAATCAAATCCAAAAGGTATAATTAATTTTTCTATGGTCCCTGCATTAGTGAAGATGTTTTGAATCATTTTGATATATTTTTATAATTTCCATATTTTTGAATTAATTATTTTATTTAACTTATCCTAATATACCTCAAAAATCATAACTCTTGATCTAGGGCTCTCATTGACTTGAAATTTTTATGGTAAGTAGAGATTTAGAATAAGTTTTTACTCTAAAAGTTTCAACTCAATTGGGTTTTTATTTTAAGAGCAATGTAAAAATTATCATTTCTAATAAATTCCAAATTAACCCAAAATATTTGACAAATTTTATGGCTTTTAATTTACTAGATTTCTCTATGAAATATGAATTCAAAGAGAGCTAATTTGTAATTTTTATATCAAAGTTCGATTTATTAATTTTTTTTTGAAGTTTAACATGATTAGCTTAATTAATTAGTGTTTAATTCAACACTAATTTGGTGATTTAGTGATTTTGAGTTATTTAGAGGACCTAATTAATTTTTCTATGTTCATTGATGATTATTAAATTGTTTTGAATGATTTGGATGTGTTTCCATAATTTCTATAATTTGTAATTGATTATTTACTCAAAATCAGTTATTAAACTTCAAAATATAATAACTCCTAATCCATAAGTTTATTTGAATTGATATTTTTATGGTTGACAAGGATTAACGTCAATTTCAATCCTTGAAAATTTTAGCTCAACTAGATTAAAATCTTAGCATTACTTTGGTGCTTGAAAAATTCCATTAGTCCAGGCCTAAATTAATAAAATTAAATGAGATGTTATATATGAAAAAATATTTATAAAAACTTATCAACTAAAACTAACAATCAATTAAAACTCTTATGAAATATTAGAGACCATACTTACAGTAAACATTTCACCAAGCAAGACAATGAATGAATTCGCATAGTGCGCACATTCACCATTGAAGGTCTCTACTTCCAATCCTTCCTCTTGCTGGTAAATTATGCTCACAAAACTTGGGTCAACATGTGAAGGAATACCAGCTTTCTTTCCATGATTTTCTATATCAGTATTGTACTCTGATAATCTCACTGAATGTGCAAGAGATTTTATATGTGAATCATAGTAATCCTCTAAACCCAAACTCTCCAAAATCATTCTATGAATAATCTGTTTTAATTCCATATAGTGTTGCTAATTAATCAAGCAGAATTTGAGAGATCATAAGCATGTGAAATCATGATCTTTTTAATAAAATTATAAAATTATATAACATATATATAATTACCAGAAAACTTCATTTCCTTGAGGCCAGATATTATTTGCACATTGACGGACGGGAATGAGAGAATTTGGATCGGCTACCTTGAGGCTCTTGAAGGGTAATAATTCAGAATCTCTTTGGATCCAAAGGCCATCATAGTTCAACAAGGAGGGGCCATTGAGCTTCTTCTCCATGAAAACCTCGGGGATGACCCGCCTAAGAAGCCCGTCTTGTACTTCAAGGTTAACTCGATCATAGACAACCTCAAAACCTCTATAGTTAGCCATAGCCCATGCTACCTCAGCTCAGGCTGATGCCCAAATCTCGGTGCCCGACCAGGACAAGTCCAGCCCACTCAAGTCAACCTTCGGAAGCTCAGGCTTCCTCAAACAACCCAATGATTCCATATTTGTTCTCAACTCAAGACACTCTTCTTTCGCTTCTATATGATTGACATTTATAGAGGTTCAATCTATTTAATGGCACAATAAAATAAATTAAATCAATTTTGATTTAGTGCATGGTCCAACAATTTTATGTTTGAGCTTTCGAAGAGCTATAATTTTACAGCCAATACATTATTTTTTAATTAAGAATATAAAGTTGACGTATAATTTGACAGGTAATTTGTTTAAATAAATCATAATTGGCAGTAATTTAAGAATTCATTTGGCATGTTATAAAAAAGGATAAGAAGAAAAGACATCAGGAGAATAAGAGATATTAAAAGTTATAAGACAAGCACCAAATAACATTATTTATTTTAACAGTAATAATAATTTTCATATAATTTTGATAAAATGTCACATTATTTTAATGATATATATTTTAATTATATATATGTGTATATATATATATATATATATATATATATATATATATATATATATATATATATATATATATATATATATATATATATATATTTGTCGTAGAAAAAAAATCCAGTGGCGCATGCCCTACTCATTACACAATTTATTTATTATCAGACTAAAGTTATTTGCACGATCTACAAAATAAATAGAGTAATCAAATACCAAAATTAAGGCACACGCAAAGAGATAGAATAGAAGATGAGATAGTGCTGTTTTGCTGATTATTAATCGAAGGATTAAAAGAAAAAAAGTGAGGAGATATATATATATATATATATATATATATATATATATCACCTAAGAGGATCCGAGTTCTTGATCTTATATGGTTCATTGAGAAGATGTAGCTCATCATCTAGGCATCCTACGTAATATAAAATACATTCCATATTGAGAGACTAAAAAAATATTTTATAATACATTGAAATCTATCCTAGGTAAATTTTATGAATTATACTTATTTTATTCATTTCAATCATGATTTAATATTATTTTATAAGAAAATTAAAAAAAATTACTTAAATATTTTCTCAAAATTTATAGATAATTTAATATAATTAGAGAATATCAAAATATATTTCTCATAAAAATCTAAAATTATTTTGAATTAATTTGAATTTTTAATAAATTTTTAATCATTTTTAGTTGAAAAATAAAAAAATAAATAAAAATAACCCAAAACATTATAAAAAAATACCACTAACTTAGTAGGAGTGATCTCCCATAAAACTTTAGAAATTATTCTAACATTATTTAATATTTAATATTTAATTATTTAATATTATTGAATTTTAAATTAATTTTAATTCATATTAAATAAGTTTTTAACATTACAAAAATTTTCCCAAAGGTTTTATCTCTGCAGTAACTCATAAAAATGTGTGGTTAATTTGAATTAGTTTTTATTTTATATGTTTTATTCAATTAATTTGATTTATTTATTATTATAATTCAAGGTTTAATTATTTATTTTAATTTCAAATTTAATTTGATTTTTTATTTTATTTTCTTTCTATAAATTATTATTTATATATATTTTAAAATTTATGTTGATCTATTTAAAATTATCAAAGTATCATAACATTAAATCAGTTTTTATTTGTTTTATTTAATCATTCAATTTATTCTAATAGTATTTAATCATTATTAGAGCGTTGATTCCATGAGCCCTATGGTATAATTATTTAATTTTTATGTTAACAAATATAATTTCAAGTATATCAAGAAATTTATGAGACCAATTTATTTGTTAGTTTCAGAAGGTCAAATGAGCTTGGACTTGAGCTATTTGATAATATCCTTAAGAATTACATAATAAGATAAATAAAGCTTACAAATATGATAAAAAATTGCTAAAAAAAGTTCATCTATTTTACTCAAAATTTTGAAATATTAATGACAAATTTGTTTTGCGTTATATTTCAATTTTTATGAAATTGTTCTTTTTGGATAATTTGATCACTTGCATTGTTTTAAGCCTTATCTAAAATTTAGTTTAATTTAATTAAATCACATTAATCCATTCCCATGCTTTATTTAAGAATGTGACATGGTTTATTTAATTAATTATTAAAATTATCATTTTCTCTTATATTATTCTCTCTTCTCACTCATCATATTTTGCATTCAAATCATTTGATTTGATTCATTGGTTTATTTAATTGATTTGATTTGATTTGATTTAAATTAATTTGAGTTATTCAAATTTAAAATCAAAGGAGTTTGGATATAATATGCACTTTTCTTTATATATATATATATATATATATATATATATATATATATATATATATATATATATATATATATATATATATATATATATATATATATATATATATATTCTTATGTAAATATCTCATGGCTAGCCCTTATTCCCTTTTTATTTAAATTTAAAATGAGTTTAAAATTTGAAGATTTTTTTAATTACACCCTCTTAATTTATATGTGGTTGTCTTGGTCTTCTCATATATATGGTTCATTCAATTTATTTTATTTTTACTTGATTTCAAAAGCCTTCCTAATTCACTTTCTAGATTAATTAATTAATTAAATCCCTTTACTATTTTGCATTAACTCATGTTTGATTTAATTAAGGAAGCATTTGTCCTAACCATGTATATTGGATATTTAATATTTGTTTTTTCCAAATTAATTTAAACTTCATCCTTAATTGATCCCATAATTAATGAGTGTTTATTTAAATATGCAAAGTGCATTTATATCTCTTCCCTCTAATTCTCTTGGCAGACCACATATGTATGGAATTTGAATTTGTTCAAAATAAATTAAATGTGTTTTGAGTTTCAAAGTTCAATCCTTTCCCTCTCATTTTACTTTCTTTGGCCTTCATGGCTTATTTTCTATCTAATATATCATGTTTGAACCATGGAATTGTCTTAGCGAATTAGTTTGGTTGACCTACAATTCATGCAAATTCATTGGCTATCTCTTTATTTAAGCATACTTTTTTCCTTGCTTTGGCCTTCATGGCTCATCTCTTGTTCCTCACTCACTTCAAAGCTCTCAAGAGGAATTCTTTACATCACCATCAAGCTTCAATTTACTTCAATGAAGACTCATTCAAGTCTTATTCTTACACTTTTATTTATTCGTGAGACTTTAGTAAGATTGTTTTAATTTGCTTTAATTGATTGTGCATCTTGATTTTGATGTTTTATATTAATTGAAAAAGGATTGATTTATAACTTTCATTATCTTTTCTAAATCCTCTTTCATTCATCTTTTAAGTGTTTTGAAAAACACATATCATTATAGATTTGTGTTTTGGTTTCTAAGATCACATCTTTAGGGTATTTATATTTGTTACTTTTCAAACATTTCAACTTCAAGGCTAAGTATTAAACTTTGTGCAATTATTTTCAATGTTAAATTTTCATGAGGTGTTATTCTTCGAATTTGTTTTTAATTTTATATTAATGCATATTTTAAGTCTAGAAAGAACAAAAAGTAAGTTATGAGATCTCTTTCATTTGTCTTATTATTGTTTAGTTGGAATTATGAGCAAACTTATTTTAAAAATTTATAGTTAGATTTTTCATTCTTATATATTTCTTTTTCTTGTACTTAGTATGTTGTTGGGGTTATACTTGCCTAGTGTAAGAGAGTACATGATTCAGGTTGTAATTGTCTAGTGTTGGAGAGTACAAAAGATTCTTTATAACATTTTTATTTAGTGAATTTCTAGTGTGAGTTGCTAGGTGTGGATGTAGGCTGATGTTTAGGTATGACTGAATCACATAAAAATCTTGTGTCTCCTATTTCTTTTCTTTTTGACACTTGTTCTTTATTTTATTGCTCTTGTTGTTGGATTATTGTTGTGCTCTATTTTCAAATTAAACCATTTTCATTAATTCTTCTATGAAGTTTAAAAACTAAGTTTTAACTTAAAAAAATTTCAAATCATCTAATTCACTCTTTTCTTGGGTACCATACCCTCTTAACATAGAGGATTTGATAATTTGTTGAAGTCTTTATTATTTTAAACATAAATTAAATTATTCTTGATAATTCTTTAATAAATTTATTATAATTATGATTTAAAATTATATACAAATTTTATTTTAATTAAAAAAATTAATTTGTAATCATGTACTAATTAAGAATCATCAAGAAAATTTTTAGAGGTGAACAACATATTATGGAAACTATCATTAAAGTTTCATATTAAAATACATTACTTATTGAAAATATATTGATTCTTATATTATATTTAATTAATCTGAAATTAACCAATTTAATTTAGTATTTTAGTTTTTCTTTAATTTCTCTTTAAATGTTGAGTTCAAATTGTATTTATTTGTAACTTTTGAATTTTTCTTAACTTTAATAAAATTTTTTGAAGTTTTTAATTTTTATATAAATTAATAACTTTATTTATATATTAATACATGTGGCATTGACATGACATACCTAACATGGGGGGTTTCTAGATTAGTGGTGGTCAACCACTGAAGTTTTAGGGGATTTATTTTAGCAATCCAAATCCAAGATCATATGGGCAAGGTATTCCCACAAAATTTAAAAGAAAATTGAACCAATAATGGTTCATCTAGATTTAAGCCACCCATTATATTTAGAAAGAATAGATAGCCAATGATCCTTCTTCAACCTCTCACCATGCTATGATGGTCGTTCATCTAAATAATGATAATCCAAACGATTCAACAAAAACAATTCTTGAATCTTTCACTCTAGGAATGATCAAGATCACTCAAGATATTTATCTTATAGTGATCCTCTAAACTCTCATATGCATTTTACAAAATATAAATTTCTAAAGGCATCTTACGACTAAGATTAATTACTTGAATATGGGATGTTGGAATTACTATGATCATTTTCTGTGGTTTGCTTGAGCTGAAGAAGTGAGCCACTAGAACAATGTAATAAGAATGGACGAGAAGATGAGTAATTCTATCAAGAATTGGGTAAGCTCACTGATGTTTGATAGAAATGGGACTTGGGCAAGTTTGAGGAAAAGAAAGTGCTTTTTATTATTTAGGGAAGATTTTGAATGCAACAATTTCTTCACACAATTATTGAATCTTTATAGATTAAACTATAGGATTTCTAGGTTCGTTGATGAAAAACTTATGATTATTAATCTTAAGCGATTATCAGGCATCATATAAGAAATGCCTCTAAATACTGGGATGTGTAGTAGGCATTTTAACTATACTACCATTAAGCTTTATATTTTTAGATAAAATTTACTAAGATTTGAATTGACATTTTATTAAAAATCTAGGACTTAGATTCTAGTAGCTTAAGACTGTAGAAATGCTTATGATTGAAGACTTACTCCTAGAAAGATGCTTCAGAACCTAAGCCTATAATTGCTTCTAACATAAGTCAGAGGCTCGACCTAGTTTGAATTTTGGGAATTATTGGTTTTTTCTCTCAATTGAGGAAAGATACTTATCCCTGACTCTTCTGAACTTATCACTCACCTGGAAGGGCTACAAACTAACACCACCTAAGTGAATTTTTAAATTCATGATGTTGGTCTGTAGGTTTTGCAAGATGTCTAGGCTATTATATTTTAAGAAAGAATTTAGGAACCTAAACTCACTCCCTAATCCCTAAGGTCATGTTAGGCATGCTATGCACCTAACTAATGCAACAATTTTTAGCTTTTTAAATGTTTTTACTTATAATTCATTTAAGATCTTTGGTGTATACAATTTATGCCTACAATTGAGATACAATTAGAAATAGTTGTGGGCCAAATCAAAATAAGAAGGCAAACTTTCCCAATATGGTGGTCATCTTCGAAGGTTAGATGCCCATTACGTGCAATGGGTGAAGTGCCCACTTCAAGGATTTTAAGCAATATGCTAGCTTGGTTTGCTAAATCTAGTTGTTTCTAGTTACTTTTAAGTTACACTAAAGGTTTTAATTTATGTATGAGGTTTAGAATTTCTTTATTTTTGTTTAAGTTATTTAGATTTAAGTGGGGTATAAAATTTAGTTTTCCTAAGAGCCAAGCATCCAAGAATTCATCACAGAAAGAAACCTAAAGAAGCATGTAATCTCTATTATGTAACCAAAATAAATCACACCAAATTAAATTTAAAATAATAGGCTAATGTGGCTGGATACCACTGTACATCCTAGAAGAAAGTGAAAAATGGACAGCCGAGCTTTGCCCTTACATAGCCCGGCTTAGAACTATAAGTCTAGATATATTGTCTTTCTCCATGATTGTCTCCTTCTTTAGTGACCTCCAACGCTTCACAGGAGACCTCCAGCTAATAAAGTCAGCTCATGCTATTCCTAGACCTCATAGATCCTAACCTAATTCTAAGCTCAAATAACATTTCAAATTCTAAAATAAATTCCTAAACCCTACAAAAAAAATATCAAGAAATACACACAACATATCAACAGTTATATTTGCAAACATACATGCTTAGCATTAGTTTCTTGCCAAGCCCATCTAAAAATAAATATATCATTATATATATATATATATATGGTATTACCTTTTAACATAGTCCCCTATAGAAAATAGTGTTAGACTAAAAAAAATGTCCTGCCATCCAAACTAGCAGGCAAAGAGTCTTAACTATCTAGTATAAAATAGTACACCACAAAATAATAAAAATATTTCACATCACATCATAGAATATCACAGATCGACCTAACATAGGTCTAGAGTCAGTGACATAATAACCTAGTATGTGAAGGAGGAGTTTGTGTGGTATGACTTTACTAGGCATTTTAAGTTCAAGTTTTGATTTAATTTTCAAAGTTTGGTTTAATTTAGTTTTGAGATTTTCACTTTTCATAATTTCGCTTTGTAGGTATGTGTCATTGTTAAACTAGAAGTTTGAGGTATCAAGAGCTCATTCAGACCGATAGACTTGTGATCTCGGGTGTCTAGACTATATATCATATGCTTGTTAATTATAAAAATTTTATTTTCATACTTTTAATTTCTTTTTTATTAGAATTTATTCAATTTACCATTGGGTGGTTCCAATTTAAGTAATTTAGTTGATTTATGATTTCATTTTTTACTTTTAATTTCATTTTATGTTGAAGTGAAGTTTAAGTTTTCAAAAATGAAGAATAAAATAAATTTCATTTTTGGTTGAACTCATTCTGTTCAACATTCTAAATCCTAATAAAAGAAAGTCTTCACCCAAGGTAAAGATTCATTCTAAGGGTCAAGCTAAAACTTTAGTTGTCTTTAAATTTATTTTATTTTTGATTCAATTTGATTACTATTTTAATTTAATTTTATTTGAAAATTTGATTAAGGTTCATTCTTCTTTTCACTTCATTTAATTTGATTAAATGTTTCTTAGTTTGGGTTTATAGTTAATCCATTCATACTCTCTGATTAAAATTTATTATATCTCTTTAAATCTTGATTACGAATTTAATGTTCATATTATTATGAATTTAGTTTGATTTAGTTTTTGTTTTAACTTTGATTGTAATTCATTTGTATTTGATGTTGTTTAGTATATGTTCTAATTTCATTATTACTCGTTTGATTTGGTTAATTTTTTATTTGATTTTATTTATTTTTATTTGTTTGATTATCTAATTTAGATTGATCTTGTTTATTCATTATATTATTGTTTATATTTATGTTTATGTTTATTTTATTAATATTTATTGGTTTAAATGAACTTAATTAACTTAAGTCACTATATTACTTCAAACTTGGTTTATTTAATTTTGTTTAATTGTATTTATTTATTTTATTAACATTATTGGTTTAAATAAGTGAGTTTGATTTATTTCTCTTTTATGTTTTTATTGTATTTGGTAATTTACTTTATTCATTCATGTTTAATTTCATATCATTTTTTATTTAATTAAATATTTCTTTAATTTTATTTATATTTAATTATTTGAATTTTGTTTGGTTTCATTTATTCATGTTTTGAGTTTAATCTCTAGTTATTATTTTATTCACTCATTTATTTTTATTTAGGTAAATTGATTGAACTGATCTTTGAAAAGCTTAATTTCATTATTTAGAAGATACATTTTCTTTTGTGTTCTAAATTATTATTTTAAAATTAAACTTAATAAAACATTACATTACATGTTAAAATTTAGTTTAGTTCATTGTGATGGAATTTGCTTACTAATCATGATTCAAGAAACCTTAAGGAATTAATTGACTTTATGCACTCAACTCAAATCTTGGCTATTTTGAAATTTTGGATTGTTTAGATTCAATTGATTTATTTTATTACTTTTACTTTCATTTGGAATTATGTTATTCAATAATCTAAACGAGTTTAAAAATTCCTATTTTAATGAATTTTATATTTGATTATAAAGTTCAGAGATTATATGATGTTTAAATTTCAATTCATTAATTGAAATATTATATATTTAATAACCTAGGATTTAAGATTAAATTGTGTATTTAATTATTTTAAATTTAAATCCATAAGTATATTATTTATTAAGTTCTCTAACTTTAGAGACTTAGAAAATTTTTCTTGAGTGTTCTCATGTTAATGAAAGTGAGTTAAAATGATTTTATGAATTTCTATGATTTTTATAATTATTTAATTTAAAATTTTTACTTAAATTAACTTAAGGATTAGAAATTTCATAACTTCCAATCTAGAGATCATTTACCTTTGAAATTTTTGTGGTAAGTAGGGTTCCTTGCCAATTTGAATTATCTAAATTTTTTACTTTAATCAGATGCATAATTTGAGATTTTAATTATTTTACTAAAACTCAAAGATGTATCCATTGAGGGTTTATTTAAAATTTTTGGATATTTGGTTGATTATTATCTTTTTTTTAAGTTCAAGTTCATTAATTAAATTAATTAATTTAATTAATTACTTATTTAAGTCATTTTAGGATTTATAAGATTTTAGTGGGTTTTAATGATATATTTAGGTTTATTAGGGTTTATTATGTTGGTTAAACTTAATTTTATAGCTTTCCCTAATTTTCCTATTTCAATATTAATTTATTTCATTAAATCAAACCCTATGGTTTGAAAATTTTGTAATTTGAGATTTATTTGCTAATAAATCATGAAAAGTTTATCTAACATGTGTCTTAACCATAATTTCAATTTCCCAAAGTCTGAAATCAATTGGATTGATGTTTTGAGTTTAATTTTAGTTTAATTATTTTTATTTAAATCTAAATTAACCCAAAATTAATTGGGGATTTTGGATTTATTGGATTTTTCTCACTAAGATAAATTCATAGAGCTCTTGTTTGCAATTTTTGATTGAACATTTTATTTTCTATGTTTTTTTTAAAAGTTTTTGATATTTTTATAATTATTTTAATCTAGAAAAACATAGACAATGCTTTACACATGGCGGAGCTTGATTCGGCCACAGGGGATCCACATGGATTCTGCATTATATTGGTAGCAGGATGAGGTTTGATCCAGGCCATCCAATCAAAGATCAGACAACTCGGATTATCTCATAATTTTCTATAGGGATTCAATCAGATGGTCGAACTAAATCATGGCCATCAGTTCTTAATTTAAGGAACGAGCGATGGAGATTTCTTCTCCCTCAATGATGGTGAGAGCCGAGCACCGTCTGCTTTTTGTGGCTAATCACCGGTGATCTACGTAATGAAATCTTAAGATTTCGATTTGAAAATGATCTGGGAATGATTTAAAATGGATATATATGACATGATCAATTCTAGGATGTACTTCACTTGCAAAATGACCTCATCTAGTTTTGGGTCTACCTCACTAGTCTAAGGTATCGATGGTGATTTGCATTTCAAAACACTCAAGGAAGTGAAACGAAGCTTTTGGAGGAAACAACGAGCTTTGCCTCTCTCTGTATTCTCATGGAGATGGATGCCTACCATGACTCACTGGAATTCGGTATCGGGATTGATGGGGGAAGTTTGGGAGGATGGAGAAGGTTAGACTCTGTTTTGCTTGGAGAAGGTGATGGAGCCAAACAAAAGCTCTAATTTGATCTTCTTACTGCTTTTTAAGCTTGACCAAAATCTTTCTCATTGGATATCATTGGAGGCCATCAACCACAGAAAATTGGACTCCAAATGATGGAGTTGAAGGTGGTGAGAAGGTCAAACATTTCTTCTGAATTCCTTGGAGAAACTAAAATTGAACACATGAAAGGGATCTCAGTGCTTGAGGAGGGCATTGGCCTTTTCCCCTCTCATGACATATTCCATCCTCTTGGGTTGATTTGGACATTCTTAACATGTTTAATCTTGTCTACCATTCACTTAAATACATCTTAGGATGAGTTTATATATGTTCCAAAGTTATTAGCCTAGGTTTATGGTCAAATACATTGAATTATGCCACTTTAGGAATTTTCCCTCTTGACTTGGAATAACCTCTTCCATTTGATGGTTTGATGCTAGATTTAAGCTTCAATTATGTTCAATCAATCATTTATGATGTCCTCAATGAATGGGCTTCATGGAATTTGGAGTTGTTTTCGTGCTTACTTCAACACTTAACCATTATGGATCAAACGGATTTGGTTGAATCCAATTGAGTCTAATGACCATCTGGACTCAACTGTAATGTGTGTAGCTTTCAATTATGTTAATCCAAGAATTCTAAATGATTTAATTCAATTTAATTTCATTTATTTTAGATTTGAAACCCACTTTGACCCAATTTGGGCTTAGTGGGTTAAGATTGGTCTAATTAGGTCATGGTCATATTAGTCAAATTAATCCCAAGAATTGGTTAATTTATGTTTAATAATTATTTTTAAATAATTTTAGATAATTAATTTGGGTTGATTTCAATTTACTTTGGATTTGAATTCAATAAGGTCCATTTAGACCCATTTAGGTCAAATGATCTAATTAACTTAATTAAGGACTTATTGAATTTAGATTCATGTTTTAATATGTTTATTTTATTATTTGAAACCTTTAGAATGATTTAGTTTGGTCAAATTATGGTGGGTTGACCTTTGACTTGGTGGGACCCACATAGGTCAACCCTATGTTCAATAGTTGACTTTCATTTGGATTTCACTCTATTCATATTCATTGAATGAATTTGATGCTTTTGATTTAATATGATTTGAATTTATTTTAATTTTATGTGAATTGCTTTGGATCCAAGTGATTTTGAGCTTAAGACCAGCTGGGTTAGCCATCCTAATTACCTTAGCCTAAGTTCAGTTATATTTAATTTTCAATTGGAGTATGTTCAAATTAATTATTTTTTTAGATTTGGGTTGGGTTTGGATCCACCTAGTCCTATTAGCTTGAGTCAAGCTCTGGGAGAATTCACTAAGTCACTAAGCAGAGTGATCTAACTGCTTAAATCAGGAAGCTCCTAATCCAAGATTAAGTGTCATAATTCCTAGTTTTAGAAATGTTAACCTCATTCAAAAATGAGGTCAATAATGGAAAATTTATTAATTCTTGTGGTTCTCACCAAAGCACATCAATAAGATCATAATAAGTTAACTATGAATGTTATGACCTCATAAAATAATCACAAAATATATAACCTCACCATAAAAACACTTGAAAAAGAAATGTTACTAAACAATCCTATAACTAAGATTCTTAAAAACTTTTGGGATTTCTACCAAGCTTAACATGTCCCATAGAGTTTTCTCTATCAATGGAGAAAAAAAAATAGAGCCTCAGAATCTTCCAAAGGCATTAAATAATTATATATGCTTTGGAGGGGATAAATTTGAAGTGGAGTTTGGGTTTAGGGCACTTAAAGGGTCCACCAATAATGTAATCCTACTAAACCCAAGAGAATCTTGTTTGAATTCAAAATTATGGTGTGAATATTATAAATAACTCTAAGACTTGAAGAAAAATTGGAATATTAGGGCACAAACTGTGCTTACAATTTAAAAGTTTTCATTATTTTGAAATAGTTATTTTTTTTACGATTATGTTTGAGAATAACTCCTCTTGATGATAACATTAAAGTTTAAAATAGACTTTTAAAATATGAATTCAAAATTTGAAAATTATATTAAAACACTATATAATTGTATTTTTAGATTTCTAATTATGATAGAAAAAATTTCATTTAATCCTAATAATTTTTAGCCTACCTATTAAGTGCTTCAACAAAACTTTCCCTATTTGGTTTTGAGTAGATTTTTGTAGATTAAAATACAAGCAAAAACATAGAAGATATAGTGAAGAGAGTAGAAAAAGTTTACAACAAGAAATAACAAGTTTTATATGTAAAAGATATAAGCTACTTAGTCACCAAAATGACTAGTTAGAAATGACCACCAAACCTCTTTCAATTGTGAGTTGGTCACCAAGCCAATCACCTTGAGTTTTTCTCACACAAATATTGTCAATGTTCGCTAAGAAAAATCCATTTGGAAACTCTTTATCATTATTATTGGGATGAGTAGGAATATGTTCTTTGGGATGAGTAAGAATATGTTCTTCATGAGGAAGATTGATATTGTTTCAACCAAATTTCCCTTAACATTATGTTAGGGTTTATTTAGATTTGAGTTCTACATCCTATGAATGCAAGCATTTATAATTAATTACCACTCTTACCACAGTAAGAGAGAACTCTCGATTAAAGTTGAAATAAATAGATCTTTGATACTAATCGGTCGAGTGGTGTGTGTGGTGTGGTATATATGACTGTCTAAGGGGAATAGGAGAGTAGTCCTGATCAAGATCCCATGGTTCCATCATCACATGACTACATTATTCTAGTCTACTAACATCAAAAAGCTAGTCATTATGTCTAGAGAGTCTGATTAGTAGCCATGGCTTACCTTATTTCGGATATCCTGAGTAGACTAGAGGTATAGTGTAGGGATTTTCGCATGGCGAACATAGGACTAGGCTTTCATCCATTAGAAAGTCATTAAGGTGCTTGCTTAATGAACATATGGGTTAGACTTACATCCCTCAGAATGCCAGTAGGATGTTCGTATGGTTAACAGATTGATTGGACTTACATTATTTAGAAAGCCATTGGGTATATATTGTTCGCATGATGAAC
Source organism: Cymbidium sinense (assembly GCA_021442155.1). Classification (NCBI taxonomy): domain Eukaryota; kingdom Viridiplantae; phylum Streptophyta; class Magnoliopsida; order Asparagales; family Orchidaceae; genus Cymbidium; species Cymbidium sinense. The sequence continues at coordinate 178,403,524 of CM038216.1, read as the reverse complement.
ACATAGATTGGACTTGCATCCCTTTGGAATAAATTTATTAGGTTGTGCTCACACAGTGAACTGATAAATTGGACTTACATCTCTTTGGAATGCAAGTGGATATAGGTTGTTTGCATTACAAACGAGTAGATTTATAAGATGTTTGCATGACGAACGAGTAGATTAGACTTACATCTCTTAGAAGTGTCATTATGATTTAAAAGTTCGCATAGTAAACATAGGATTGTGCTTACATCCATAAGAAAGACAATTTATATTTTAGAACTTTGCATAATGAATGTATAGATTGGACTTACATCCTTTTGAAATGTTATAATTTGTTTAGATATTCACATGGTAAAATATTAATTTGTTGTTCTGGGGAACAAAACTTTGTCACTGAAAATATGGTGCCTAGGTGCTATCATGGAAGCACCACGATGCTATTAAATTGGTTCTATGACATTGAGTAATTAGTACTATAGCATAGAGGATAGGAATTCATGTCTTTAAAACTTGAGGGTTGGGCACCTTGGTGCTATAATGCGAGTGCTGCAACGCTTAATATAGCAAGAGATTGGAATAATTTGATCAGGTTGAATAGTTGATCGCACCACAACACTGACTATTTGGTATTGCAGTGCCAATCAAAGGTCGGTTTAGAAAAGCTTGTAGATGGCCAAGCACTTTTAATTAGAAAGGAAAAACCTTTTTGACTAGCATTGTGGTGTTGTTTTGTTGTGTTGGAGTACCATTGGGCTACATCAATGTCTGACACACTTTTCAATTATAGTCAGATACAAAATTAATTATAATAAATATTAATAAGTACTCATTTTGATCGGCATAGTAACTGCTTTGACTGGGTGACCAACGCCTAAGCGCCGCATATGGAGCGTGATGGCGCTGGTCCTAAATCTCAAAAACCAAGAGGCCAGTGCTTCGGTGAGCACTAGATCTAATCTATAGATAGGACCCCTCAACTCTGAATATTTTATTCAAAAGACTTGGTTACCTTTTGGAATATCTTGCTCTCTTCCTCTCTCAGCTTGCATTTTGCTTTAGAAAAGCCAACTTGCTGGTAAAATACCTCAGGAAGGACAAGATGAGGGCAACTGTCAGTGGAACTAATAGATTCTTTAGTGTAGAGGTGGAGAAACGATACCACCATACTCTCCTACACAAACATCTAATCCTGGTGAAGAGCTTCTTTAATCCGGGAAGGAGCGTGGAGAAGATTATCAATGAGCGAGGTTGGGAGAAGTTGGCCTATGACAATGTATCTTGCGTTGTCTCCATGGTGCGGGAGTTCTTCGCCAATGCGAATAAGCACCAGATTAATTAAGTTTTTATCTGGGAAAAACTAGTAAGTTTTTATAATAGTACTATCAATGCATGTTATAATTTAAAAGATGTAGTATTCGATCAGTATCTATCCTATTATAATAATCATCTCAATTTTGATGAAATCCAAAATTTTCTCACTTTTAGAAATTCTAATGTTTAGTGGAAAACACAGGAGGATAAAATTATACAATTTCTTATCGTTGGCCTCACTATTGAGGCCAAAGCTTACTATTTTATTTCTACCAAGTTAATGCTGACTAGAAATATCAGTGAGGTGATTAAGAATATAGCTATTTTAAATTTTGTAATTCAAAAAACTTTACTGATGTAGGGAGGATTATTTATAATTCTATTTGTTATATGCTTAAGGGTAGTACTTCTATAGGGTGCAGTTATCCTTCTTTAATTTCTTCTTTGTGTATTGCGATGGGTGTATGGGGAGTCAGATGAAGAAGTCCATGTACAAAAGGCTCCCTTGACTAAGAGAGTAATTGAAGGATTTGGCTTGAGGATTGTTGGAGAAAGCTCTTGCACTCCTCATTTCAAACCCAAATCCTCCAAGACCTTAAACGAGCAACTCCTTGAAATTGGAGGACAAGTCTTAGATTTAAGGAAAAGGGTTCGTGACACGGTGGTAAAAATTGAAGAGGAAATTTGACCACCATATGGGTCAGCTGTAGCAGTAGTTTTGAAACATGACTGAGTTTAACATATCACTTATTCATATGTTTGAAAATTGTGGCTTTCATGCAGGTCTGAGACAAGCTTCCTTTTTTATGGTGCCTCATTATCAGTCTTCTACGAGTACCCTGCCAGAGCCGAAAGAAAAAGAAGAGGAGGATGACAATGAATATGGTTATTTATTTTTCCATTTCTCTTTTTTAATATATTTTAATAAATTTTATTGTTTAATAAAAAGAGTCTTCATTTCAATCCTTTTATGTTTGTCTTTATTATGTGGAATGCTTTAGGATTTAAAAGATTAACAATAAAATCTTTAGTTCAAAATGAACAAATTGAGGGCTCAACGCCTTGAAGTTGTAAAACTAATGTCTTGGTTCCATTAGTTGAAGATCATAAGTTTTAAACCTGAGAGGTCAACACCTTGACACTTCATGGTAGCGTTGTAGCTGTAGATATGAATTATTTTTAATACTAGAGAGATCAGTGTGTTGGCACTATCAGTTGCTTACATAAGGTTTAATTTCTCGAGAGCACAGCACCTTGGTGTTGAGATATCAGTGCCACAATGCTGTTAGATGAATGACTAAAACTTTAATTTTCTCGAGGACATAGTGCCTCAGTGTTGGAACATCAACACCTTGACATTGTATATGTGCGCCTAAAATTCAATATTCCTAAGAGCTCCACACTTTAGCACTGGAACATCAGCACCTTGGAGCCATGGAATGCTAAGGTTTAAGATTATTGAGAGCTTAGTACCTTGACGCTATTTCATCAATGCATAAGATTTAATACTTTTGGGAAAATTTAAAATTTTTGGCAGCAAAATGATTTAACAATGCTAGGTTTTAAAATTTTTTAGTGCATTAGCACCCTTATCCCTTTTCCTAGATCTAAGATCAATGGTGGAAGAATTTTGTGTCACACTGTAACCAAGTTTGACATTGGAATGAACTTCAAGATTTAGTGCCCTGGTGTTGGAAAAATAGTGTTATAGTGTCGTGCTAAAGAGGTGTAACTTGAGAGGGTAGCATTGCAAGAATGACATTAACCCGAGAGCATAGCACTGTGACACCAGATATTTAGCGCTTTGGTGCTATGAGGCAGGGCATCAAAGGCTTCATTCCCAAGAGCATAACACTATGGATTTAAGACTTAGTGCCTCGGTGCCACAGAGCGAGAACTATATTTTTTGAACCAAATTCATAGAGAATTTAATAATTTTTATAAAAATTTGGTGGCATAATACTTTAAAAATGCTAGATTTTATAATATTTTTTGACAAGAAGCACTCTTCTCTCTTATTCTGAAGCTAAGATCAATGAAGGGAGGATTTTCATCTCACGTTGGAACCAAGTTGATTGGAGGTGGTCTTTAGACATAAAATTCTTGAGATTCTTACACTTAAAATGCTTTTAATAAAATAAAATTCTTCTCTCTTGCTCCAGATCTGAGATCGATGGAGGAAAGATTTTAATTTCACATTGGATCCAAGATCGATGATCAAGAATTTTTGAATTTTCCTTTGGGATGAAGAAATCATATAAAAGAACTTTTTACCTAAAGTTAACAATGGTTACACTTTGCTTTTGCCTCGTAAGAGAAGAACTCACACTTGTGTAGTGGTAAAAAGGCACTGTAATGAATAGAGCATTTGAGAGTGCTTGGAAGAGAGAGAGAAGGAGTTCAGAAGTAATTGGAAGAACTCTAAAATCCCAGCAGTTAAAAGGAGAAAAAGAAGAAGGAGGTACTGGGTAGTACCCTCTCTTTTATAAAGATTTTTGGGTAACCTTTCCCACCTCTTGGTTTTTTGTCCCTCCAATTGTCCCCCCCCCTTGACTAAGTAATTATTGCTGTTGGGGCAGGAAGGGTTAGTTTTTTTGCTTTTAAAACTAAAGGCTATTGTGATAGTGCCTAAGCGCTGGGATCATAGTGTTGTAGCACTGTGTTATTTAAGTAGACAACCATCGGGGGCGATTTGCATTTCATGATTCTGTAAAATAGGGATAATGCCTAGGTGTTGCGATTGTGGCATCGTGGTGCCCCAAGTTGAAATGTTCTATTTATTTCATTTTTTAGATGCAAACAAAATTGCCCCTTAATGAATGTGCCATGTTGATTGAACATGATGCATTCATTTCATTCTTATTAATTTATTTATTATTATATACAATAATATAATAGGAAGAGAAAAAAATATAGTATTTGAAAATCTTTAATCACTTTCATATATCATATAAGATAGTGACATAAAAGAGATTTTAGCTATAAATGATTAGTCTGCTTTTCTCGAAAATAGATAAAAGCTTTATGAGTTTTATAGGCCATAATAGATTGCCTCTCTCGAGCTTCGTGGAGATGCTGAAGGGCAGCTTCTTGGTCATGGACTAATAAGAAAAGAATCTACTCAAGTTCGGTCACCTAAGTGGATGTTTGTGAGCAATCCTTTTTTATAGCTGTGATAGCCTATTTGACCATAGATCTCCAATCTAATAGATACAATTGTGTGAAAAATTTATGACACCACATAGAACTTGATAAATTATTTTTAGGTAATCAAATTCATCATTAAGGAATAAACATATTATCTCGAAAGATAAACATATTATCCTATAATTGATTTAATCACTTAAATAAAGACTCATAAGGCTAATGGGTCTTATTAATATTGTAGATATTCTTCTCTTGAACTACATGAAATAGTAGAACAATATTTATTTTATACTAGGATCATGGTTCCCTATAAGGGCAAGCCCATATATTATATTACATTTTAGGAATAAGGATCTCTTCCTAAGAATACTCTCAATTGAAAAAAAATATGTATTTATTTCTATAGATTTCTAAGCTAGATCCAAAAGAAAAATCATAATTTGAAATTTCAATAGAGAACACTACAAAGTGAAAGGAGTTATTTTGGAAGCCAAAAGATATAGAGTAGGAAATGTCTACTGGGATACTTAGTAGAAATTTCAACTATCCTATTATTGGGCTTTAAATTTTAGAATTTAAATTAAAATTTGAGTTAAAATTTTATTTAAAGTTTAGGACTTATATTCTAGCAGTACAAAACTGTAAAATTTTCTAAGGTTGAAAACTTACTCTAGTAGGATGCTTCAGATCCTAAGTCTATAATTACTTTTAACACAAGTCAGAGGCTCGAATTAATTTTATTTTGGAATTACCATTCTTTCTCTCACATGAAAAAGAAAACCTATCCCTATCTCTTCTAAACTTATAATTTAAGGGCTGACAGCTAACACCACTTAAGTAAATTTTAAATCCATGATGTCAAGTCTTATGAATGCAAGATGGCTAGGCTGTTATATTTTAGATAGAAATCTAAGGACTTAGACTTACCCCTAATTCATAAGATCATGTTGAGTATGATATGCTCCTAAATAATGCAATAAAATTTAGCTTTTATATCTTGACTCACAATTCATTTAAAGCTTGTTGGGGTATGCAATTTATGCCTACCAAGAGATGCAATTAGAAGTTTTCATGGGAAAAATCAAGAAGAGGAGATAGACTTCTCCAGAAAGGTGTTCATCCTTGAAGGTCAAATGCCCCTTATGTGCATTGGGTGAAGCACCCAAATCAAAAATTTAGAATAATATGCACATGATTTGCAAAGCTAGTTTTCTTTAGTTGATTTTAAGTTTTTCTTAGTTTTAATTAATGTAAAGTTTCAAGTTTCTTTATTTTTATTTAAGTTAACTTAATTTAAGTTTGATAAAAAAATTAAATTTTTCTAAGAGCCTAACGTCCAGGCATTCATCACAGAAAGCACATCATAGAAATAAACCTAGAAAAGTAGGTTGATTCTATTGCACACCTAATATAAATTAAGCCAAATTTAAATTAAAAAGTAGGCTAATGCTACCGGGTACCATTGTACACCACAGAAGAGAGATAAAATTGGCAGTCAAGCTTTGCCCTTATCCTAAAACTAAGGTCTAGATCTATGGGTCTTTCTCCAGGATCGTCTCCTTCTTAAGAAACCTCATTTGGGCTTCACAGGAGACCACCAGCTAGTAGGGTCAACTCTTGCTATTCCTAGACCCCATAGATCCTAACATAATTCTAAGTTCAAATTATATTTTTAAATTAAAAATAAATTCCTAAACCTTGCAAAATAAATGTTAGGAAATGCAAACAACACACCAACAGTTATATTTGTGAACATACCTGCTTATCATTAGTTGTTTTCCAAACCCACCTATCTTATTGGGCTATGCTTAGGGACTTAAGCATACTTGGAAGAAAATAACATTTATATAATGTTTATGATGGCGGTCCCTTTTAGCATAATCCCTTGCATAAGACAACATTAGTTCTAGAAAGAACATCCTACCACCCAGTCTAACAAACAAATAATCCTAGGCATCCAGTCTAAAATATTACACTACAAAACAAAACAAAACAAAAAATTACATCACATCATAGAACATCATAGATTGACCTAACCTAAATCTAGGGTTGATGACATAACATTCTAGTGTGTGAAGAAATTGGATTTGGATGGCAGGACTGTACTGGGCCTTTTCTTAGATTCAAGTTTTGATTTGGGTTTTAAAGTTTGTTATTTTACTATTTAATGATTTCAATTTAAGTGATTTAATAATTTTTAGTTTTATTTACATTTTAGGTGCATTTTATGTTAAAATGAAATTAAGTTTCAAGAATAGAGAATATAATAAATTCCATTTTGGGTGATACCCATTCTATTCAACAACCTAAGTCCTGATAGCATGAAGTTTTCTCCCTAGGGTGAGGAATTATTCAAAAGGGATTTATCTAAGATCTTAAATATCTTAATGTTGAATTCATTAAATGAATTATTTTAATTTGAGTTTAGCTCCATGAATGTTTTAATTTTGTTTTGATTAAATGTTTATTTATTTTTATGAGTTTTCATTATTTAATTTGTTTGATTTAAATCAATTTCCTTTATTCATTAATTTAATGTTTACTTCTTCACATAATTAGATTCTAGTGACTATATTTATTCATCTTAATTATTTCATTAAGGTTTATGTCTTTTATTTCTTGTGTTTATTTGATTTATTTGAATTTAACTTATTTCATTTAAATTGGTACTTTGATTTATTCTTAGTTTAGGTTTTGGTTTCATTATGTGTTAAGATTTTGTTAGTAAATTTGATTGATTTTGTTAATCAATTCATAATCTATGAGGCTTAAGCTAGTTTGGACACCTGACTTAGGCCATTTTAAACTTTTAAGTATTTAGGTTTAATTAGTTTGGTTAATCACCTTCATATGCATTTTAAATTATGTTATTCATTAACCCAAATGGATTTAAAGAGTTTTCATATTAATGAATTTTCACATTTGAACATGAAATTCAGAGGTTAATGAATTTTGTTTTTCACTTGATTAATTAATTTCTCATGGCTTTGATAAATGATTAGCTTAGGGATTAATTTTTTTTATTCCATTAAATTCTAAGTGCATGATTTTTCAAGTTCTTGAATTTTAGAAGGTTGGAAAATTTTATTTGAGTGTTTTGATTTTAATGGAAATGTTTTAAGTTTATTTTATCAATTTTCACAATTTTTATAACTTTTTGATTTATTATTTTAATTATATTGGCCTTAGGATTAAAAATTCAATAACTTCATATCCGAAGGTCAATTTGATTTGAAATTTTTTGGCAAGTGGGGTTCTTTACCAATTCGAGTTTCCTAAAGTTTCACTTTAATTAGATATGTAATTTAGGATTAATTAAGATTTAAATTATTTCAATAAAATATAAATTAAGCCTAAATTAAGAGGAATTAATTAAGAGTTTTTTTTTCTTAAATTATTCTTTAGAAGATGCATCCATATAGAGTTCATTTGGAATTTTGGTTGATTTATTATGATTTCCTGAGTTCAAGTTAATTAATTTAATTATTACCAAATTAGGCCATTTCATGATTTATTGGATTTCAAAGAGTTTTAATGAAATGTTAGGTTCATTATGGTTTATGATGATTGGAATTATTTTCATAAATGTTAATGATTTTTCTAATTTAAAATTACTTTATTTCATTAAAACTAGGATTTAGGATTGGAAATTCCATATCTTTTTAATTACATTGCAATAAATTATGAAACATTTCCTTAAGTTCAAGTGATTTTGAGCTTAAGTATGGTAGTTAGGACAGCTATCCCAATTAATATTGACTATACACCTTGTGTATCTCACCATTTGATTTGATGATAACAACGTTTGTGTAATAAAGCTAATTATTTTTATGCAGGATAAATTATCCACATTAATCATTATGAATATCATTCTTAATTTAGATTTATATTGATGATAAATATATAATCTTGAAGCTACTAATTGAATTAATTCAAGTGATGTAAGAAATTCTTCACACAGATTCTTTAGTCAAATTTGGAGGGTTGAAGTTGTTGGATTTGAATTGGTTGGAATTTTTTTAGAACATACAATAATAAGTCAAATAAGAGCTCAATAAAATATAAATAATGACGTAATCATTTCAAAATAATTTATTTAAATTATTTAATATTTTTCTACATATCAAAATTGCATTATTCTTTGATACATCTATTTTGGATAACATGAACTAAGTGCATGAGTTTAAGTATCATTTATTTCATACTTCATTAAATCACTTCCATACTTAACTATATTATTTACCCATTTATTTTTAGCATGAGAATAAAATTATTCTTGAATTATTTTAATTATCCTTTTCTCTCTCCTATTCTTTTATTTTCTCTCTCATACCATCATTATCATCCAAGTTGTGTTTTTTGCTGAATTTTCCATTTAATATTTTATTAATAAATTATGTAAGAATTATTCAAATTATTTTCATAATACTACCCTCATTATTTAAATTTTAAAACTTCATTCATTTAAATTTTTGAATTTAAATTATTTTGAATTTAACTTGAAGATTCATTGCCATATCAATATAAAAATAATTTTAACTATCTATGGAATGATTTTTCCAAACTTAGCATGATATATTTCAGCTAGTTGGAGTTTAATTGATTTATTTTAAGTTAATTCAAAATTAATTTTAAATTAGCCATGTATTTATTTACTTTCCTATTTTAATTTTATCCTTTATGAAATATATGGCCGTCCCCTTTTTTATTTTATTTGGAGTAAATTGATTTTTTGAAATTAATTCAAATCTTTTCTAAATTGATCTCCCATAATTGATTGATGATTAAATTCTTTGAATGGAGATTGAATCCATGTTTGGAAACTATGTGGCTGAAAATTCATCTTGAATTTTTCTTGATTTATTTTATTATTTATATTTCTTATAACTTGCCCTAATTCTTCCAAGAAATCTTCATTAATTAAATTTATATTGATTGAATCTCTATTTGGAATCCTTTCTTGGCCGTTCCTACATGTGATTGATTCAAATTTAAAATTATTTTGAATTAATTTGTTGTTTGATCACTTGCCTAATTTGATTTGAATTATTTATGTTGAGTGCATTTCTTTCCATCTCTTTAGCTTTGGCCCAACACTCCTTAATTAAATTGAGTTAGGCTCAAATTATAGTTTCATGATTAATTATTTGGGATCAAATTTTTTGCCAAAACAATATTCCCTCTTTTTCATTCATGCTTGATCAAATTCCTTATATTGATTCTCTTGATTTTAGTTATTTGGATTGATTAATTTTCTTCCCTCATCTCTCTCTCTCTCTCTCTCTCTTGGCTGAAATTTAAATATCCTTATTTGAATTTATTTTGCATGTGTTGATTTATTTGAAATCAAATACTTTTCTTAATTATTTTTCCCTCTCCTCACCTCCTCTTCTCCATTGGCTTGGCCAAAATTCTCTTGATCCTAACTCTATTTAAAGAGATGATTTCACGCCTTAATTCCTCTTTGCTCTCTCCACTAGGCCGACCATTTGCAATTTGATTTTGGAGACTCTTTTGGATTCTAAGTGCTAAAGCTCTCAACCATCTTCTATTCCTCTCTTTATCTCTTGGTTGAAACCTTGTTTAATGTTTTGATTAAAATAAAGTGCCATAATTATTCTTATTTACTTCTTCTTTGGCCGAGACTATTTCTTAAAGAATCTTTAAAGATTTGGTGATTAAATCCATATTCTATTTATTCAACATCATCTACTTCCAAGAGAGGATCATATTCATAGGTTTTAAGCCTCTTTCAATCCTTGAAAAGTTCACATCAAGTCAATTTATTTCATTACTTACATACAAAGGCTTGAGTAAGAGTATATTTTATTTCAATCTTTTGAATCATTGGTTTTATTAGTTTGATTTGGATTAAAAGATTTATGTGCTTTATGGTTAAAGTTTTTCTATAATCCATTTTCATTCATCTTCAAGTGATTTAAAATATTTCTTTTTTGGATTGATTTGAAATAATATTTTTAAGACTTTTAACATTTATTGTATTTTATAAATTTTATATTAGAAATATTTGTCATTCATGTTATGTTAATTAAAAAAAAATTGGTTTAACATTGGTAAATATTTTCTATAATCCTATTTAAATTCATCTTTCAAGAAACTTTCAAGTCATAGATCTCTTTACATACATATAAAGGACTTGAGTAAGAAAAATGCTTTCATATATTCTCTTAAATATTTAAGTTCATTGATTTGATTTGAATGAAAATTTTATGTGCTTTATTGTCAAAATATTCACTTGATCTCTTTTCATTCTTCTTTCAAAATATTTGGAAGATTTTATGTTTGCTTTGATTAAATTGATTTTACGAATAATAAGTCAACATTAGATTGTTTCTTGAAAGTATTTATTGCATAACTTATTTGAATTTCACCAAATGTTTTGATCATCCATGTGATGTGATTTTATATAGCTCTTCAAGATTTTTCATTTCAAGTCCTCATTTCTTTTAAAGTAAATAAATTTCTTTTAAGACTTGTAAGACTAATGTAAGACTACACCATGTATTTGGCATTGATGAGATCTATGTGCAATTTCCAAGTCTTTTTATTTTTAATTATATTTTGGGTTTGGATTGGTGAGTGCCACACAATCTAGAATGTACCTCAATTATAATCTTATGGGCTTCTTGTTTGTCTAAATATCACAGCCATATTTGATTAAATGACATGTGATACAATATATTATTGATTAATGTGTATGACAAGGCATATTTCTTAATTTGATTTGGTAATGACTTATTTTCAGAGAGCCTCCCCTTGCTTAAAAAGTCGATGAATGGTTGTCTCTAGTCACTCACTTTTCGACCTTCAACAAGAGTGGCTACCTTTTGCATTTCTATTTTTCTATTCATGTAATCTAAAACTATAAGGGATATAACTTATTACTTATGAACTTATATAGATATAAATTCTTTTTCAAGACATGTGATTTAGTTGGCAAGTTTACCCAAAGCATCTACTATAGAATTATCTCTATATGATTTTCTATAGAGTGACAAATGGAATTATTTTAAGTAATTTTATTATGTGTTGATAATAACTGAAAAGATTAAGGTGCAAAATCTTATAGATACAATCCACTTGATTAACAACTTCAACCCAGACAAATTGTCTAGAGTTATGAAAATCAATCCAATCCCTGCCTTCCCAGGGATAGAAGAATTTAATTCTTTAATTTTCTTTGATGATCCATCAAAACATAATTCCCAAGTGGATTTAGGTTCCTCCTCTAAAGTCATGATCTGTTCATCTAGAAGATCATTACTAAAGTAGAACCCTCGGGTAGAGGATGTTCTACTAAGAAGTCGCCTATAATTTGACCATTTATAGCACAGAGAGGAATAAACATGCTAGATGTCTAGACAACGTCAAGTTGGTCATGAGATATTGTAAAGGATTTACTTTAGAAATAATATTTAGTTTATAAGAAAGCATATAATGCCTTAGTTTCTGAGTGGCAAAGACTAAAGCTAAACAATGCTGTTCAATATGCAGATAATTCATTTCATGTGGATGAGTCTACGACTTAGATAATAAAGGGCATTTTTTATCTTCTTCATTAACATGGGCTAGTAAAGCTCCAAGTAATTCATCGAAGGTTGCAGTATATAGAATTAATGGCTTCCCTAAAATCAGAGAAACCAAAATAGGAGGGTTCATCAAGTATTTCTTTAGGCTTTCAAATGCACTCTATAATTTATCATCCCAAATAAATTTAGAATCTTTCTTCGTTAATGAAAATTGGCATCTCATATATAAGTTTGATATGAATCTTCTTAAATATGCTAGCTTACCCTGGAATGATCTAAACTTTGTAAGACTTCTAGGTGGTGACATTTCTATGATGGCTTTAATTTTTTTAGTATCAATTTCAATCCCATAGTGTGTCACTATAAATCCTTAAAACTTTCATGAAGTTAACCCAAAGGTACACTTCAAGGGGTTCATGTTTAGGTTGTAATGGCACAACCATTTGAAATTGATCCTTAAGTCATATAAATGATTTTATTTTACTTTAATTTTAATGAATAAATCATCGATATTACATTCTACTTGATTATGAATTAAGTCATCGAAGATTCTAGTCATCGCCCTTTGATAGGTAGCCCCGACATTTTGAGACTGAATTGCATGACCGTGTAATAGAATATCCCAATAGGGGTTCTGAATGTCATATGTTTTTCATCCTCTAAAGACATCTTTATTTGGTTATACCTAGATGATCCATATTTGACTAAAAAAATTTCATGCGAAGAGGCTATGTAAACAATAATTTCTAGTATCAGCAATGAAAACTCATCTTTGGGACAAGTCTTATTCAAATCTCTAAAATTAATGCAACTGCATATTTGATCATTATTTTTCTTTACCAAGACAATACTTGCTACCCAAATAGGGTATTGCTCTTCTCGTATAACTCCAGCTTCAATTAATTTTTTGACTTCAATAATGACTTGTTGTTAAATTTGCATCTTTTTTTTTCACAAAGTGAACTAATTAACTCTTCGAAATGTTTTGGACCCAACAATGAACTAATAAAAGTTGGCCTTAGGTCTTCATCAATTCCTAGGTTGATTTCCTTTAATTTTTGAACAATAGATTTTATTTTTTTCTTCAAATTTAGGGGGCACACTCTAAATTATGCAATCATTTGGATCACTATCCTTTAATATTTCAAAATAGAATTCCTCTAAAAAGTTATAAGGAATCCCAAAAAGCTTATCAGATTCCATATAATTATTTATCATTAAACAATGTTCCACATTATCTAAAGGTCCAATGGTACCAAACCCAACTCTAGCTTTCAATTTTAAAATTTTATTTTTAATACTCCATAAGCTTTCCATGCATTGAGCTGTATCTTTGAGCCAAGTATTTGAAATTAAACCACACCTTATTAAATTTTTAACACAATCAAGATACCAATCACACGAGAGTTCTATTATTTTATTTGATTATGGATCTTCAAGTTTTACATCTACTTCTAAGCTTGAAGGTCGGGGTATATAATAAAATTTATACAATCTTCCCATTTCTCCTAAAAGGTCACGGACCACTTTGACTCCTAACTGTGAAATTTTATTTTGAGAAAAGAGGAGTTAAAGTCAAAGTGCCCTCATATTTTTTAGTCTTTCATAAGTAGATAGCTCAGGTTCATTCTTTAAAACTTGGATTTATTCTTCATCACTATTTGATTCTAATAAAATTTTAAATTTTATTAAGGCATCCTTTGATTGGTTCTAAAAATTTAAATCAATTTGTATTACTGGAGGTTCTTTTCTTTTTTTCCTTCTTTTCTATTTTTCTTCTTTTTCATTGATATGACATCTTTTCTTTTCTTTGATACTTCAATAATACTTAATTTCATAGGATCAAATACTTACCTTTTAGGCATATAATAGGCATAATCTTCATAAAGTTCAATCTCATGGATAAAGAATGGTTGTATGTCACTTTTTATGGTGTATTCTACCCCATCTCTAGTGTACGTAATACGCTGGTGGAGTGATGAGGTAACCATTCTATGTTCATGTATTCAAGGTCTATCTAAGAGGGCATTAAAGGATGTCTTCGAGTTGATAATGTGAAATTTTTCTTCAATTTTCAACCCTTCTATTTCTACCAATAGAGTGATTGAATCTAAAGCTTTCTCTTGAGTTTCATTAAACCCCCTTAATAAAATTTTACCTAAATTTAGTATTCTAGTGTCAATCTTTAAAAAAAATAATGTTATGGAGTTCATAATGTTGACTGAAGTGCTAGGATTAATCAAAACTTTTGACAACTTGAGATTTTACACCTTGATGAAAATATAAAGGGGTCGATTGTGATTTGTGGTCCCCAAAAAGTAGATCCTCCTTTTAAAAGGTGACTCCAAGGATCTCCTTGAAATAGCAAGCCTCATCTGAAGAAGTTGCTGCTAGCGAGTTAGACATATCTCTAGATCAAGTAATGCATGTACTAATGATTCTCTCATTTCTTTTGATAGAACAAAGACATCATATATAATTAACTTAGTAGGAAGTTTTCTAAGATGGGCTGAAATGCTGTAGTCGACCTTGAGAACAACCGCTCGACTATTAGATCTTGCTGCAAAGTTTCTGAATTTTGATCAACAATTTGTTTTCCTTTATCTTTGAGAGGAGATAAACAAGGTGGCAAAATCTTCCCACTATGGAGATTAACCTCAGTGATATCTCCAGGGGTGGTATCAACCTGTCCTTCATCAACAATATCCTTTTCTAAAGATTAGTAAGAATCTGATAGCTCTATCTCTATGCTAATATGGTTACCTTGCAAATCATTCATAGGACTATCAATGTTTGATCATGATTCACAAAACACATCAACATGCAAATACTCTTTTTCATCTTTTTATTTTTCTTTATTTTCAACATATTCATCAGAAATGGAAAGAATATAATAAATTCCTTTAGAGGTAGACTTTTTATTGATATCTTTAAAGTGTGTACATAAAGATAAAGGAATGTAAGGCCTAGCCTTTCTATCCTCATCATACAAACTCTATAAGATACAATTGATGCCCCTCCCTTACCATTTCTCTGATCATCTGAACATCTGATGATATTGAATAGGGTCGAGGTGGAACTAAATCTTCTTACTTTGGTGGATCAATCTGGATGATCTTCTTCCAGGTCTTCGATTCCACATTGAATTTTTCAATTTTTTTATCAAATATTTTTTAGAGGAATGGGATAAGACTATATCCCATTCATTTGAAGGAGAAAAAGTATAAGAAGTAGAAGAATCACGTATAATAATTTTAATAGACTCTTATCTAGGGTCCACAAGGTACTCTTTAGCGATTATCATGAACCCTCTCTGAACTTAATGTTTAGATTTTCAAATCCAGCTCTGAACTTAATGGTAGGGGCATAAGCTAATCTTCTCCTATCAACAAAGAAAATGATCCTAGATGGCATCAAAAATAAGTTGCCCAACCATTTTCTATAAATAAGAGAATTAAATAAATTATAATTATCATTTAATTTAATGTAATATAGTCAAAAGAAAAGCTTTTGACTTATTAGGAAAACATAGCCATTTCATTATGGCTAGAATTTCTTTAAAAGATTTTTTTTATTTCTTCTTTATAGTACATAATTATTTAACATATGAAAGTTTTAAGAGCTATGAAAGATGTGAAAACACAAGTATGTTGCCGATATATAGAAATAAAAGCTTATTTTTAAAGATGGAGAGATGAATTATTTCCTAGTGGTGTCACCAAAAAATATCTCAATGGAAAAAAATTATGACACCACATAAACTTTAGAAATTTCTCATTTAGATAATCAAATTTGTCAAGATGGAATAAACATAGTATATCAAAAGATAGTCATGTTATCATATAATGTATTTGATTACTTAAACAAAGACTCCTAAAGTTAATGGGTCCTCTTAATGTTCCAAAGATTCTTCCCTTGAACCACATGGAAATGTAGGATG
>CM038216.1:177910515-178387491 GCA_021442155.1 Cymbidium sinense | reverse complement strand
AGCTTGTCCTTGAGGTAACTAGAAAAGGGCGACAAAAGAAGTGTGTAACTCGTTGGATATGTATGATAGTCACATGTGGTGATGTGTGTTCATGTGGGTGTCAGCCCCATCATAGGAATCAATATTGAAGCTTGAAACCCGTGGGAATAGGATGTTGAAGAATAGCTTATTTAAAGGTGAGATTCCTCATAGCGGTGAGGGGAATATGATTTCTATCTTGGAGGTGAAATTCATCTTGTATTAAAATAATTTTGCGTATAACATGATGAGTGGGGTCAACGAATGAGAATGTGTCAAGCTACCAATAATTGGTGGATTAGTAGTCGGTTGATGCGCGTGATGGATGAGCGAACTAGCGGTGTCAAGGAGATCATCACGGTCTCTACGGAGGAACTTGAGTCAAGGAAATTAGCATTTTGACCTCCTCCACATCGATCTTGGGGAGATGTGTTTTCGTGGTAGTGGTTGTTGTGTTCCTCGTAAAAGTCGGATCATCTCATTTTGAGACTCTTCCATTCGGTTACACGATCTTCTAAAGAGATTTATCTTGCGCCTTCACCAGCGGTCATGCCTATCAAGGGGAAGTGAGGTAGAAGGTTGGCTTCCTTGGTTCAAGGATTGGTTTTGAGAGTGTTGGAGTTGGGCGGAGGCTCCATTATTACTAGTGTTGCTTATTGGCCATACGAGGGTGTTCACATAAATTATGATTGAAGGGTTCTTCTCACAGATGGTGCCAAGCTTTGCGTGCTATAAAACCAGTTATGTAGAGTAAAGTTTTAGCTTCATTGTCAAATCTAGCACCCAGGTATTTAAAGTGAACAATAAAACTCTAGAATTTTTACATGGAAAACCTCGAAAAGAGGGAAAAATCACGGTGCCTAGCCTAGTAAAAGCTTTTACTATGTATCTATTTCAGTACAAGATCTTCCACAAGGGATTACATGATTATATATGAAAGGAACAACGATAGTGACAACGATCAGTTGTAACAGTTAAAGTAGATGATGGTGGCGTGGAGCAATCACCGATAGAAATGCAGGAATAATTCTTGGCGAAATATAGGGAACAATCACGGCTCACGGGGAACAATCGGTAGAAGTCATCATGATAGAAGACAAGAGATTAACGGAAAGGATCAGCGGCGGTACGGCGGTGGTTGCGACCGTCAGTGGCGGCGATTGTGCTTGGAGGATCTTTAGAGTTCTCTCCTTTCTCTTGCTTGGGCTCCCCTCATATAAGAAATGAGGGCTATTTATAGATTGGAGGAGTGGCATCTCAACATGCAAAACCCGTACCACTCCACTTCATCGGACTCCCTTGATCCCTTTGATCATTTGATGTATTTTAAATATTTGAATGCTCAAATGAAGTCTAAATTTTGAGATCTTGGGCTTGTTAGATCCGACTCATCGAGATGCTCGATTTGACTATAAACACTCCATGTTTAAGAGCTTTTTAGGGATTTAACGATATCCCAAAGTTTCCAATGATATTTTAAGTGCTCGATCTCGACCGGTTTCAACTTGGATCGGTTGCTTTTAGCATCAAGATTCGTGCTTCACTAGTAGTATTTTAAGTGTCATATCACCTATAATGAATTCAATTATTTAATAAAAGTCTCTTAAGGCTAATAGGTCTTTTGTGTACCGAGATTTTTCCTCGAATTACATGGAAAGTAGAATAGGATTTAAATTAAACTAGGTTCGGGGTTCCCTATAGAGGCATGCCTCTATAGTTAATTATATCTTAAGAAGGGTCTCTTCCTAAGAATACTCTTGATTAAAAAAATAAGTTGTTATTTCTAAAGATATGTAAGTTAGTTTTCAAAGAATTGAATTTGAGTTTCAATTGAGATTGATTCAAATTGGAGAGAGTGTTATTTTGGAGGCCAAAGAGGATGAAGTTGGAAATGCCTATTGATATTAGGATGCCCAGTAGGCATTTCAAATATCTATAATTAGAATTTAAATTTTGGAATTTAATTTAGATTATAGGTCTAAAATTGTGCTTCGAGTTGCATACAAGTTGGTTATCACATTTATTTTTTTCAATAGGCATTTCTCCACCTATGTTTAGATTTTAAGTGCGCATCTTTCTTGACTTATTTTAAAATTGTTTGTCAAAGATTCTTAGTTATTCTCCCTTCATAGTTTTCAAAGAATTGAATTTTGGAATTTCAATTGAGATTGATTCAAATTGGAGAGTGTTATTTTGGAAGCGGGATGATGGGCTCATGAAATCTAAACTAATATTTTTTTCACATTATTTTTAACTTCTTTCCCTTTCTTCTTTCTCTTACTCACTTCTTATCTTACACACTTGTGCTCATTATTGACCTCATTATTGATGATGTTAATATTTATTTTAATCCTAGTACTTAGGATTTCTAATCGTAGGCTAAGATCTTCTTATACACTTAAGACACGCTTAGTGAATGAGTGAACACCAAATTCTTAATCAAAATAAACAATCCATAATCAAATAAAATGAAATTCAAAATCTAAGTTTAAAACTAAATTGAAATCAATCTTGAGATTAGGCCTAGGTCAAGCCAATGGGCTCCACCAAGTCTTAACCTAACCTAATTGGGCTAGGTCGATCAAGACATTTCCAAATTTAATAAAAATCGAGTCAAACTCCAAATAAATAATATTTTAATCAAAATCTAAATTCAATCATCCCTAAGTAGGTTAATTATTTTGGTTAACCTAATTAACCTAATTAAACCCTATTTAACCCAAATTCAAACTAAATCAAATTAAATCAATCTAAATGACTTAGGATTATTATTCAAACTTAATTAAACACAAAATTGACTTCAAATTGGGTTCAATTTAGCAAATCGAGCCATTTGACCTAAGTTGATCTAATTGGGATCCACAAACTATGTTCTTTTCTCATAAAACTCGGGGTAAAAAAAGAAAATCAAATTGCACCATCGTTGTAATAGGACCTATTGTCAAGGCTACAATATCTATTGAATAGTTTATCTTATTGGGGCCTTGGGAGAAGCGGCGATTGCTAGTTCACCTAGTCCCAAAGGAATCTATTGTGTCAAAGCCAAATTTAATTAAAATTAAAATGAATTAAACATTCCAAATCATTTCAAACACATAATTGGATCTAACTCTTCATTGGGTCTACTTGGTCCTTGGACTTGTGAGAACCCAAATTGACCAAATTAGGCCAATTTGGGTCAAATCCAAAATTAAACTCAAATAAATTACAATCAATTTGAACTACTCATCAAAGGTTGTTGAAGCTTAATCTAATTAAAAAAAACTATTTAGGGTTATTTGACTTAGTTTGACCCATTTAGGTCAAATCAAGCCAATGTAGACTTGAACTAAGCCAAACTCAAACCAATTCAAATTGAGTGGTCACAAATGGTTTCAATAAAGATGGTTTAGGTGTAATTATAATTCAAATGTTCTAAGGCGGTCACTTGACTCAACTTAACTTAAGTGAGTTAAGTTGGGTCAATTCAAAGTGTTAGACTTTAACCATCATAAAATTAAACTCTAGCAAGCTAAAACACCATTGATTTTCTTAAGTATGAAATGAACTTCTTAGTTTAGCTAGATAAGTGGTTATAGGGAGGAGATTGAAAGAAATAGAAAAGCATGATAAAAGAAGCCAAAATTACAAATTCTCTCACACTCTCCTCCATTTCTCTATTTGTATCATAAAAGAGCACTCTCCAATCAATTAACCACCCTCTCGACAAATTGCAAGATAGAAATCCCTATTGCCAACAACGTAACCTCCACTAATGGTGGAGGGGTTGTGATCATAAAGAAAGAATAGGAGCTTTTTCTGTCTTGGACACTTTATACACCTTCACCAACATCCAAGCAATTGAATTGAGCCTTCCCCTATTTTTTTGATCACTTGAACCTTGATTTTGATTAAGCTCTAGTGAAGGGCAATAGCCATTGGTCTATAGGACAATTCATAAGGAAACAAAAGGGCAAACTTCACCAAAAGCTTCATCTTAACCTTGGGAAGCTTTTTTAATATGAGAAAATCACTCAACATCAGCTTGAGTGAGATAATTGACCTCAATCATAACCAAGGCTTTGGTGTTTTGTAAATGAACTCGAGCAATTTTAGGGAAAATTCATGTAGAATCTTTCTCGTTTCATTTTAAAGCTCACCCAATTGAAAAATCACAATATTCGATGAGAATTACTAGAATTTTGCACTAGTTTGGCATGTATCATCTCTCACCATGGGGAGTTGGCCGTAGCATCTATTATTTTTATTTGGATGGATGGCTCTAATTTAGCTATAGAATCGATTGAAAACCCTTTATGATCACATGTTTAATTAGGATCGTCAATCTTTGATCGGATGGTCCTAGTTATATGACTTCTCCCATCGCCATGTCGAAGTTAGATCCATGTGGATTATGTGGGTCCAATCTGCAAAATGCAAAAGCGGTGCCCCTCTATGCTAATGGGGATATGCAACAAACTAGAAATTTTCAGATTTTAAAGATTATAAAAATACCTAATTTTTTTAAAAAAATATATAAAATAAAATACTTAACTAAAAGTATAAAGAAGTTCTCTATGGATTCTGCTCAAGAGGAATCCAATGAATATAAAATCTCCAATTATTGTTGAATAGATTAGAGTACTTTATTTTTATTTTTAATTAATCCTAAGATTTTAATCCTTTTGAGCTGAAATTTTAAGGATTGAAATTGGCGTTAATCCTTGCAACCATTAAAATATCAATTCAAATACACTTATAGATTAGAGTTATTTTAATTGATGTTTAATAGCTCATTTTGACTAAATAATCAATTAAAATTATAGAAATTATGTAAACTCATCCAAATCATTCCAAACATTTTAATGATCATCAATGAACTTAGAAAAATTAAGTAGGTCCTCTAAATAACTCAAAATCACCAAATTAGTGTTGAATTAAACACTAATTAAGCTAATCATGTTAAACTTTCAAAAAATAATAAATCAACCTTTGATCTAAAAATTACAAATTAGCTCTCTTTGAATTCATATTTCATAGAGAAATCTAGTAAAATTAAAAGCCATAAAACTTGTCAAATATTTTGGGTTAATTTGGAATTTATTAGAAGTGATAATTTCTATATTGCTGTTAAAATACAAACCTAATTGAGTTGAAACTTTTAAAGTAAAACTTATTACAAATCTTTATTTACCACAAAATTTCAAGTCAATCAGAGCCCTAGATCAAAAGTTATGATTTTGAGGTATATTAGGATAACTTAAATAAAATAATTAATATAAAAATATGGAAATTATAAAAATATATCAAAATGATTCAAAATATCTACACTAACATGGTCCATAGAAAAATCATTAGACCCTATGGATTTGATTAGAACTTAAAATCAATTAATTAGGGTTTTAATAAGAAATTATAATTCAAATTAATTGAATTTATTAGGGTTGAACTTCAAAATTCATAATAAATTAAATATTAAGGAGAAAGTATGGAATGATTTCTCTCTAGATTTAGCATCGAGAGAAATCCATTAAAATTGAAAACACTATTTTCGTAATAATTCAAAAATTATCAAAATGATAATTTCTTTATTACTCATAAATTACATACTTAATTAACTTAAAATTTTTATTATAGGTTTATTATATCAAAGTTCATTTCTCATAAACTTTTGATAAATTTAGGTTATTGAACCAAAGTTAACAATTTTCAGCCTTCTAAAGCTAATTTAATCAAATAATTAATTCAAAAATTACTAAATTTACAAAATGACTTAATTAATTTTTAAATAGAGAAGTACTTAAATTAAATAATTAAACTCCAACCTTAATTAAAACATAAGAATGATAAATTTAAATCCTTATCACCTTAAGTTAATTAATCTCATTAACATTAAACAAAATACAAATTTCATTAAACATTAATGAATTAGAACACTCACTTAAGAAATAAAATTGAACAATAAAAATTTGGTTAATCTTTGATTGAAACTTAAATGAATAAATCATTTGATTAGTTAATCTTATTGAAATAAATTAATCATTCATTAAATTCTAGTAAAGAAAATCATCAAATTATATCAATTACATTAAACTAAATAAAATATTAATTAAGTTTTATTTAGGTTAATCAATGAACTTAAATTACCTTAAGTGTAAGAAATCACTAATAATGTATTAATTAATTTTATTGAAATTGTTATTAATTCATAATTAAAATCTAATTAAATTAATCATAATCAACTTAGTTAAGCATTAATTGAACTTTAATTAAATAAATCACTTAAATGAATCTTTAATTAAGCCAAGCACTTGACTGAGTAAATTATAGTGGATTATAAACTGTTGTACTAATACTAATCTCTAACTTACTAAAGACTCATCAAAGAATACACTAGGCTCATAGTAGTAGGTGGGTGAGGAAAACATGTTAAGAAAAATATAAAAATAGTCTTAATTTGGATTATATGAATCCATCATCTCAGTAGTCAAGCTCAAGACATTTAGCTCGTGAACACACTCAACCCATTCCAATTATGTGGCACTTTATACCATGTTTTCATCATTTAAAGTTTATCTCATGAGGTCAACCAACGAAGAAAACTAAGAATTTCTTATTAAGATGATCGCTATGAAAAAGGATGGAAAAATGTAGAACTTGTAATTTCTGCATAGGTAGAGAAGTGGCTCTTGAAAAAAGATATCCCAATTATACATAATCAAAGCTACTTGACATTAGACTTACAATTCTATTTAGGTTAGGCTACAACTTCTTACTTTACTAAGTCTCCTAGGCATAATTAAAATCATGCTTAGCTAAGACTCTATTTTAAGATATATGATGCAATGAAGTTTATTTATCTTTAAGTTAGAAAGATCTCTAATGTCCACTTGACTAAGACATATTATAAAAGTGCATAGCATGCTCTATATTATAAAACCTCAAGTAATGAGCAAAAATAAAATATTTGATTAGAGAGAGACTTAATTTTAAATTTAAAATATTTATTAATTGACTTTTAGATTATTTATTTTACTAAAATTCATAAAACTATTTTTTTCTTATGAGCCTAATATAAAGTTATTTATAACCTAGATAGTCACATTATAATAAAAAAGTAAAATAACAATTAAATAGAATGAATGTAAATAATCAATATGCAATAATGGCTATAAAAAGAATAGGTAAAATAAGCTAGCACAAACTAGGTAATTTATATATATACATAAGATAAAAAATTAAAAGGATTACCAAATTTTACTCAATAAGCTTGGATAATTTAAATAATAAAAATATAAGTACTGCTTTCCTCTAATTTTTTTCTCTTAGTTTAGATTGTACTGAATTGTCAAGGATTAGATTAGCTTTTAATGAGTCAAAATGTTGCTTATACTTTATTGCACATATAAATTTTTGAAAAATTAATGAAAATATTCTAAGAGTAAATGGTGACATCACACACAAATGTATAATATTGTATGTAAAAATAACATAAAAATATTAGAACTTTTATAAGTTAACATACCACCCTTGTAAAAAAAGTAAAAGTAATGGCCGATGCTAAGCACCATTAGAAGAATATCTCTATTATAATGTTATAAAATCATAAGCAACACAATACATAAAAAAAGCAAACAAAAATCATTCTAGAATTTACACTTAAGAGAATCTCTTTGTAAGCATCAAAGAATTTGCACATCAAAATAACCTAACATCATCCTCTCTATGATAAGTAGATAAAAGGTTGTGTATTATCACAATACTTAAGTGTGTCCATATGTTAACTTATATGATCTTAATGACTTATCAACTAAATTTAAAATAAGAGTATTATTATTTAAGGATTATCACTTTATTAATGATCAGATTGATATACTATAAATTAATTATGCTCTTTAAATGATTATATGAGGTATCATTAGAATGAAATCAAGTTTGAATTAAGCTTAAATTAAGATAATTGCATGACCCAATTGACTTATTTAAGCTCTAAATCACCTAACTGATAAAAAATAAAATAAAATAAAAACAAAAAAATATAATTATTCTATAAATATAAATAAATATGAAATTCAAATGTTCAAAGTAGCTAATTAGGTCATTTTACTTGAGTTGATCTATGTAGGTTCCATCAAGTCAAAAGTCAACCAACAAAAATTTAGTCATATTGAGCTTTTTCAAAGGCTTAAAATCATCAAATGAACATGAACAAACAAAAACTAAACAATTCTAAATTTACTGAGGACTCAAATGTGTTAATTTGGCAACTTAAACTAAATGAACCCAAATGGACCCCATTAAGCTAAATTCAAAATTAGAAATCAACCAAATTAAATAATTCAAAACTTTGAATGACTCATAGGACTTAGAAAATATTCCTTAGCCCTCTAAGTTCGCAAACCCTATAAATCACATAGTTAGGGTTTAATAAAATAATAAAGAAATTAAATTAATGAAAAATACCAAAAGTAAAAAATTAAAATTAAATAAATCAAATAATGGATCATAATTTGTGATTAATCAATCTATGAACTCAACATTCAAAAAAGAAATCATTAAGATTCATTCAATGGACTAAGAGTAAATGAATTAAATAAAATGAATAATTAAATTAATCACTTATAACATATGTATCAAATGCTAGGAATTTCTAATGGCCTAGTTTAAGTTTGACACCCTAGACATTTCATCTAGAAGTTTCTTTTTAAGTTAAGATTAATAAATAATAATGAACTTTAATCTAAAATATTCATAGTCCTTCAATCGGCATGGGAACACAAGAGATAAATGATTTTACATATATTCCCATCCTACTAGTAGTAGTTGAACTAGTAGTAATTAAGCTACAGTAGTTGTCAGCCATAATGGATGGAGCAATGTCACATTTGTTATTGATAGATTCGAAGCTAAATCTTCTACCAAAACTAGTGATGATCTACATACTAGAGAAGGCTTATGTATAAAAAAGAATTAGACACAAAATGACTAGTCATGAACTACTCTTATCTAACTCAACTTGGGTAATAGTAAGTTCCACTTAGTGTGATTCCTCCAATGTTGACTCTTATTGAGATTCTTCTATTCGATACATAGTTCAAAGTATATCTCGCGAGATCTCATGCTTTGTCAGATACATCATCATTCATGTTCATTATAGTGTGGTTTTCTAAGAGTCTATGTCATATAGTGATGAAATAAGCATTAACACAAATGTCTTAATTGCTCATAAATTCTAAGAGGCAAACTTTATTGGATTATCACAGGTCTCAAAGGAGAACTACACACTACCTATAAAGAGGTTTTGTTAGATAGCATTACCATTGAAGAGATCTCATTCAGCTACTCACACCAAGTCTCTCTAGTTGTCTAGATCTTGAGCATGGTCAAAGCCATGAGAAACTACCAGAGAGAGAGAGAGCTTTCTAGAGCAAAAGCTCTTTGATATATCAACTAAATTATAAGAATTACAAATGAGGAAAATATCTACTCAAGAGAAGAGTCAATCAAGTAGGTTGTTACATCCATAGAAGATTGCTCATAGGCGCTTAAAGTAACAAAACTTGAGTGTGTCATTTCTTGGTTAATGACCAAGAGGCCATCACTCGATCTCCATGAAGCACGAAAGGTAATATACTATGTCTTATAGAGCTCAAATTTTATCTATATTAGAAAATTGGGCTTGTCATTTGTAATTGAACCATTATATCATTATCTTACATGATGAATAAAATAGATTAAAGCTCATGTTCTCTATTTATTATATATAATAAATAAATATAAATTGATGTATCATGTCCAATTAATAAGACACATTCATTGTGGGAATTTTGCATAAAAAATACAAATAATTTTATTACATCATGACAATATCTTCATCAAAATGCTATAATTATTGACTATTGATTCAATTAGCAAATCAATGACCTAGTAACTTAACGCCATGGTACAAGCAATATGACCACATCTGGTTTAAAGTAGCAAGAAAAACCTCTTCTTCATAATGCTAAACCGCCTAGAGCAATGGGGAGGGTAATATGGGTAGATAACACCACTAGTGGTAGAAACTCTATAAAAAAACTACTCCCCTCTTTTTCCACATCTCTCTAGTTACTCTATTATCTAGAGATTCTTGCTTTGAAAACCCACATTTTATCAAGATCAATTATTACAAAGCCATCTTTCATCCACTCTAGGTACTATGTAATAATGCTTCTTGAATTCTTTTACCGATCTTTCTCTACACTAGTTTTATCAAAGGACCTTCAGTTGAACTTAGTTCATGAGAAGAAGAGAAACCTCCGTTGATCATTTTAACAAGTTAGAATGATATGAAAATATGAAAATTTTACTTTACTCTACCAAAAATTTCATAAAATTGCTAGATTCTACAAGAATTTCTCTCCAAATGGTGCATTTCCAACTTGCCAAATCAAAAGGCAATGTAGAAACATAGTTCTCTACCTTTACTTGACTTATAATGCACTTAATTCAATTCAGAGAGCCATTTCTGTTCAAGTACCACACCTAGAACTCATTATTTAACTTAGTTCCGATGTGAAACAAAATCTTCCTTTCATTGATCTTAGATCTAAAAGGAGAAGAGTGCTCGCACTAAATATGAAAGAAATCTAGCAATGCTAAAGCGTTACATAATATTTTCAATTATAAGAAAATGAACATCACCCAAAGATCAGATAATGAGCACCTGATTAACTTCTTTCTCGCACATTACGTGAAAATACCATCAATGCCTCGATTCCTTATATCAAGAGAAATTATAACATTTTAGGGACATCTTAGAAAAACATACACTTGAGTTTTGTTTATAACTGGCATGGAGATGAACATGCTTAGAGCCATCTAATGAATGAAGTGAACCTCTATGATGTAAGCCAGGAAGCCACTCAGTAGATGAATGAACTAAAACATATGCATGGCATCATGTCTTTTTAAGCCTAACTCATCGCATGAGAATTGTGTTGTAATAATATAAGCATCGATTATCTCTTTGATGTCTTATTTTAAATGAGGAAATCTTGACAAATAGAAAAGAGATGAAATACAAGAAAATGTATATAAAAGAAAAATGATGTATCTATTGATAAAAAAAGAGGGAACATAAATTTTGTGAAAAAAGAAGGAGAAGAAATATTAAAATAAAAGAAGAACGGTGGGAACTAGTTCTCAGCCTCCTCCTCCTTCTGCTCACTGATTTGCCATTGATAAATATCCATGAGAAGAAGCCTCACTAGGACTTGATAGAAACCATAGCTTTCAACATAAACAAGTGAGGTATTAAACTCATCCATGTATGAAAATTATTGCTACTGACCCATGTGATAATCAAATTTTCTCTCTAGTTCTTTCACCTAGTCTCAATGACCTTTTCTTAGGTTTGAGATTTGTCCTCCAATTTCTGATTCAGTTCTCTAGATCGATTCTTGTGTATGAGGTGGTTTTCCTTGGCCTTTAAATTAATAAATTTGTTAGTATCATTGACGATCTTTCTTACTAAAATATTTTATGGGCATGATGGAGGAGAAAATATAAACAAGAAGAAAGAGTTTGGAGAAAACTTTAAGAAAAAGTTTAAGGAGAATGCAAAAATTTTTCCCAAGTGGTCATTTTATGCTTGACCTAGCACATAGATTGTAACTGCCAAGGTGCTAACTCTCAAAGAACAACCCAATTTGCACTATGATGGTCAAGTCGCCATCGATCAAAAGAGACATTAGTTATCATAAATTTTATATGAAAATGATGTGTCACATTAATGTTTGGCACTAACATAGCGACAATGATCAAAAGTTTGTTCTATATCATTAATTAGTGCCAGGAACTTATAAATGATCAACATGGTCAATGACATTTCATTGTTGACCATATAACTTATCCGCCATAGAGCTAAATATATTTATAGTTCCAAGGCATTATGCTTGAGATTAGCAAATTACCCACATGGGCTTTGCCATAATAACAATTAAATCTACTAATGGAAGATTCTTGCTATAACCCAAAAAATATGCTTGAATTTCTGTCAAACATATACATAAAAATCTAACCTAGTGTTTGAGGATACCATGGGATAATTGGTTGAATCCTATGACATGGTCCAAGTTACCAAAACCTAATCTTTCCCAATGATAGTCATGTGGATTGTAAAAAAAAAATTCTTTGGAGGGGATGCATGTTTAGATTGAATCTCATCGCTCAATATAGCTTAAAGCAAATAATCATTCATCCATCCACCATTTGTTAAGGATGATAAGCTAAGAAAAATTTTAACAATATATAAATGCTAAATTAAATCTAGTAGTATGTTCATACTTAAAAATCTTATGCTATGGTAACAAGTGGTTTTTTACCAAAATGACACCAAAAAAATATGGATATGACCAACCCCACCCTTTGAATAGTTGGTTTGACATCTATAGCTATATAAGCTATGAAAATAGCCTTGATAGTTTTGCTTTTTTGAGCTATGAATCATGAAATACATTTACAAAATGTTAGCAAGTTGACTTAAGCTTATCTCATTAGATAAATACCACACTCAACAAAAAACTAATAATTCTTGCTCCACTCTAGTGCTGCTACATAAGGTTGATAATGAGGCATCATGAGAAGAAGCCTCACTAGACCCCATAGAAACCACAACTTTCAAACATGTAAACAAGTGAGGTATTAAACTCATCCATGTATGAAAATTATTGCACGACCCATGTGATTATCAAATTTTCTCTCATTCTTGCTAGCACCGACTAGTCTCAATGACCTTTTCCTTAGGTTTGAGATTTGTCCTCAATTTCTTGAGTTGGTCATTTATAGTCTCTCTAGGATCATATTCTTGTGTATGAGGGTGTATTGTACCTTTCCTTGGCCTTTAAATTAATAAATTTGTTAGTATTTGACAGCCCTCTTCTCTCTTACTAAAATGTTTTATGGGCATGATGGAGGAGAAAATATAAACAAGAAGAAAGATTGGAGAGAAAACTTTAAGAAAAAAGTTCTAAGGAGAATGCGAGTGAAAATTTTGGTTCCCCAAGTGGTATATTTATATTTGACTTAGCACCATAGCGTTGTAATGGCGGCCAAGGTGCTAACCTCTGGGTTTCAAAGAACAACCCAAAAAAATACAATGGTCAAGTGTCGATCAAAAGAGACATTAGTTATCATAAATTTTTAAATGAAAAATGATGTGTCACATTAATTGTAGCTGTGGCACGAACATAGTACAATGACAGTCAAAAAGTTTGTTCTATATCTTAATTAGTGCCAAGGAACTTGTAAAATGATCAACATGGTCAATGATAGTACATAGTGTTGACATCAGATGAGAATCAACTTGTAGCCATATATTTAGTGCCAAGGCACTATGCTTGAGATTAGCTTAAATTACCCACATGGGCTTTGCCATAATAACAATTGCCTAAATCTACTACGAGAAGATTCTTATAACCCAAAATATGCTTGAATTTCTTGCATAAAATTAACATTTACAAAATCTAACTCTAGTGTTTGAGGATATTGCATGGGATAATTGGTTGAATCCTATGACATGGTCCAAGTTACCAAAACCTAATCTTTCCCCAATGATAGTCATGTGGATTGTAAAAAAAAAAAATCTTTATGCATGTTTAATGAATGGATCTCATAGTTCAATATAGCTTAAAGCAAATAATCATTCATCCATCCATGTTCATTTGTTAAGGATGATAAGCTAAGAAAATTTTTGCTCACAATAGCATAAATGCTAAATTAAATCTAGTGGTATGTTCATACTTAAATAATCTTATGCTAATAAGTATGCTCATGGTTTTGCAGCCAAACACACCATAGAAAATGTGGATATGATGTAACCCCACTAAGGTTGGTTTGACATCTATATAGCTCCATTATATTTAATGAAAATAGCCCATATGTTTCTTGATAGTTTTGCTTCTGAGCTATGAATCATGAAATATATTTAATAGGCAAAAAATCTTATGTTAAGGTTGACTTAAGCTTGTCTCATTAGATAAATACCACACCATCTACAAAAAATACTAGATGACTTATGGATACTATTAAAGATTCTTGCCACAAATAATTCTTTGACTAAGTAGACTGGACCATGATACGGATGATGGAACCATAGATCTTGATTGGGTAATATCATTTCAACATATGCTTTAAGTTATATAATGTCTTCACTCATAATTTCTATATACAATGCAAATGCTTGTATTTTTATTATGAAAATATTTTAAATTATATTTTCACATTACAGATGTAAGCGATCTCTTTATTTTTCTATGCGAATCATACATGATCATCATTTTATGCCACACACACCTACAAGACACCATCACATATCACAAGATATTTTTCAATCTTAATCTTAGAGAGTTCTCTTCTCATTAACATGGGTAATTAACTATGGAAGCTTGTGTGAGAGTAGAACCAGATCTCTAAACAAACCTTAGCATAATGATTAGGTAAAATTTGGAATATAAATCAATCGGTCATCATGAAAGAACATACTCCTACCCATCTTAATAAAGATGATGGCGGGAGAGCATCCCCCATTATTTTTTTTAGAGTGATCACATAAAACTTAATTGAATAATAAATTTAAAATTACAAAAAAACCTTAAATTGAATTTGAACCTTATTTAAAGCTTAATTAAATATACAAGTTAAATAATCATTTCAATTAAGTTTTAAATTAAAATTGAATTTGAACCTTTAATAAATAAATTAAATTTTTGTTAAATCAATCAAACAAAATTGAACTAAACTAATCAACATAAAATGCAAATAAATAATCAAATTTAATAAAGCTAATAAACCATGAAATCATCTAAATCTTAAACTAATCCAAATACATTAATCAACTTAGATATATTGAAAACATAAGACATTTAAAATTCAAAGGATAATAACAAAATCAATTTAACTTTTGAACTCTTAACTAAATCAAATAAACATCAATTAAATTAAACACAGTTTACTTAAATCATTCAAATAAATTTAAAAAGGTTAATTAAGATACATGGGTTTTAGTTTGATCTTTAGTGTGGATTTTATCATAGAATATTTCATTTTACCGGGCTTAGGATATTAGAATAGTTTGTGCCTCAAGCAAAATTTATTCTCTTTTTCATTCTTTTAAACCTAAATTCAATTTTAACATAAAATAAATAAATTAAAATTGGAAATAAAATTCAAAATTAACTAATTCATTTAACCATCCAATGATAAAGTTAAGCGAACTATAAGTTAAATCAAAATTAAACCTAAAAGAAACCAATGTATACCACACAAGCTCCTCTTTTCACACACTAGAGTTTGTTAGATCTCAACTCTAGACTTAGGTTAGATGATGATCTTGTGATATGGTGTTTTATTATCTTATGGTGTATATTTAATTTTAGTGATGACTAGGATTGTTTATTCATTATTAGGATGTTAGGGTATCTTTTTAGACTAACACTATTTTCTACAAGGGGTTGTGCTTAAAGGGATTATTGTAATAAATAAAATCATAAATTATTTGCTTATAGGTGCTTTGCTTAAGTTTATAAGCATAGCCCATTATACAAGAATGCTTTTAAGTAGTGAAAGTGGTTTACCTAGTATTGACATGAGTTAAGCCTAAGATACAAAATGAATAATCTACACATGAGCACTTTATTGGTTCCTCTTATGTCCATATTAGGTCCAATCTAATTCAAATTATTTAAGTTAAAGACTTAATATTTGAGGAGGAAATTGATTTAAAGTTCAACTAACATTTTTTTATGTTAATAGGGTGATTATCAAAATTATCTTACTTGATCATTTGATGATCCATATTGTATTTAATAATCATCCATAATAGAAAAGTATTATAAACTACCAAATTGTGCAAAAGAATGAGACAAAACTTGTATTAGTAACATGATATGGATCAATATTTATGTTAAAAACCAATTTCTTTTGTTGAAAGACTACATGAGTTATTATTTAGATCCTAATTATCCTCAAAATATTAGCATAAACTTTCCTTGTATTTCCTTATATTTGTTAATGGTATTTGTATTGTTATTTGACATATGTATATGCTTCGTTTTTAGGTGTCAAAAGCGAGGAGTAATTGGTCTAATTTTTAGCTTGGTTAATTTTTTTTTTTTGTGAGTTTTATGTGTTTACATCTATATATGTCCTTTGTTAATATATTTTAAAATTAATTAGAAAAATGTAGTATTTTGTGTTATATTTAGAAATATGAATTTGCCTAAAATTTTTTATGATTTGTTCATGACACATGTCTATTAATTTAAAATTAAATTCTTAGTAAATATATGCTTTTGTATTTACTACATATTAAATTAAAATTAAAAAATGCATAAATTCAATGGTAGTTTTAGCAACTCAAAACTTATATAAATAACCAGTATGCCATCATCAAAAAGAGGATCTTGTTAATTCCATTACAAACATAAATTGATTTAGGCTAACATGATCATAAAAATATTTTGTAAGTTCATGTGGTAATATTTTTTGGCAAAAGATAGTTTAAAATATTAGGGATGCTTAGGGTAAGATACATGTTTTTGAGAGCTCAAAATTTAAGCTACTAAATAGTTTAAAATATTCGAGATTAGCTTATCTAGATTTCAAAGATGGACACCTCAAAATTTTGAACTTGTAATTTAAATTTTATTTGAGTCTAGTCATATTTATGTTTTAAGAATGTAAAGCTAATCATCACACATGCACAAGTAAACTAAAACACTAATCTAGTCATCGATAAAATTTATTAAAATGATCTTAATTAATTGTATTGCAGTATTGCATGGGATCTTATTGTGGTTAGGGTTAATTTAAAATAAAGAGAGTTAAGTAATTAATAAAAATAAATTTTACGTCTATATAATTTATATCATACTACATGATCTATCTTATTAATTAAGTTTCAGCATTTGTAATATTCATATTATATGAATGGGATTGTTTTATACGATCTATATGACTATCTCTCTGAAGCGATAATATAAGTTGCCTTAATTAAGTTAACCAAAAAAATTTAAATATTCATATTGTATGTTCATATCATATTGTACAATAAATTATCTTAATTAATCTTACTAAATGGCTAAATTAATTAGATCATCTAATGTAATTTTATTTAGATTAATCTCACAACACGATATAATTATAATGAACAATCAATCATTACATTATTATTTTCTAATTATAATTAAGACTTGCCTATTTTGTATACTCGATATGTAAGCTAATACAAAACCTTAAACTTGTGAGAGAAGATCTTTTGTTGGAAAAATAGTAAGCTACCACTTATGAATTTAAGAGACCCAATTTCTAGTGAGGAAAAAGAGGAGAGCATATATTAGTTATCATCTTCTCTTTACACTTTATTTCTCATAATTGAAGATGCAACAAATTTGAGAACTTTTGTTCCTTATACAAGAGATGTTGGATTCCAAAAGATTTTGAGAAGACTTGGTGTCACTAGTTATTTGGTAAAGTATTATCTTTCTTGCTTGCGGTGAAAGAGTGCATAAGGCTTCTCTTACTCCTTTAGAGAATATTTGTTCACCTTACAATAGCAAAAGGTGGGACTAGTGAAAAACCCAAAAGGAAGATCTAGAATGGTTGTAGGCCATTTACATCAAACCACTATATGTTGGTTTGCATTTAGTTTACTTTTACACTTTACTATCATCATATAATGTTAAATGTTTTAACTACTTTATGATGATGCTAAGTATATGGTGATATATTATTGTGGTGATATAGAAATTTAATATCATTTGAAGGTGTGTCAACAATAATCAAAAGGAAAATATACACTTTTGAATTTTCTTAATTAGAATTACTTTAGTTTTAAAATTAGATTTTATTTCAAAAGAAAAAAAAAAACTTTCTAAAAATATTTTGAAAAAAATACAAATTTAAACCCTCTTGTGCATGCCACACCCTTGATAATTTTACTAAAAATGTAAATGCCGGACTAATTCTATTTAGATGCATTTTCATTGCCTTAATCTTAAGTATGCTCAAATCTAATTTTTTAATCAATTATTATTTATTCATGTTTAAAATATCAATTTATACAATTTGTTAACTTAATTTCATAGGTTCTTTAAAGACAATTATTTGAAAAAAAATACTCAATTATAAATTTGATTATAATTAATTTTGATAATGATGTTTTCATATTCATAAGCTTTAAATGCATGATGATGAATCATCATGTAGAACCCAAAATTTCCCAATGGCTCTATACTTCATAATATTTGTACCATCACTTTTTTTTGAGACCTCATCCAATTAAATCTTTGAATATGACAATTTATACCAACTTATAATTTTTTTTTAATTAATAAGCAATTAAATGAGTCATTAATATAGAGCCAACTATTTTATTTGTGAACACTTTATCATAAGATAGTTTATTACTGACATTGTCATTATTATTTTTGTCTTCAAAAAAAAACTGCAATTTTTGTTGGCTCTATGCCAAGCCTTTAAACATTTTGATGCTTCTCTCCTTCATCGAGTAATAAATTTAATATACGAGTATTTAAAGGCTTGAAAAGTAGGGGATGTTTCTCATCAACTAGCTCATCATGTTTGTATCATGTTCTAAGCGAAAGTTGGGAATGTGTTGAAAATAGCTGAATATCTTTTCCTTGTCATCAATCTTAACCCTATGCTTTGGTGCTTGAAAAATTAAATCAATTTTGATTTAGTGCATGGCCCAACTATTTTATATATGAAGCTTTCAAGAGCTATAATTTTACCGCCACTACATTATTTTTTAATTAAGAATATAAAGTTGACGTATGATTTGGTAGGTAATTTGTTTAAATAAATCATAATTGGCTGTAATTTAAGAATTGAATTTGGCATGTTATAAAAAGGATAAGAAGAAAAGACATCAGAGAATAAGAGATAGTAAAAGTTAAAGAGAAGCACCAAATAACATTATTTATTTTAAGAGTAATATTGATGTTCATATAATTTTGATAAAATGTCACATTATTTTAATTATATTTATATATATATATATATATATATATATATATATATATATATATATATATATATATATATATATATATATATATATATATATATATATATATATATTGTCATAGAAAAATAATCCACTGGTGCATGACCTACTCATTGCACAATTGATGTATAATAATTTTATTATCTTTCAAATTTAGTATAGCCCATGTAGGAGTTTCATATGATTATGTATGATAATGGTGATAGGTTTGATAATGACAATGTAATGGTAGGAATGAAAATAATGATGGTAGGTAGAAGTTTAGTGGTAAGTATAAATTTGAAAGTAAGTTTATGTATTTTGTAATACTAAGTACTTGATTTTTGAATAAAAATTTCTTCTTGTGACTTTAATTTTTTGTATGTACTGTCCTCCAAAATGAAATACTTGAATGTGAGAGTTTATGGCCTTAAGAGGAGAACTTCAAAAAAAGGAATAAGATCTCCACAATGATTGACTATTTATAGAGGTTGACTTTTTTTGTCATTTTGATTAATATTATAACTTTTTTTAGTCTAGCAATGTATGGAAGATTCAGAAGCTAGTGACAAAATAAGATCAAAAACAAGATCAAAACGATACCTTTATTTCAAATCTCATTCAATCAAATGTTTGGATACAAATTATACCAACTTACAAAATATTTTATCAATTAATAAACAATTAAAGAAGTCATTAATATAGGGCCAACTATTTTATTAGCGAAAAGTTTATTTTATGAAATAGTTTATTCATTGAAAAATAACATTAAATAGTTACACTTATTGATATATATATATATATATTTGGCGAAAAACTCACAACTGCAATTTTGTTGGCTCAATGCCACAATAAATCTTTAAAACATTTTGATGTTTCTCTCCTTCATCTAAGTGACCAAATTTAATATAATAAAAGTATATAAAAAGCTTGAAAAGTAAGAAAAGTCTATCTCATGTTCTCATTTAAAGTTCAGGATGAGTTGAAAATAGCTTAATATCTTTCCCCTTGCCATCAAAATTAATAAAATTAAATGACATGTTTTATACTAAAAATACTTATAAAACTTATATACTAAAACTAACAGTCAATTAATCCTCTTTTGAGATATTGGAGTGCTTTACTTATAGGAAATAATTCACCAAGCACAATGAATGAATTTGGCATAGCGGTAATAGACACCCATTCACCCGTTCAAGGTCTCTACTTCAAAAAATGTGGGTCAATGTGTGGAGAAATGCCAGCTTTCTTTCCATGATTTTTCATATCAATATTATACTCTGATAATCTCATTGAATATACAAGTGATTTTATATGTGAATCATAGTCACCCTCTAAATCCAAACTTTCTAAAATAATTCTATAAATAATCTATATTAGCTCCCTTCATTTGCTATGAATAATTCCATATAATCATAGTCACCCTCTAAATCCAAACTTTCTAAGATCATAGACAGCACTCTTTTCTGCTTCTGTGCCGAAGCTTCCAGCTTCTCAAGTGGCAATATAATGCTGAATAATTGATGTATAGGGAAAAAAAAGACTAAATGTCAATTAAATAATTGATAAAAAAGCGGTCACTGTTGGTCATTAATTTTACGAAATGTCATATCTAAAAATCTCAAATTAAATTCTCAAAATAAAATTTCCATCCGCTGATTTAAATACTACCTATTTTTGCGTGTAGGAGCAATCTAACTAGTGCTTAAAAGATGCCAGATTTTTAATTAAATCAACCACCCAGCTTTACTTCTCTAAATTTATTTATTTTTATTCGTCGCTGCCATCGTTTGATGTGGTCATCCTTATTTATTGAAGGCAATGAGTTTTTCTGTAATAATTAATAAGAAAAGAATTTATTTCTCTAGATATTATGTTAGGCCTTATACTTAGCAATTTCTAAGATGGAGGTATTGTGATTATATATAATGATGAGTGTGTGTTGTAATAAATATTATGTTGGTTAACCTAATTAACACAATTAAACCCTATTTAACCCAAATTCAAACTAAATCAAATTAAATCAATCTAAAGACTTAGGATTATTATTCAAACTTAATTACACATAAAATTGACTTCAAATTGGGTTCAATTTAGCAAATTAGGCCATTTGACCTAAGTTGATCTATGTGGGATCCACAAACTATGTTCTTTTTCTCATAAAACCGAGGGGTGAAAAAAAAATCAAATGCACCATCGTTGTAATAGGACCTATTGTCAACGCTACAATATCTAATGAATAGATCCTATTGGGGTTATTTGACCTAGTTTGATCTAAATTTAAAAATAACTATTTAGGGTTATTTGACCTAGTTTGACCGATTTAGGTCTAATCAAGCCAATGTAGACCAACTAAGCCAAACTCAAACCAATCCAAATTGAGTGGTCACAAATGGTTTCAAAGAAGATGGTTTAGGTGTAATTATAATTCAAATGTTCTAAAAGGGCACTTGACTCAAACTTAACTTAAGTGAGTTCGGTTGGGTCAATTCAAAGTGTTAGACTTTAACCATCATAAAATCAAACTCTAGCAAGCTAAAACACCATTGATTTTCTTAAGTATGAAATGAACTTCTTAGTTTAGTGGCTAGGTAAGTG
This sequence comes from Cymbidium sinense, assembly GCA_021442155.1. Lineage (NCBI taxonomy): Eukaryota > Viridiplantae > Streptophyta > Magnoliopsida > Asparagales > Orchidaceae > Cymbidium > Cymbidium sinense. Next base: position 178,365,851 of record CM038216.1, on the reverse strand, counting down.
GTTACAAGGAGGAGATTGAAAAAAATAGAAAAGCATGATAAAAGAAGCCAAAGTTACAAATTCTCTCACACCTCTCCTCCATTTCTCTATTTGTATCATAAAGAGCACTCTCCAATCAATTAACCACCTCTCTCAAAATTGCAAGATACCAATCCTATTGCCAACAACCTATAACCTCCACGAATGGTGGAGGGGTTGACACCATAAAGAAAGAATAGGAGCTTTTTTCTCACCTTGGACACTTTGTACACCTTCACCAACATCCAAGCAATTGAATTGAGCCTTCCCCATAATTTTTTGATCACTTGAACCTTGATTTTGATTAAGCTCTAGTGAAGGGCTATAGCCGTTGGTCTATAGGACAATCCATATGGAAACAAAAGGGCAAACTTCACCAAAAGCTTCATCTTAACCTTAGGAAACTTTTTGATATGAGAAAATCATTCAACATCAGCTTGAGTGAGATAATTGACCTCAATCATAATCAAGGCTTTGGTGTTTTGTAAATGAACTCGGCGATTTTAGGGAAAATTCATGTAGAATCTTTCTCGTTTCATTTTAAAGCTCACCCAATTGAAAAATCACAATATTTTGATGAGAATTACTAGAATTTTGCACTAGTTTGGTGACATGTATCATCTCTCACCATGGGGAGTTGGCGCCGTAGCATCTATTTTTTTTATTTGGATGGATGGCTCTAATTTAGCTATAGAATCGATTGAAAACCCTTTATGATCACATGTTTAATTAGGACCATTCGATCTTTGATCGGATGGTCCTAGTTATATGACTTCTCCCATCGCCATGTCGAAGTTAGATCCATGTGGATCCGTGGGTCCAATCCGCAACAAAATACAAAAGCGGTGCCCGTCTACTGCTAATGGGGAAATGCAGCAAACTAGAAATTTTCAGATTTTAAAGATTATAAAAAATACCTAATTTTTTAAAATATATATATATAATAAAATACTTAACTAAAAGTATAAAGAAGTTCTCTATGGATTGCTCAAGAGGAATCCAATGAATATAAAATCTCCAATTATCGTTGAATAGATTAGAGTAAATTAGGTTTAATTAAAAATCTTATTTTTTAATTAATCCTAAGATTTTAATCCATTTGAGCTGAAATTTTTAAGGATTGAAATTGGCGTTAATCCTTGTCAACCATTAAAATATCAATTCAAATGCACATATAGATTAGGAGTTATTATAATTTGATGTTTAATAGCTGATTTTGACTAAATAATCAATTAAAATTATAGAAATTATGTAAACTCATCCAAATCATTCCAAACATTTTAGTGATCATCAATGAACATAGAAAAATTAAGTAGGTCCTCTAAATAACTCAAAATCACCAAATTAGTGTTGAATTAAACACTAATTAATTAAATAATCGTGTTAAACTTTCAAAAAAATAATAAATCAACCTTTGATCTAAAATTACAAATTAGCTCTCTTTGAATTCATATTTCATAGAGAAACCTAGTAAAATTAAAAGCCATAAAATTTGTCAAATATTTTGGGTTAATTTGGAGTTTATTAGAAGTGATAATTTCTATATTGCTGTTAAAATACAATCCTAATTGAGTTGAAACTTTTAAAGTAAAACTTATTACAAATCTCTATTTACCATAAAAATTTGAAGTCAATCAGAGCCCTAGATCAAGAGTTATGATATTTGAGGTATATTAGGATAACTTAAATAAAATAATTAATATAAAAATATGGAAATTATAAAAATATATCAAAAGATTCAAAATATCTTCACTAACACATGGTCCATAGAAAATAAATTAGACCCTATGGATTTGATTAGAGCTTAAAATCAATTAATTAGGTTCTAATAAGAATTTATAATTCAAATTAATTTAATTTATTAAGGTTGCACTTCAAAAATTTATAATAAATTAAATATTAAGGAGAAAGTAAGGAATGATTTCTCTCTAGATTTAGCATTGAGAGAGAAATACATTAAAATTGAAAACACTAAATTTTGCAAAAGTATTTTAGTAATAATTCAAAAATTATCAAAATGATAATTTCTTTATTACTCATAAATTACATACTTAATTAACTTAAAATTTTTATTATAGGTTTATTATATCAAAATTCATTTCTCAAAAAATTTTGATAAATTTAGGTTATTGAACCTAAAGTTAATAATTTTAGCCTTCTAAATATAATTTAATCAAATAATTAATTCTAAAAATTACTAAATTTACGAAATGACTTAATTAATTTAAAACATTTTTAATAGATGTACTTAAATTAAATAATTAAACTATCTAAACTTAATTAAAACATAAGAATGATAAATTTAAATCCTTATCACCTTAAGTTAATTAATCTCATTAACATTAAACAAAATCCAAATTTCATTAAACTTTAATGAATTAGAACACTCACTTAAGAAATAAAATTGAACCACAAAAATTTGGTTAATCTTTGATTGAAACTTAAATGAATAAATCATTTGATTAGTTAATCTAATTGAAATTAATTAATCATTCATTAAATTCTAGTTAATAAAATCATCAAATTATATCAATTACATTAAACCAAATAAAATATTAATTAAGTTTTATTTAGGTTAATCAATGAACTTAAATTACCTTAAGTGTAAGAAATGACTAATAATGTATTAATTAATTTGATTGAAATTGTTATTAATTCATAATTAAAATATAATTAAATTAATCATAATCAACTTAGTTAATCATTAATTGACCTTTAATTAAATAAATTAAATGAATCTTTAATTAAGCCAAGCACTTACTGAGTAAATTATAGTGGATTATAACTATTGTACTAATACTAATCTCTAACTTATTAAAGACTCATCAAAGAATACGCTAGGCTCATGGTAGTAGGTGGGTGAGGAAAACATGTTAAGAAAAATATAAAATAGTCTTAATTTGGATTATTTGAATCCATCATCTCGTAGTCAAGCTCGAAGACATTTATCGAGGAACACACTCAACCCATTCCAATTATGTGGCACTTTATTGGCAGCCATGTATTCCATCATTTAAAGTTTATCTCATGAGGTCGAACCAACGAAGAAAAACTAAGAATTTCATCCTCTCTATGCTAAGTAGATAAAAGGTTGTGTATTATCACAATACTTAAGTGTGTGCAATGTTTGTGCACCATATGTTGACTTATATGATCTTAATGACTTATTAAACAAAATTGATAATAAGAGTATTATTATTTAAGGATTATCACTTTATTAATGATCATTGGTATACTATAAATTAATTATGCTCTTTAAATGATTATATGAGGTATCATTATAATTAAAAGATTTTTTTTTACCATATGAGGTATCATTAATTCTTGGTTGTAAAGGGATGTATTCTAACTTTGAATGTTAACATCACTTTATATGTTTGCAAATGCATAAATAAGATGGAGATAGTTGAAATTAACAACAATTAGGTATAATTCAAGTTTTCAAGTATGGTATAAACACCTCAGGATAGTAATATCCTAAGTGTATAAAAATATTCAAAATACCTAGGGTGAAAGGTAGAGTTTTCAATAAGAATCACAAATTTAGAAAAGAAAAAAATCAAGTTTGTTTGAACAATGAAATCATGTCAAACTTATATGACTCAATTGAACAAGTGTTTGATCAATGTGATATTGGTTAAACCTCAATTAAACTTGATTCAAAAAAGCTCATGGAAAGGGTATATTCATATGAGTGCAATTGTGGTATAAGGTACTATTTTTTTCTTGCTTAAGTGGGCATGTTTGAAATAAGAATAATATTGATGGAAAGAAATAAACCATTATAAGTAAAGATATTTAGTCTAAGAAATTGACTAGGTATTAAAATTTAATAAAAAAAGTTATGATATTAAAGAAGGATTAATATGCATGATGTTATGGTGCAAATTGCTAATATAGTTAAGAAAATAATCAAGTCATAAGATGTTATGTGAATTAGCCTTAGAGTAGTGCATTTCCTACTAAGTTAGCTACCACTTTTGTAGCCAACTTGTGTACAAGATATCATTGTGTTTATGGTTAATTGATATAATAAACCATATGATAGATCATGTTGAAATCAAATTAATGAAGTTACAAAATATTATGATAAAATAGAGGATCATATGCTCTTAATCTAATACATAAATGAATATAGTCCGACTACATGTATATTAGTGTGGTGTTGTATTCTAATGAGATTTTTTACTCTAGATAAACCTTATTCTAATTAAATGATATTATTATTTAAAATTTAAAGTAAAATTAATTAATTTGTGTTTTCTTTTATAAAAATTAAAATATTTGGTTATTAACTTTAGAAATTTCAAAAAAAATTAAAACTTCAAAAGACACCTTTGATCTTTGAGGAGTTGTAATTTATTTATAATTTTAAAATTAATAAATAATTTTAAAAAAATTAAAATAAATTAATTTTTATTTTAATTAATCCAATTAATCAAATGATTTCCAAACTTCTAATTAAATTTGGGGATACACAAAAATATGTATGAAACAATCTCTAAATTTTCCTAAAATTCTTCTAATATGAATATTTTTCCTAATCCATTTAATACATTAAATAATAAAAATAATTAGAGAAATAATATCTCTTCAATGTCTCATTAAAAACCCTACTTATGGTTAATCTTTAATTAGTGTAATTTATTTTATCCAGAAAAAATCTACAAATAATACCTAAAATACCTAAAAAAAAAAATTTGGGGTAGACAAATCATAGTTCGATTAGATCAGGCCATTAATCCATGAGTAGCGACCTTCTTAATTTCATCTTCTTCATTCAAAAGCCTATAGAAGTTATGCAAATTAGAACTATTTTTTACCAACCATTTGAGGTAAACACTATTTCAAAGCTTCAAGAGGTGGAGAGTACTAGCCTAACTCGGCCATGACATACATTGTTTGGAAGATCAAGACTAAAAGGATGGAGAAGGGGTTTGAAATTCTCTTATCTAGGTTAAACAATTAGGTTTCTTGGTTTGTACACCTTAAATAATGAAAATAAAAGAAAAATATTTCTAGAATTAGTTTAAATTAGTCTGATCACTCTACAGATCTAGCGCCATTTGGGTAGCTTTGAAGATCATGAGGGTGTGGGAAATGGTGGGATTTCCTTCTCTCATGAATGATGAACTCTTTCTTTGTAATGGGAGCAATTGTGACATTAATTAGCAAATTAGCCATGAACAACTATGGCTTTACCATGGTTTGGCTATTGATCTTAGCTAGTTGGAGCACTTGGAGAAGTTGTAGGCAATTGGAGAGAAGGGAATGGGGTTTAGATAAGATGGAGTTCATTTGCATTTGTCTAACCTAATCCATGCAAGCTTCATTAAATTTAATTTTATCCATGATAAATCTCCTAATTTCATCATCTCACATTTTATGGGTAAGCTAGTAATCTAGGGAAAGAAAAACATTTTTTAATAAAATTGTTAATTTGGTTAAGTAAAATTACTATATTAGTCCCTTTGACTTAAATAAGACACATTGAGTCATTTGGAGTTGTCAAACCGACTTGGGTTAAATTAAAAAATTGTTTCCATGACTTATCAATAAAATCACTGCAATCTTGTTCAAATTTATTCAATCAATCAATGTGCCTAATTTTTTAAATAAATATGAATATTCTCACTTTTGAAAGGGGTTATGTTGGCTTACTTAAATTATTCCTCTTGGAGTGTTTCATTGAATTAGATAACTATTAATGTAATAATCAAACTCTAAGAATTAATTAAATTTTATGTTTAGCTTAATCCAATCATCCATAAAACATTAGTGTTAATGAATTAATCATTTCATTTTTAGTCAAATTGGATTAGTCCATGGGAAAATTACTTGGGTGAGGCTTAGAACATGTTGGGACACTTAGAGAAAATTGCCTAATTAGTCTAACCAATTTGATTATTATAAATAATTTAGTTAAGTTGGTCCAATTGGATCAATTTGGATCAATTGGGTTAATTAACTAAATTGGTAGAGCCAATGTTTATATTAAAATATTTCTACTATCTAGGCATATTAGTTGACTAATTTAAGATGGCCAACATAAGTTTATGCTAGCCTCATTTTTTGGATGAGGTTAACATCATCTCAATTCTAGTAATTATGATCTTTAATCTTAGATTATGAGTATCTAATTAAGTACTTAGGATACTATACATAGTGATTAGGTGTATAATCCAAACTAAGATAAAAATTAAAGAATAAATCAAAACAAAACTTAAAGTCAAAACTAAAATAAAAAAAAATTAAAAAGAAAATCAAATGCCTTAAAATGACAATCTAGGTCAACATAGTGGACTCCACTAAGATCTAGCTTAACTCAATTAGACTAAGTGAACCCAACCAAATGTAAACTTAGTAAAATTCAACATAAGTTAAAACTAAAATATCTGAACTCAAATCTAAATTGATTAAGAAATTGAGATAATTGGCATGGTTGACCCAATTGACTCATTTAAGCTCTAAATCACCTAAATCTGATAAAAATCAAATAAAATCAAAACAAACAAAAATATAATTATTCTATAAATATAAATAAATATGAAATTCAAATGAGGTTCAAAGTAGCTAATCAGTCATTTTACTTGATTGACCTAGGTTCCATCAAGTCAAAAGTCAACCAAAAAAATTTGAGCCTTCTCAAATCATCAAAAACATGAACAAACAAACTAAACAATTCTAAATTTAGAGGACTCAAATGTGTTAATTTGGCAACTTAAACTAAATAAACCCAAATGGACCCCATTAAGCTAAGTTCAAAGTAAATTAGAAATCAACCCAAATTAAATAATTCAAAACACTTTGAATGACATCATAGGACTTAGAAAATATTCCTTAGCCCGAAGTTAGCAAACCCTATAAATCACATATTTAGGGTTTAATAAAATAATAAAGAAATTAAATTAATGAAAAAAAAGTAAAAAAAAATAAAAATTTTAATAAATCAATTAATGGATCATAATTTGTGATTAATCAATCTATGAACTCAAAATTCAAACAAAAATCATTAAGATTCATTCAATGGACTAAGAGTAAATGAATTAAATAAAATGAATAATTAAATTAATCACTTATAACATATGTATCAAATGCTTAGGAATTTCTAATGGCCTAGTTTAAGTTTGACACCCTAGACATTTCATCCCTAGAAGTTTCTTTTAAGTTAAGATTAATAAATAATGAATGAACTTTAATCATAAAAATATTCATAGTCCTTCACTAATCAAGGCATGGGAACACAAGAGATAAATGATTTTACATATATTCCCATCCTACAAGTAGTAGTTGAATCGTTAGTAGTAATTAAGCCACTAGTAGTTGTCTAGCCATCGGTAGGATGGGGGGGAGCAATGTTACATTTGTTCTATTGATAGATTCTAGTGTAGCTTCTCATCTTCTACTCAACCAACTAGTGATGATCATCTACATACTAGAAGGCTTATGTATAGAAGAATCTCACGACTATGAAGTCATGAACTACTCTTATCTAACTTGGGTAATAGTAAGTTCCACTTAGTGTGATTCCTCCAATGTTGACTCTTGTGTTGAGAGTCTTCTATTCCGCCCCAGCACATAGTTCAAAAGTAGCTATCTGGAGATCTCATGCTTTGTCTCTAGGATACGTCATAGGAATTCATGTTCATTATAGTGTGGCTCTTCTAAGAGTCTATGTCATATAGTGATGGCACTTCATCACTGGAGCATTAACACAAATGTCTTACGAGCTCATAGCTTCTATGTAGACGCAAACTTTTATTGGATTATCGCACCACGGGTCTCAAAGCGGAGAACTACACACTACCTATAAAGAGGTTTTGTTAGATAGCATTACCATTGAAGAGATCTCATTCAGCTCTACCTCACACCAAGTCTCTCTAGTTCATCTAGATCTTGAGCATAGTCTCAAAGCCATGAGAAACTACCAGAGAGAGAGAGAGCTTTCTAGAGCACATTTTGAGCTCCTTGATATATCAACTAAATTATAAGAATTACATGAGGAGGAAATATCTACTCAAGAGAAGAGTCGTAATCAACTAGGATGTTACATCCATAGAAGAAGATTGCTCATAGATGGGCTAAAGTAACAAAACTTGAGCAGTCATTTCTTCATTGATTAATGACAAGAGGCTATCTCGGCATCTCCATGAAGCACGAGAAAGGTAATATACTATGCCTTATAGAGCTCATGGCTTTTATCTATATTAGAGAAATTGTTAGTCATTTGTAATGAACCATTATTATATCATTATCTTACATGATGAATAAAAATGATTAAAGCTCATGTTCTCTATTTGTTTATTATATAATAAATAAATATACAATTGATGTATCATGTCCAATTAATAAGACACATTCATTGTGGGGCAATTTTTTTGCATAAAAAATACAAATAATAAAATTTTATTACAGCGATCTTGTGATCTTTGCACAATGTCACAATGATTATTAACCATTGATTCAATTAGCAAATCAATGACCTAGCAAATTAACGCCATGGTATGACACTGATCTACGTTTAAAGAAGCAAGAAAAGCGCTCTTCTCACCCCATAATGCTAAACCGCCTAGAGAAATGAGTGGGAGGGCATCTATTATGGGGTAGATCACCAAGAAACTCTATAAAAGGGGAAAACTACTCCCCTCTTTTTTCCACTTCCTCTCTAGTTCCTATTATCTATCGGTTGATTCTTGCTTTGAGAAACCCACATTTTCTACAAGATCAATTCTCACCCTTACAAAATCCATCTTTCATCCACTCTAGGTGAAGCATTCACTGTAATAATGCTTCTTGAATTCTTTTACCGATCTTTCTTTCTCTACATTGGTTTTATCAAAGGACCTTCACCGTTGAACTTAGTTCTAGCATGAGAAGAAGAGAAACCTCCCTTCGTTGATCTCAGATTTAGAACAAGTTAGAATGATATGAAAATATGAAAATTTAGCATTACTAAAATTTTACTCTACCAAAAATTTCATAAAATTGCTAGATTCTACAAGAATTTCTCTCCAAATGGTGCATTCCCAACTTTCCAACTCTCGAAAGAAACATAGTCTCTTCTACCTTATGCCTCACTCCTTTGGTCTAATGCACTTAATTCAATTCTAGAGCCATTTCTTAAGTATCAGTACCACAAGTAGAACTGTTCCCCCTTAGTTAGATGTGAAACAAAATCCTCCTTTCATTGATCTTGATCTTGAATAAGGGAGAAGAGTGCTCGCACTAAATATGAAAGAAATCTAGCAATCTAAACTAGAATATTTTCAATTATAGGCACTAAATGAACATCATTGTATAATGAGCACCGTGATGCTAACTTCTCTTATTCATGTGAAAAATACCATCAACGCTCGATGCCTTATATCAAGTGCGGTGCTATAACATTTTAACGCATTTTGGGACATCTTAGAAAAACATACACTTGAGTTTGTTTATAGTGCCATGGAGATGAACATCAAGCACGCTGCCCTCGGGTGATGAATGAAGTGAACCCTTATAGAGTCGCTGCTAATAGATGGGTGGGTGTGCCCCACCTAGTAGATGAATGAACTAACATATGCAAGGTACCGTGTGTACACTCTAGGGTTTTAAGCCTAACTCTTACTACATGAGGGCACCGAGGCATTGTAATAATAGCTATAATAAAAGCATCGTGACTCTATCTCTTTGATGTATTTTTTTAAGTGAGGAAATATTGTTAAATTATACAAAAGAAAGAGAAGAAATACAAGAAAATGTACATAAAAGAAAAATGATGTATCTATTGATAAAAAAAAGAGGGGTTACATAAGGTTGGTAATGAGGTATCTATGGTGGGGAACTAATAGTTCGGTCATCTGCTCCTCCTTCTCTTCTTGCTCGACTCTAGTGGTGCCCCTACATAAGGTTGATAATGAGGCATCGATGAGAAGAAGCCTCACTAGGACCTGCATAGAAACCATAGCTTTCAAACATGTGCACAAGTGAGGTATTAAACTCATCCATGTATGAAAATTATTGCTGCTAACCCATGTGATGATCAAATTTTCTCTCCGCTCTTGCTAGCACCGACTATAGTCTCAATCGACCTTTTCCTTGGTTTTGAGATTTGTCCTACAATTTCTTGAGTTGGCCATTTATAGTCACTCTAAGATCAGATTCTTGTGTTTGAGGGTGGTGGTACCTTTCCTTGGCCTTTAAATTAAATTTTTTTTTTAGTATCATTGATGACAACCCCTCTTCTTACCCTTTCTAATATATTTTATGGGCATGATGGAGAAAATATAAACAAGAAGAAAGAGCTAGAGAAAACTTTAAGAAAAGTTCTAAGGAGAATGCAGAGTGAAAATTTTGGTTCCCCAAGTGGTCAATTTATAAGCTTGACTTAGCACCGCAACGTTGTAATGCGCCAAGGTGCTAACCTCTTGGAAACAACAACCTAGTCGCGACAGGACAGATGGTCAAGTCGATCGTGTTGATCAAAAGAGACATTAGTTATCATAAATTTTAAATGAAAAATGATGCGTCACATTAATGTAACCGCGCACTCAAACATAGCATCGATGACAAAAAAAGTTTGTTCTATATCATTAACGAGCCTAAACGCATCGCTTATCCTAAATTGACTTTTGATTAGTGTTGCATAATTAGCACCGAGGCACTAGTAAAATGATCAACATGGTCAATGACACGCCATAGTGTTGACCATACAGAGCCACGAGCTAGCTGTTCAGCACCATATTTATAGTGCCAAGGCACTATGCTTAAGATTAGCTTAAATTACCCATATGGGCTTTGACATAATAACAATTGCCTAAATCTACTATTGAAGATTCTTTGTTAGTTAACATAAAATATGCTTGAATTTCTAGCATGTGCCCCAACATATACATAAGAATCTAACTCTAGTGTTTGAGGATACTACATGGGATAATTCCTTGGTTGAATCCTATGACATGGTCCAAGTTACCAAAACCTAATCTTTCCCCAATGAAAGCCATGTGGATTGTAAAAAAAAAAATCTTTCGGAGGGGATGCATGTTTAGATTGAATGGATCTCATCGTTCAAAATAGCTTAAAGCAAAAAATCATTCATCCATCCATGTTCATTTGTTAAGGGTGATAAGCTAAGAAAAATTTTGCTCACAATAATGATAAATGCCAAATTAAATCTAGTAGTATGTTCATACTTAAATAATCTTATGCTAATAAGGATGCGATAGTTTTTTGCCAAAGACACCACAAGAAATGTGGATATGACTAGAACCCCACCCTCCGAACGGTTTGATATCTATATAGCTCCACTATGTTTCAATTATGAAAATAACCCATATGTTCCTTGATAGTTTTGCTTCTTGAGCTATGAATAATGAAATATATTTAATAGGAAAAAAAACCTTATGTTAGCGAGGTTGACTTAAGCTTGTCTCATTAGATAAATACCACACCGTCTACAAAATACCTTGGATGACGTACCCATGGATACTAATAAAGATTCTTACACAAATAATTTCTTTGACTAAGTAGACCGGGACCACGCACTGGGATGATGGAATCATGAGATCTTGATTGGGCGTATTATCATTTCCCCAACATATGCTTTAACTTATATAATGTCTTCACTCATTATTCGATATATACTATGCATTAAATGCTTGTATTTTTTATTATGAAAATATTTTAAATTATATTTTGACATTCCAAAGGGATGTAAGCTCAATCTCTTTATTTGTTTGCTAATGATACATGATCGCCATTTATGCCACACACACCTCTAAGACACCATCACATATCACAAAGATATGTCTATTTTCAATCTTAATCGAGAGTTCTCTCTTCGCGTAACATGGGTAATTAACTATGGAAGCTTGTGTCCATAAAAGTAGAACCCGATCTAAACAAACCTTAGCATAATGATTAGGTGAAATCTAGTTGAATATAAATCAACCTTTCTCATGAAAGAACATACTCTACCCATCTTAATAAAGATGGCAAAGAGCATCCCCACATTATTTTTTTCTAGTGATCACATAAAAACTTAATTGAATAATAAATTTAAAATTACAAAAAAACCTTAAATTAAATTTGAACCTTATTTAAAACTTAATTAAATATACAAGTTAAATAATCATTTCAATTAAGTTTTAAATTAAAACTGAAAATTGAATTTGAACCTTTAATAAATTAAATAAATTTTATTAAATCAATCAAAAAAATGGAACTAAACTAATCAACATAAAATGCAAATAAATAATCAAATTTAATAAAGCTAATAAATCATGAAATCATCTAAATCTTAAACTAATCCAAATACATTAATCACCTTAAATATATTGAAAACATAAGACATTTAAATTCAAATAATAACAAAATAATTTAACTTTTGAACTCTTAACTAAATCAAATAAACATCAATTAAATTAAACCCGGTTTACTTAAATCATTCAAATAAATTTAAAATAGGTTAATTAAGATACATAGGTTTTAGTTTGATCTTTAGTGTGGATTTTATCATAGGGTGAATATTTCATTTTACTAGGCTTAGGATATTGTATCAATAGTTTGAGCTTCAAGCAAAATTTATTCTCTTTTTCATTCTTTTAAACCTAAATTCAATTTTAACATAAAATAAATAAATTAAAGTTTAAAATAAAATTCAAAATTAAATAATTCATTTAACCATCCAATGATAAAGTTAAACAAACTATAAAGTTAAATCAAAACTTAAACCTAAAAAAGGCCAATGTAATTATACCATGCAAGCTCCTCTTTTCACAAACTAGATTGTTAGATCTCCAACTCTAGACTTTGGTTAAGTCGATGATCTATCTTGTGATATGATGTTTTTATTATCTTATGGTGTAGAATTTTAGTCTGAATGACTAGGATTGTTTATTCATTATTCGGATGTTAGGGTATCCTTTTAGACTAACACTATTTTCTACAAGGGGCTATGCTTAAAGGGATTGTTGTAATAAATAAAATCATAAATATTATTTTGCTTTGCTTAAGTTTATAAGCATAGCCCATTATGGCAAGAATGCTCTAAGTAGTGAAAGTGGTTTACCCTAGTATTGACATGAGTTAAGCCTAAGATACGGATGAATAATAAACACATGAACCACCTATTGTGGTTCCTATTATGTCCATATTAGGTCCAATCTAATTCTAATTATTTAAGTTAAAGACTTAATATTTGAGGAGGAAATTGATTTAAAGTTCAACTAACATTTTCTTTATGTTAATAGGGTGATTATCAAAATTACTTTATCATACTATATGATCCATATTGTATTTAATAATCTTCCATAAAAAAAAAGTATTATAAATACTACCAAATTGTGCAAAAGAATGAGGCAAAACAGTATTAGTAGTAACGTGATATGGATAAATATTTATGTTAAAGCCAATTTCTTTTGTTGAAAGACTATCGTTATTATTTAGATCCTGATTAAGGCTCCTCAAAATCTTAGAATAAAATTTCCTTATATTTCCTTATATTTGTTAATGGTATTTGTATTGCTATTTGACATATGTATATTCTTCTATTTTTAGGTGTCAAAAGGAGGAGTAATTGGTCTAATTTTTAGTTTGGTTAATTTGTTTTATTTTGTGAGTTTTATGTGTTTACATTTATATATGTTCTTTGTTAATAGTATATTTTAAAATTAATTAGAAAAATGTAGTATTTTGTGCTATATTTAGAAATATGAATTTGCCTAAAATTTTTATGATTTGTTCATGACACATGTCTATTAATTTAAAATTAAGTACCTATTCTTAGTGAATATATGTTGTATTTACTACATATTAAATTAAAATTAAAAAATGCATAAATTCAATGGTAGTTTTAGCAACTCAAAACTTATATAAATAACAAGAGTATGCCATCATCAAAAGAGGATCTTGTTAATTCCATTACAAACATAAATTGATTTAGGCTAACATGATCATAAAAATATTTTGTAAGTTCATGTGGTAATATTTTTGGCAAAAGATAGTTTAAAATATTAGGGATGCTTAAGATATACATGCTTTAAAGCTCAAAATTTAAGCTACTAAATAGTTTAAAATAATCAAGATTATTTAGATTTCAAAGATGGACACCTCCAAAATTTTGAACTTGTAATTTAAATTTTATTTGAGTCTAGTCATATTTATGTTTAAAGAATGTAAAGCTAATCATCACACATGCACAAGTAAACTAAACACCAAATCTAATCATAAAATTTATTAAAAATGATCTTAATTAATTATATTGCATGATCGAGATCATATTGTGTGATTAGGGTTAATTTAAAATAAAGAGAGTTAAGTAATTAAAAAAAAAATTTACGTCAAACTATATAATTTATATCATACTACATGATCTATCTTATTAATTAAAAAAATTCAACATTTGTAATATTCATATTATATGAATGGGATTATTTTATACGATCAATATGACTATCTCCGCTAAATGATAATATAAGTTACCTTAATTAAGTTAACCAAAAAAATTTAAATATTCATCTAATGTAATTTTATTTAGATTAATTCACAACATATTGTACAATAAATTATCTTAATTAATCATACTAAATGGCTAAATTAATTAGATCATCTAATGTAATTTTATTTAGATTAATCTCACAACACGATTATAGTTATAATGTACAATCAATCATTACATTATTATTTTCTAATTATAATTAAGACTTGCCTATTTTGTATACCGATATGTAAGCTAATACTAAACCCTAAACTTGTGAGAGAAGATTTTTGTTGGAAAAATAGTACCCCTTATGACTTTAAGAGATGCAATTTAGTGAGGAAAAAGAGGAGAGCATATATTAGTTATCATCTTCCTCTTTACGCTTTATTTCTCATAATTGAAGATGCAACAAATTTGACAACTTTGTTTTGTACTTATACAAGAGATGTTGGATTCCAAAAGATTTTGAGAAGACTTGGTGTCACTAGTTATTTGGTTAAAGTATTATCTTTCTTGCTTGCAGTGAAAGAGTCCATAAGGCTTCTCTATTACTCCTTTAGAGAATATTTGTTCACCTTACAATAGCAAAAGGAGGAACTAGTGAAAACCCAAACTAAGATGTAATTGATGACAACTGGTTATTCTCCCACTACCATGCTCGAGGAAATACCAGATTCCATTCTTCTCTCTAACAAAGATGCACATGCAGAACCAATGAGCCATACACCTAACCTCTCATCCTCACCTCAAAACCTCCTAGACACGCTAGATCTTACATCCTCCTTGTCTACAACTTAGCTTATAAATACACCTTCTCATTGTAACAAAGTGAAATAATAGATATATTTCCTTCTCTTTTCGCCTATTTCACGCCTTCATGGTATCGAGCCATAATTTCGAAATGTAATCCTCTTCCCACTCACGAACAATGGATACACAAAAAGAAAATTTCACCACGCTTACCATTCCACCTTCCTTGAAGTTTCTATAGGAAACATGAAGTCAGTAACACTACTCACAAATTGATTAACTACAAAATATGGAGTTCACAAATTCTCAAGTTATTCAAAGCAAATTTCATCACTTCCTAGAAGGTACCACACCATGTCCCACCAAATACTCTGGACAACAAAACAACCTCAACCCAATTCCAACTACAACATGTGTAAACTAATTGATCAAAACCTCTCGAAAATTTTACTCAATTCTCACCATCAATTCTTCCCTACGTTCTTAACTTAAATATTGGACATCTGGACTACCTTAGCAAGAGACTTTAACCGCTCGAGTCATTCAACTCAAAAAATGAACTCCACCACATATCCCTTCAGACAAAATGATGACCAAATACCTTGTAGAAATCAAATCGGTCGATCAAAGCCCAACTTAGACCTAAGATATTCTTCTACACCCTAAATGGTTACCACCATCCTTTCATGTGTTTAAATACCATACGCACGAGATCTGATCCCATTAACATCGACTCTACTCTCCTATGCAAAAAAGAAATCAACATTCTCACCGATCACAAAAGAACTTACTCCCTCTATCACGTTCTCCAAGTCACTCGAGTAAAATTCTAGAAATCTCATCACAAAAGCCATATCGATAATTCCTCCCCATAATCGATTTGGCGAATGAATTATCACACTCAAATAAATATAACAAGTCACTCTGCTTCTGGTATCGTTACACTACCAACTATCCTCTAAAATCCTTCACATCACAGCATCTTTGAATGGATATGGATTGAGTCTCTCACACCTCACCAATGAATCAATGCACTCCAAAATCCAACCAACATTCAGATATCAATCAATCACGGCAATGGTCGATAACACCCATCCTTCATGCCAAGGAATTTTTCCAACACCCAACCGTAGCTTTTACTCAAACAAATTTTTCATGCACCTCACTTGTCTCACAACCTATCTCTCTAATCTGCCACTAACAATAATCGCTCAATTACCTTTGATGCCCATGGATTCCACATAAAGGATCATAACACACCAACTTACTTTGCCGGGCAGACTAACGGACTATACTCCATTCCAAACACACGCTTGTTTCCACTCAACCTACACCTTTGAATATATGGCATCAACGGCTCGGTCATCCATACAAAGACACTGAACTATTCGCCCCAAAACAAGCATCTGCATTAAACCTACTTTCTCTCCTGCAATGCATGTATTCCCAAAAAAGTCATAGACTAGTTTTTCAAAATATGTCACTAAGACTAAACATCCATTTGATCTAATTCATTCGATGTATGGGGACCATCACCAACTATATCAATACATGGATACAAATATTACGTTATCTTCATCGATGACTACTTTACATGGATGTTCCCCTTAAACTACAAACATGAAGTAGCTTCCAAATTTCAACATTACACAAAATGATGAAACATTTCTCCAAGCCAATTAAAACCCTTAGATGGTGGAGGTGAGTTCATATCCACCGCACTTCAAACCTATCTTACCCACCATGGTATCATTCATCAACACAGCTAACAGAACAAAACGGAGTTGAAAGGAAACATAGAACATCATCGAACTAACAACTCCTTCAAACCGAAATCTTCCACAATTGCAGTGACTCACATACATCTCATCAAGACTACCTAAAACTCTCTCTCCGATCACCTCATCAAGTTTCTTAGAAAACTCCCAACTACACTCACCTCAAAGTCTTGGTTCGCTTGCTTCTACTATCACTCAACAACACTAACAACTATCCCCAAAGCACCTCTCTGATTCATTATTACTCAAGATCAAGGCTATAAATGTTAAAATCTAATGATTTTGATCTTCCACACGCCACCTTTCAAGAAACATAATTCTATACCAAACCAAAACCAAATCGATTTATCACCCATATACATGCTTCCTAACACCATTCTCACTCTAGCCCAAACCACAACGTAATCCCATCCACCACTCCTATCAACCCCACCCAAAGCAAATACTCCCACATAAACACCAACAACCATGGACCGTTTTAAGCTAACCAAACAAAATGAAAACCGGGACTTCAAATCCTGGAAACTAAAATCGTTTCGATCTCCATAAAAGGATTACCAAATTTTACTCAATAAGTTTGATAATAATAAAAATATAAGTACTAGTTTTCCTCTTTAATTCTTTCTCTTAGTTTAGATTGTTCAATTGTCAATTAGATTAGTTTTAATGCTAATGTTGCTATACTTTATTGCACATATAAATTTTAAAAAATTAATAAAATATTCTATGACTAAATGGTGACATCACATCATACAAAAAAGTATAATATTGTATGTAAAAATAACATAAAAAATATTAGAACTTTTATAAGTTAACATATGACCCTTGTAAAAAACAAAAGTAAAAGTAAAGGCCATATAAGCACCTTTAGAAGAATATGTCTATTATAATGTTATAAAATCATAAGCAACACAATACATAAAAAAGCAAACACAAAATCAATCTAGAATTTACACTTAAGAGAATCTCTTTGTAAGCATCAAAGAATTTGCACATCAAAATAACCTAACATCATCCTCTCTATGCCAAGTAGATAAAAGGTTGTGTATTATCACAATACTTAAGTGTGTGCAATGTTTGTGCACCATATGTTGATTTATATGATCTTAATGACTTGTTAAACAAGTCGATAATAAGAGTATTATTATTTAATGATTATCACTTTATTAATGATCAAATTAATATACTATAAAATAATTATGCTCTTTAAATGATTATATGAGGTATCATTATAATTAAACAAGTTTGTCTGAACAATGAAATCACTTTGTCAAACTTATATGACTCAATTGAACAAGTGTTTGATCAATGTGATATTGGTCAAACCTCAATTAAACTTGATTCAAAATATAACCAAGCACATGGAAAGGGTATTATATTCATATAAGTGCAATTGTGGTATAACGACTATTCCATGAATTTTTCTTGCTTAAGTGGGCATGTTTGAGGAAATAAGAATAGTCTGATGAAAAGAAATAAACCATTATAAGTAAAGATATTTAGTCTAAGAAATTGACTAGGTATTGAAAATTTAATAAAGTGCAATACCAAGTTATGAAATTAGCTAAAGGAAGGATTAATATGCATGATGTTTATGGTAAACCGCTAATATAGTTAAGAAAATAATCTGAGTCATAAGATGCTATGTGAATTAGCCTTAGAGTAGTGCATTTCCCTACTAAGTTAGCTACCACTTTTGTAGCCAACTTGTGTACAAGCTATCATTGTGTTTATGGTTAATTGATATAATCAACCATATGATAGATCAGAAAGCAAATTAATGAAGTTATAAAATATTATGATAAAATAGAGGATCATATGCTCTTAATCTAATACATAAATGAATATAGTCGGACTACATGTATATTAGTGTGGTGTTGTATTCTAATGAGATTTTTTACTTTAGATAAACCTTATTCTAATTAAAAATTTAAAGTAAAATTAATTAATTTGTGTTTTCTTTTAAATATTAAAAAAATTGGTTATTAACTTTAGAAATTTTAAAAAAATTAAAACTTCAAAAGACACCTTTGATCTTTGAGGAGTTGTAATTTATTTATAATTTTAAAATTAATAAATAATTTTAAAAAATATAAATTAATTAATTTTTTATTTTAATTAATCCAATTAATCAAATGATTTCCAAACTTCTAATTAAATTTGGGGATACACAAAAATATGTATGAAACAATTTCTAAATTTTCCTAAAATTCTAAAATTTATTTTAATTACTATTTTTAAATAGTGAATAATTTATTAGAACAAACATAAATCATGTATTTGAATTCAAATGGACTTGAAAATTTTATAGGGCATTTAAAAGGTCATTTTAAATCCTTCTAATATTATGAATATTTTCCTAATCCATTTAATACATTAAATAATAGAAAATAATTAGAGAAATAATATCTCTTCAATGTTCATTAAAACCCTACTTAAGGTTTTTTTTTAATTAGTTAATTTAGTTATTTATCCAGAGAAAAAAAAAAAATCTAGAAATAATACCTAAAATACCTAAAAATTAAGGGGTTTAAACAAAACCAGGGCCATTAATCCAAGAGTAACGACCTTAATTTCATATTCTTCATTCAAAAGCCTATAGAAGTTATGCAAATTAGAACTATTTTTTACCCACCATTAATTGAGGTAAACACTATTTCAAAGCTTCAAGACGTGGAGTGCTACTAGCCTATTGGCCTAATTCCGCCATGACATACATTGTTTGGAAGATCAAGACTAAAAGTATGGAGAAGGGGTTTGAAATTCTCACTTATCTGGGTTAAACAATTAGGTTTCTTGGTTTGTACACCTTAATGAAAATAAAAGAAAAATATTTCTAGAATTAGTTTAAATTAGACTGGATCACTAGGCAACCAAGATCTAACTTCCATTTGGGTAGCTTTGAAGGAAGAGCTAACTTGAAGATCATGAGGGTGTGGAAATGGTGGGATTTTCTTCTCTCATGAATGATGAACTGACTCTTTCTTTGTAATGGGAGCAATTGTGACATTAATTAGCAAATTAGCCATGAACAACTATGGCTTTACCATGGTGAAACCATGGTTGGCTATTGATCTTAGCTAGTTAGAGCACTTGGAGAAGTTGTAGGCAATTGGAGAGAAGGGAATGGGGTTTTAGATGGTTCATTTGCATTTGTCTAACCTAATCCATGCAAGCTTCATTAAATTTAATTTTATCCATGATAAATCTCCTCATTTCATCATCTCACATTTTATGGGTAAGTAGTAATCTAGGGAAAGAAAAACATTTTTTAATAAAATTGTTAATTTGGTTAAGTAAAATTTCTATATTAGTCCCTTTGACTTAAATAAGACACAATGAGTCATTTGGAGTTGTCAAACGACTTGGGTTAAATTAAAAAAATTTTCCATGACTTATCAATAAAATCACTGCAATCTTGTTCAAATTGATTCAATCAATGAATGTGCCTAATTTTTTTAAATAAATATGAATATTCTCGCTTGGGCGAAAGGGGTTATGTTGGCTTACTTGGCTAAATTATTCCTCTGAGTGGTCTAACCAAGTTTTGTTGAATTAGATAACTATTAATGACATCCTTAATAATAATCAAACTCTAAGAATTAATTAAAATTTATGTTTAATAATCATCCATAAAAAAAACATTAGTGTTAATGAATTAATCGTTTCATTTTTAGTCAAATTGGATTAGTCCATGGGGAAAATTACTTGGGTGAGGCTTAGAACATGTTGGGACACTTAGAGAAATTTATATGCTGATTAGTCTAACCAATTTGATTATTATAAATAGTTAAGTTGGTCCAATTGGATCAATTTGGATCAATTGGGTTGGCCACATTTAATTAACTAAATTGGTAGAGCCAATG
Organism: Cymbidium sinense; assembly: GCA_021442155.1. Lineage (NCBI taxonomy): Eukaryota > Viridiplantae > Streptophyta > Magnoliopsida > Asparagales > Orchidaceae > Cymbidium > Cymbidium sinense. The sequence goes on along the minus strand of CM038216.1, from coordinate 178,344,981 downwards.
TTTATATTAAAATATTTCTACTATCTAGGAATATTAGTTGACTAATTTAAGATGGTCAACATAAGTTTATGCTAACCTCATTTTTGGATGAGGTTAACATCATCTCAATTCTAGTAATTATGATCTTTAATCTTAGATTATGAGTATCCTAATTAAGTACTAAGGATACTATAGATAGTGATTAGGTGTATAATCCAAACTAAGATAAAAAATTAAAGAATAAATCAAAACAAAAATTAAAGTCAAAATCCAAAACTAAAATAAAAAATCAAATTAAAAGAAAATCAAATGCCTTAAAATGACAATCTAGGTCAACATAGTGGACTCCACTAAGATCTAGCTTAACTCAATTAGATTAAGTGAACCCAACCAAATGTAAACTTAGTAAAATTCAACATAAGTTAAAACTAAAATATTTGAACTCAAATCTAAATTGATTAAGCTTAAATTGAGATAATTGGCATGGTTGACCCAATTGACTCATTTAAGCTCTAAATCACCTAAACTAATAAAAATAAAATAAAATCAAAACAAACAAAAATATAATTATTCTATAAATATAAATAAATATGAAATTCAAATGAGGTTCAATGTAGCTAATCAGGTCATTTTACTTGAGTTGACCTAAGTAGGTTCCATCAAGTCAAAAGTCAACCAACAAAATTTAGTCAAATTGAGCCTTCTCAAAGGCTTAAAATCATCAAATGAACATGAACAAACTTAAAACTAAACAATTCTAAATCGAGAGAGGACTCAAATGTGCTAATTTGGCAACTTAAACTAAATAAACCCACCATTAAGCTAAATTCAAAGTAAATTAGAAATCAACCAAATTAAATAATTCAAAACACTTTGAATGACGTCATAGGACTTAGAAAATATTCCTTAGCCCAACAAGAAACCCTATAAATCACATAGTTAGGGTTTAATAAAATAATAAAGAAATTAAATTAATGAAAAATACCAAAAGTAAAAAAATAAAAATTCTCAATAAATCAAATAATTGATCATAATTTGTGATTAATCAATCTATGAAATCAACATTCAAATAAGAAATCATTAAGATTCATTCAATGGACTAAGAGTGAATGAATTAAATAAAATGAAAAATTAAATTAATCACTTATAACATATGTATCAAATGCTTTAGGAATTTATAATGGCCTAGTTTAAGTTTGACACCCTAAACATTTCACCCTAGAAGTTTCTTTTAAGTTAAGATTTATAAATAATAAATGAACTTTAATCATAAAATATTCATAGTCCTTCACCGGTCGATCGGCATGGGAACATAAGAGATAAATGATTTTACATATATTCCCATCCTAGTAGTTGAACCTCAAGTAGTAATTAAGCTACCGAGTTGTCTAGCCATCTAGTAGGATGGAGGAGCAATGTCACATTTGTACTATTGATAGATTCTCGCTTCTACCACCCCACTAGTGGTGATCATCTACATACTAGAGAAGGCTTATGTATAGAAGAATCACAAAAGCGACAAGTAATGAACTACTCTTATCTAACTCAACTTGGGTAATAGTAAGTTCCACTTAGTGATTCCTCCAATGTTGACGTTGAGAGTCTTCTATTCCAAGCCTACATACTTCAAAAGTTGCTATCTGGCTGGAGATCTCATGCTTTGTCTCCAAGATCGTCATAAGCATTCATGTTCATTATAGTGTGGCTCTTCTTAGAGTCTATGTCATATAGTGATGGCAGTCACTTCAGCATTAACACAAATGTCTTACCTGCTCATAGATTCTATGTAGAGGCAAACTCTTTATTGGATTATGCTACCACGGTCTCAAAGCGGAGAACTACACATTACCTATAAAGAGGTTTTGTCGATAGCATTACCATTGAAGAGATCTCATTGCTACCTCACACCAAGTCTCTCTAGTTCGCCTAGATCTTGAGCATAGTCTCGAGCCATGAGAAACTACAGAGAGAGAGCTTTGTAGAGCACATTTTGAGCTCCTTGATTTATCAACTAAATTATAAGAATTACGAGGAGGCAATATCTACTCAAGAGAAGAGTTGTTATCAAGTAGGTCGTTACATCCATAGAAGAAGATTGCTCATGACGGATGCTAAAGTAACAAACTTGAGGGTCATTTCCTCGTTGGTTAATGACCAAGAGGTCCTTTCACATTTCCATGAAGCATGAGAAAGGTAATATACTATGCATTATAGTGCTCATGTGGCTTTTATTTATATTAGAGATATTCAGTTAGTCATTTGTAATTGAACCATTGTTATATCATTATCTTACATGATGAATAAAAATGATTAAAGCTCATGTTCTCTATTTGTTTATTATATAATAAATAAATATAAAATTTATGTATCATGTCCAATTAATAAGACACATTCATTATGGGGCAATTTTGCATAAAAAAATACAAATAATAAAATTTTTATTACTGGTCACTCATGTGATCTTTGCATCACAATGCTATAATTATTGACAATAGATTCAATTAGCAAATCAATGACATAACGCCATGGTAGCACTAAGGCAAGATGACCACGATCTAGTTTAAAGAAGCAAGAAAAATTGTCTTCCATAATGCTAAACTTCCTAGAGCAATGGGGAGGCATATTATGGGGAGATAACCACACCACTAGTGGTAGAAACTCTAAAAAAGGGGAAAACTACTCCCCTCTTTTTCCACTTCCTCTCTCTAGTTCTACTCCTATTATCTCGCCGGTTGATTCTTGCTTTGAGAAACCCACATTTTCTACAAGATCAATTATCTCCCTTACAAAGCCATCTTTCATCCACTCTAGGTAAAGCATTCATGTAATAATGCTTCTTGAATTCTTTTTGATCTTTCTTTCTCTACACCGGTTTTATCAAAGGACCTTCACCATTGAACTTAGTTCCAGTGAGAAGAAGAGAAACCTCCCTCCATTGATCTGATTTAGAACAAGTTAGAATGATATGAAAATATGAAAATTTAACATTATTAAAATGTTACTCTACCAAAATTTCATAAAATTGCTAGATTCTACAAGAATTTCTCTCCAAGTGCATTCCCAACTTGCCAAATCCCGACAGACGCCAAGCTTGAGAAACATAGTCTGCTCTACTTTATGACTTGACTCCTTTGGTCTAATGCACTTAATTCAATGTAGAGCCATTTCTTAAGTACCAAAGTACCACACCATAGAACTGTTCCACGTTTAACTTAGTTTGGTGTGAAACAAAATCTTCCTTTCATTGATCTTAGATCTTGAATAAGGAGAAGAGTGCTCGACTAAATATGAAAGAAATCTAGGTTAGCTGCTTACATAGCCAATATTTTCAATTATAGGCACTTGACACCTCGATCTAATATAATGCGTGATGCTAACTTCTCTAGTTGCATGTGAAAAATACCATCAACCGATGCCTTATATCAAGTGCTGGTACAATAACATTTTAACGCATTTTGGGACATCTTAGAAAAACATACACTTGAGTTTTGTTTATAAAAGGCCATGGAGATGAACATCAAGCTTAGACGGCCCTCTCGTGTGATGAATGAAGTGAACCTCTATAGAGTGTCACGACATATAATGGGTGTTTGAGGTGCCATTCTAGTAGATGAATGAACTGAACATATGCAAGGCATGGTGTCGCACTCTAGGGTTTTAAGCCTAACTCTTATGCATGAGGCACCAGGCGTTGTAATAATAACGCTATAATAAAAGCATCATGATGCTATCTCTTTGATGTCTTTTTTTTAGGTGAGGAAATCTTGTTAAATTATACAAAAGAAAGAGATGAAATACAAGAAAATGTACATAAAAGAAAATTGATGTATTTATTGATAAAAAAAGAGGAGGGGTGGGGGACTAATAGTTCTTCATTCTCCTCCTCCTTCTTCTTGCTCGACTCTAGCGGTATGCCTACATAAGGTTGATAATGAGGCATGCATGAGAAGAAGCCTCACTAGGACCATAGAAACCATAAAACATGTGCACATGTATTAAACTCATCCATGTATGAAAATTATTACCGACCCATGTGATTATCAAATTTTCTCTCCATTGTTGGCACCACTAATCTCACCGACCTTTTTTCTTAGGTTTGAGATTTGTCCTCCAATTTCAGAGTTGGTCATTTATAGTCTCTCTAGGATCATATTCTTGTGTATGAGGGTGTGGTGGTACCTTTCCTTGCCTTTAAATTAATAAATTTGTTAGTGTCATTGACGACAACCCTCTTCTTGCCCTTACTAAAATATTTTATGGGCATGGAGGAGAAAATATAAACAAGAAGAAAGAGCTAGAGAGAAAACTTTAAGAAAAGTTCTAAGGAGAATGCAAAGTGAAATTTGGGTTCCCCAAGTGGTCTATTTATAAGCTTGACTTAGAACCATAGCGTTGTAATGGCAAAAGCTATCATCTCGGGTTTCGAAAGAACAATCACGCTTGACGATGGTCAAGTCGATCTTTTCTGCAGACAAGTCCAGCCCACTCAAGTCAACCTTCGGGCTAAAGCTTACTCAAACAACCCAATGATTCCATATTTGTTCTCAACTCAAGACACTCTTCTTTGGCTTCTATATGATTGACATTTATAGAATAAAATAAATTAAATCAATTTTGATTTAGTGCATGGCCCAACTATTTTATGCATGAAGCTTTCGAAGAGCTATAATTTTACCGCCACTACATTATTTTTTTTAATTAAGAATATAAAATTGACGTATAATTTGGCAGGTAATTTGTTTAAATAAATCATAATTGGCTGTAATTTAAGAATTGAATTTGGCATGTTATAAAAAAAGGGTAAGAAGAAAAGACATCAGGAGAATAAGAGATAGTAAAGTTATAAGACAAGCACCAAATAACATTATTTATTTTAGAGTAATATTGATGTTCATATAATTTTGATAAAATGTCACATTATTTTAATATATATATATATATATATATATATATATATATATATATATATATATATATATATATATATATATATATATATATATATATATATATATAACCAGCCAAATGGAATTGAATGGATAGAAAAATTAAATGCACTAGTTTTAATTATTCAGTAGTTTTCAAGCATGCATGAAGACAAATTATGGTTCATTGAGAAGATGTAGCTCATCACCTAGGCATCCTACGTAATATAAAATACATTCCATATTGAGAGACTAAAAAAATATTTTATAATACATTGAAATCTATCCCAGGTAAATTTTATGAATTACACTTATTTAATTCATTTTAATTATGATTTAATATTATTTTATAAGAAAATTAAAAAAATTTACCTAAATATTTTCTCAAAATTTATAGATAATTTAATATAATTAGAGATATCAAAATATATTTCTCATAGAAATTTAAATTATTTTGAATTCATTTGTATTTTTAATAATTTTAATCATTTTTAGTAAAACAAAACCCAAAACATTATAAAATAATTACCACTAACTTAGTAGGAGTGATCCCATAAAACTTTAGAAATTATTCTAATATTATTTAATATTTAATATTTAATTATTTCATATTATTGAATTTTAAATTAATTTTAATTCATATTAAATAAATTTTTAACATTACAAAAATTTTCCCAATGGTTTTAATCCGTGAAGTAACTCATAAAAATGTGTGGTTAATTTGATTTAGTTTTGATTTTATATATTTTATTCGATTAATTTGATTTATTTAATTATTATAATTCAAGGTTTAATTATTATTTCAATTTTTTATTTGATTTTTTATTTTAACTAATAGTTCTGGTCATTCTCCTCCTCCTTCTCTTCTTTTCTGACTCTAGCGGCCTACATAAGGTTGATAATGAGGCATCGCATGAGAAGAAGCCTCACTAGGACCTGCATAGAAACCATAGCTTTCAAACATGTGCACATGTAAGGTATTAAACTCATCCATGTATGAAAATTATTGCTACTGCTGACCCATGTGATTATCAAATTTTCTCCAGTTCTTGCTGGCACCGACTAATCTCACTGACCATTTTTCTTAGGTTTGAGATTTGTCCTCCAATTTCTTGGAGTTGGTCATTTATAGTCTCTCTAGGATCATATTCTTGTGTATGAGGGTGTGGTGGTACCTTTCCCTTGCCTTTAAATTAATAAATTTGTTAGTATCATTGACGACAACCCTCTTCTTGCCCTTACTAAAATATTTTATGGGCATGATGGAGGAGAAAATATAAACAAGAAGAAAGAGTAGAGAAAACTTTAAGAAAAAGTTCTAAGGAGAATGCAGAGTGAAATTTGGGTTCCCCAAGTGGTCTATTTATAAGCTTGACTTAGAACCATAGCGTTGTAATGGCAGCCAAGGTGCTAACATCTCGGGTTTGAAAGAACAACCTGCTGCGACGCTGAGATGGTCAAGTCATCGTCAGGACAAGTCCAGCCACTCAAGTCAACCTTGAAGCTAAAGCTTACTCAAACAACCCAATGATTCCATATTTGTTCTCAACTCAAGACACTCTTCTTTGGCTTCTATATGATTGACATTTATAGAATAAAATAAATTAAATCAATTTTGATTTAGTGCATGGCCCAACTATTTTATGCATGAAGCTTTCGAAGAGCTATAATTTTACCGCCACTACATTATTTTTTTAATTAAGAATATAAAATTGACGTATAATTTGGCAGGTAATTTGTTTAAATAATTGGCTGTAATTTAAGAATTGAATTTGGCATGTTATAAAAAAGGGTAAGAAGAAAAGACATCAGGAGAATAAGAGATAGTAAAAGATATAAGACAAGCACCAAATAACATTATTTATTTTAAGAGTAATATTGATGTTCATATAATTTTGATAAAATGTCACATTATTTTAATTATATATATATATATATATATATATATATATATATATATATATATATATATATATTTATTTATATATATATAACCAGCCAAATGGAATTGAATGGATGAAAAATTAAATGCACTAGTTTTAATTATTCAGTAGTTTTCAAGCATGCATGAAGACAAATTATGGTTCATTGAGAAGATGTAGCTCATCACCTAGGCATCCTACGTAATATAAAATACATTCCATATTGAGAGACTATAATACATTGAAATCTATCCTAGGTAAATTTTATGAATTATACTTATTTAATTCATTTTAATTATGATTTAATATTATTTTATAAGAAAATTAAAAAAATTTACCTAAATATTTTTCTCAAAATTTATAGATAATTTAATATAATTAGAGATATCAAAATATATTTCTCATAGAAATTTAAATTATTTTGAATTCATTTGTATTTTTAATAATTTTTAATCATTTTTAGTAAAACAAAAAACCCAAAACATTATAAAATAATTACCACTAACTTAGTAGGAGTGCTCTCCCATAAAACTTTAGAAATTATTCTAATATTATTTAATATTTAATATTTAATTATTTAATATTATTGAATTAATTTTAATTCATATTAAATAAATTTTTAACATTACAAAAATTTTCCCAATGGTTTTAACTGAAGTAACTCATAAAAAATGTGTGGTTAATTTGATTTAGTTTTGATTTTATATATTTTATTCATTAATTTGATTTATTTAATTATTATCTCTGTTAAAGGTATGATCCGTTTTGGCTCAAACTTAAACGCTCAAACAAAATCTAAATTGGTGGAACAAACATCATTTTAAAACATTTTATAATTTAAAAAGTATGGAGAATTTGGTTTGTTCTCTTGAAGAAGCAAATCATCAATTTAAAACCAACTTAAGGAAGCAAAGGATCAGGTGATTAAATTTCAAAATATGGAAGAAACTTATTAAGGCCAAATAGTAAACAAATAAATGTATAAAATACAAAATATTTTCTTTCTTTTCAAAAAAAGAAAAGTTCTAAACTCTATCAAAAAATTAAAATGAGTATGGCGTTGGATCATAAAAAGTATTACAAGACCATTTTAAAATTTACTTAATACCAACCCGAACTTATTGATATCTCCAATCCTCACTTTCCTTGATTCGAGCAAAACAATTCACTCACATTGTGCTACAAGAGATTAGTGATACCCTTAATAGCATGAACTGATCTGTTAATGGGTACTACCATTTCTTCCAACATTGCGGTCCACTATTAAAATGATTTGATTAATGCGGTTTTGATTTTTTGAAAACCCCTTCCTAGAGCTAGTACCTCCATCATTCTTATCCCTAAAATCCAAATGAAACTGGGTGATTTTAGACCCATCGCCTTTGCACCTTTTCAAAATAAACTAATCCCAATCATTTGCTTAATATTATCTCTCCCTAGAGATTTATGAAAGGTAGAGCTATTTATAACATCCTCCTTGCCCAAGAATTAATCCATGATTAAAACATTATCTTCAAACTTGATATATCCAAAGCTTTTGACAATCTATCTTGGGACTTTTTTATTTAAGATTCTTAGCTTTTGGGTTCTCTCAAGCGTTTATTCATCTTATTAAAATTGTGCCACTAATGCTTGGTTTTCTCGTGATCATCAAGAGTAACGGTTTTTCACATCTACCCATGGTTTGAGACAAGGAGACCTCTCTCTCCTACTCTTTTTTATCATTCTGACTACCTTTCCGTGTGTTTGAATGATATTTTCTTTATAAAACCTAAATTGCTTTATAAAACTCGTGGTGGCATTCGCTTTCTCATCTTAGTTTTTTGATGACTTTATCATCTTCTCGCAATGCTTCTATCCCACATATCAAAACTATCTTGAAATTACTTAAGAATTTTGGAAAGGAAAGTGGATTATTTCTTAACAAGACAAAATGTTGCTTTATTCCTTCATCCAAAATTTCCATCAATAGGATTAACCGTATTCAACGTATCACTAATTTTAAGCAACATCAGTGGCCTCTTAAATACCTTGGTGCCCCTCTTTTCAAAGGACATAAAGGTCACATCATTTCGATGATATAATCCAAAAGATCTCTAATCGTATTTCTTCTTGGGAATATAACTTTCTATCTTTTGGCGGTAGGCTTACCGATTAAGAGCACCCTCAATTCCTTACCTATTTATCTCATTCAATCTATTGTGCCTACCAATTCTATCATCAACAGATTGAGAGGCTTATAAATAAATTTTTTGGGGCTCTAACACTTCTACCAAAAAAATGCATTGGTCCAGGTTGGCAAAATGTTGTGGCTCCTTGAGGAAGGTGGTCTTGGTAAGACTATTAAAGATACAATCACGCATTTTCATACAAACTTTGGTGGAACTTTAGATGCAATAATAATCTTTGGGCAAACTTCATGAATGTTAAATATTGCCAAGGGAAGCACCCTATAACTTGTTCCTATAATTCTAGAGGCTCTCCGACTTTGAGGCGATTATGTAGCATCAAATGGATGGTGAGTCACAAATTACTTGGGGCATAAATTCGGCAACTCTTATTTTTGGCAAGATAACTGGATTGGTACGGGTCCATTGGAATTACTTTCATCACATTCTCGATACCATTAGAGTTAACTCATTGGCATAATAATAAGTGGAATATGTCTAAACTTCTTGAATACATCCCATCCTCTATAATTGATAAGCTTAATTTCATTCATCTCCTGCCCAACAAGGATCGATCCTATTTAAACTATCTCGAATGGTGAATTTAATTTTAAAAATGTTTGGATATATAATAAAAGAAATGTTGAAATCTCTAATGTTTATGACAAAATATGGCATAACAATATTCTACTACTTACTCCATTCTTGTTTGGCGTATTCTTAAGAACTTTATCCCGGTTGATTCCTTAATGTGGAACAAAGGCTTCCACTTACCCTCTAAATGTTATTGTTGTTTTCACATCAAGAGGTTAATCATCTTTTGTGAATGGGGCCATTGCATCGAAGGCGTGGCGTGGTATGATGATCTTTTAACAATGACCTTTTCAATGGTTCCTTATCCATATACCAACTCCTTGATATTTATTTTAAAACATCCCTAAAGGTCACATCAAAATTACAACTACTAGTATTATTATTTGGTTTATATGGATGGCTAGAAAGCGAAGCAAAACACAACGGTATAGCTATGAATCACGAAAAATTATGGCTAGAATAAAATACAAAATTAGTGAGCTATTTAATGCCAACCTAATTAAGCGAAACACTTCAAAGGTTGTATTATTGTGGCGCCAAATTAGGTCTTCTACTATTCGAACTATATGTCTCTACTGAAAAGGTCGTTTATTGGGTTAAACCCAAAAACAATCTTATTAAAATTAATCTGGATGGTTGGTTACGTAATGGTTCTGTTGTGGTGGTATTTTAGAAACTACCGGTAAAGCTCTTTATGCTTTTGCTTTCCCTTTACAAACCTGCATTCCATATCTTTGAACTTATGGTACGTGTACTATGCACTTGAGATTTGCCTTCAACATGGCTGGTTTAACATCCATTGAAGTGGATGCTTTCTTGACCTCTTAACCTCTACGAAATCTGGTAATGCTGAATTGTTTTACGTGCTCAAGCATATCCAACCCTCCTTTCTAAATTCAACTATCGATCTCATGTTTGGAGGGAAGGCAATGCATCGCCGACTACCTAGCAAACTTAGGTGCTAGGAACAATAGAGCTATCTTTGATAACTTAACTCTACCTCATCATCGAAAGGCCTAGTTAACCTCGATGGGGGCCCTATTGCAATTTAAACAGATGTCTTTGGCTTGGTATTCCTTGGACCGACGGTCCATCACCCCTTATTTTCATGTTCTTTGGTTCTATCCGGAATTGATGTCTCGATTGTTCTTTTATTGTTTTATTTGGTTCCTTTAAGTTGGGATTCTTTGTTGTTTGGCTGTGGAGCCTTCTTTATAACTTATATGGAATTTTAAATGGGTTGTTGGTGTTGGATTCTAATGTATTTGCAAGTGCATCCTATGGTGCGATAAGCTTTTTTGCTATTGATTGGTCGATATTAATCGGTAGGTATTTGTTATTTTGGTTTGTTGGTGGGCTATCCTATTTAGTAATGTTTACGGTTGGTGGTTCGATCACTGCTATATGGTTGATTCTTTGTTTAATTTTGGTGGCTCCTTTATTTGGGGCTTGTTGTTTGGCTGAACGTGGAACATTCTATTTTTTTCATATTCTGGTTCTATCCCTAGATTTTCTTGATTGTTCTTTAATTGGTTTACGGTTCCTTTAATTTGGGATTGTTGTTTGGTTGAACCGTGGAGCCTTCTTAGACCTTATGGAATTTTATATGGGTTGTTAGTGTTTGGATTCTCTTGTATATGCAAGTGAGACCTTGGTGCATTAGCTTTTGGTGTTGGTTGGTGCTATTAATCTATGTATATGTCTTGGGTTTTGTTGGATGGGCTACCCTATTACATGCCTTTTGGTGACGATTTTGATTGGAGCTTTCCATGGCTCGGTTTCAATCCTTCTATGTTTTTTTCTCTATTTGTTTCTGGTTCCTTTATTTGGGGCTTACGGTTGTTTGTTTGGCTGATCCGTGGAGCCTTCTGTTTCACCTTATATGGAATTTTGGTGTTTGGGATTCTACTATTTCGTAAGTGCAATCTATGGTCAGAATTGTTATTTGGGAGTCTCTGTATCGGTTGTTCTTCTTTTCGCTCATCCCATTGCTTCGGCGTTAATAGTATTTGGATTGTGTTGGAATTGAATCACTTTCATTTTCGATTCTCTCTTTCTTTTCGTGTTGGGGCCTTTGTCGATTGTCTTTGTCCTTGGGACGATATATGATGTCTCAAATGGCGACCTCCAATAGCTCTATCTGGTTTGTGGGATAGGATGGGCGTGAGGATTTCACTTCTCTTTGGTTGGTAGTTGCATTTTTGTGGTATCCTTCCATTTGTTTGGATGCTCTTAATTGCAATTGCCCCAAATTCTTGGCTGGAGCCTTCTTTATCCTCTTCTTCACTATCAATTCCAATTTATCCCATTCAATTATATTTTTGTGCACTATCTACTGGATCAAACTTCTTTTGTTTTAAACTTGCGGGTGTTTAGTTTTTTTTTGTAGGTTGCTTGCGGTCATGGACTCTTTCTCCTTCCGTTACTTGACCTTCATTCGCTCATTGCCTTCAAATGGTTTGCTCGAGTTTGCTCCATTTTCCAAGTACTATTACAACCATCAGCATTGTATTATCTCTTCTTTAGCTTATTATGTTTATCATCTTGTCTCTTTTGTTTGCTTTATGGTTTTCTTTTGCTCTTGGATGTACTTAGTTGGGGATTTACTCCTTAGGTGATTGTAGCTCTTTGAGTAGTAGTTTAGTTTATCCCCTTTAAGGACCTTGTAACCTTTTTTTTGTGGCAATAAAATACCCCAGGTATAATGGGGTTTCCCTAAAAATTTTTTTTTTAAAAAAAAAGGTTTAATTATTTATTTTAATTTCAATTTTATTTGATTTTTTATTTTCTTTCTATAAACTATTATTTATATATATTTTAAATTTATGTTGAACTATTTAAAATTATTAAAGTATCATAACATTAAATAATTTTTATTTGTTTTATTTGATCATTTAATTTATTCTAATAATATTTAATCAATATTAGTGTGTTGATTCCATGAGCCCCATGATATAATTATTTAATTTTTATGTTAACAAATATAATTTCAAGTATATCAAGAAATTTATGAGACCAATTTATTTTGTTAATTTAAGGTCAAATCAGCTTGGACTTGAACTATTTGATAATATCCTTATGAATTACATAATAAGATAAATAAAGCTTACAAATATGATCAAAATTGCTAAAATATGTTCATCTATTATACTCAAAATTTTAAAATATTAATGACAAATTTGTTTTGCGTTATATTTCAATTTTTTATGAAATTGTTCTTTTGGATAATTTGATCACTTGCATTGTCTTAAGTCTTATCCATTGTATCTAAAATTTAGTTTAATTTAATTAAATCACATTAATCCATTTTGATGCTTTATTTAAGAATGTGACATGGTTTATTTAATTAATTATTAAAATTATCATTTTCTGTTCTATTATTCTCTCTTCTCACTCATCATATTTTGCATTCAAATCATTTGGACCCACATGCATAACATAATTTTTAAAGATTTTATCATGGTATATTTGAATTAATTCATTGGTTTATTTAATTGATTTTATTTAAATTAATTTGAGTTATTCAAATCAAAGGAGTTTGGATATAATGCACTTTTCTTTATATATATATATATATATATATATATATATATATATATATATATATATATATATATATATATATATATATATATATATATATATATATATATATTCTTATGTAAATATCTCATGGCTACCTCTAATTCCCTTTTATTTAAATTTAAAATGAGTTTAAAATTCGAAGATTTTTTTAATTACACCCTCTTAATTTATATGTGGTTTGTCTTGGTCTTCTCATATATGGTTCATTCAATTTATTTTTTTTTTACTTGATTTCAAAAGCCTTCCTAATTCACTTTCTAGATTAATCAATTAATTAAATCCCTTTACTATTTTGCATTAACTCATGTTTGATTTAATTAAGGAAGCATTTGGCCAAACCATGTATATTGGATATTTAATATTTGTTTTTCCAACTTAATTTAAACTTCATCCTTAATTGATCCCATAATTAATGAGTGTTTATTTAAATATGTTAAGTGCATTTATATCTCTTCCCTCTAATTCTCTTGGCGGGCCACATATGTATGGAATTTGATTTTGTTCAAATTAAATTAAATGTATTTTGAGTTTCAAAGTTCAATCCTTTTCCTCTCATTTTCCTTGCTTTGGCCTTCATGGCTTATTTTTTTATGTAATATATCACATTTGAACCATGGAATTGTCTTAGTGAATTAGTTTGGCTGACCTACTATTCATGCAAATTCATTGGTTATCTCTTTATTTAAGCATGCTTTTTTCCTTGCTTTGGCCTTCATGGCTCATCTCTTGTTCCTCACTCACTTCAAAGCTCTCAGAGGAGTTCTTTACATCACCACCAAGCTTCAATTTACTTCAATGAAGACTCATTCAAGTCTTATGCTTACACTTTTATTTATTCGTGAGACTTTAGTAAGATTGTTTTAATTTGCTTTAATTGATTGTGCAACTTGATTTTGATGTTTTATATTAATTGAAAAAGGATTGATTTATAACTTTGTTAGCTTTTCTAAATCCTCTTTCATTCATCTTTTAAGTGTTTTGAATAACACATATCATTATGGATTTGTGTTTTGGTTTCTAAGATCACATCTTTAGGGTATTCACATTTGTTACTTTTCAAACATTTCAACTTCAAGGCTAAGTATTTCACTTTGTGCAATTATTTTCAATGTTAAATTTTTCATCAGGTGCTATTCTTCGAATTTGTCTTTAATTTTATATTAATGCATATTTTAAGTTTAGAAAACAAAAAGTATGTTATGAGATCTCTTTCATCTGTCTTATTATTGTTTAGTTGGAATTATGAGCAAACTTATTTTTAAAATTTATAATTAGATTTTTCATTCTTATATATTTCTTTTCTTGTACTTTGTAGGTTGTTGGGGTTATACTTGCCTAGTGTAAGAGAGTACATGATTTGGGTTGTAATTGTCTAGTGTAGGAGAGTACAGAAGATTCTTTATAACATTTTTATTTAGTGAATTTCCAGTGTGAGTTGCTAGGTGTGGATATAGGCCAATTTTTAGGTATGGTGAATCACATAAAATCTTGTGTCTCCTATTTCTTTTCTTTTGGACACTTGTTCTTTATTTTATTGCTCTTGTTGTTGGATTATTGTTGTGCTCTATTTTCAAATTAAACCATTTTCATTAATTCTTCTATGAAGTTTAAAACTAAGTTTTAACTTAAAAAATTTCAAATCATCTAATTCACTCCTTTCTTGGGTACCATACCCTCTTAACGTAGAGGATTTGATAATTTGTTGAAGTCTTTATTATTTTAAAATAAATTAAATTATTCTTGATAATTCTTTAATAAATTTATTATAATTATGATTTAAAATTATATATAAATTTTATTTTAATTAAAAAAATTAATTTGTAATCATGTACTAATTAAGAATCATCAAGAAAATTTTTAGAGGTGAACAACATATTATGGCAACTATCATTAAAGTTTCATATTAAAATACTTTACTTATTGAAAATATATTGATTCTTATATTATATTTAATTAATCTGAAATTAACCAATTAAATTTAGTATTTTAGTTTTTTTAATTTCTCTCTAAATGTTGAGTTCAAATTGTATTTATTTGTAACTTTTGAATTTTCTTAACTTTAATAAAATTTTTTGAAGTTTTTAATTTTTATATAAATTAATAACTTTAATTATATATTAATACATGTGGCATTGACATGACATACCTAACATGGGGTGTTTCTAGATTAGTGGTGGTCAACCCTGAAGGTTTAGATTTATTTTAGCAATTGATCCAAGATCATATGGGTAAGGTATTCCCACAAACTTTAAAAGAAAATTGAACCAATAATGGTTCATCTAGATTTGAGCCACCCATTATATTTAGAAAGAATAGATAGTCAATGATCCTTCTTCAACCTCTCACCATGCTATGATGGTTCATCTAAATAATGATAATCCAAATGATTCAACAAAAAAATTCTTGAATCTTTCACTCTAGGAATGATTAAGATCACTCAAGATATTTATCTTATCTGATCCTCTAAACTCTCATATGCATTTTAGTGAATCTTTCAACAACAAAAAATTCTTGAATCTTTCTTATTATTGAAAACAATCTTAAGATTAGGCCTAGGTCAAGCCAATGGGCTAGGTCGATCAAGACATCTCCAAATTCAATAAAAATTGAGTGAAACTCCAAATAAAAGAAATATTTTAATCAAAATCTAAATTCAATCGTCCTTTAAGTAGGTTAATTATGTTAGTTAACCTAATTAACCCGTTAAATCCTATTTAACCCAAATTTAAATGAAATTAAATTAAATCAAATTAAATCAATCTAAATACTTCAGATTATTATTCAAACTTACTTAAACACAAAATTGAATTCAAATTGGATAACATGATTAATTATCTATTTAAATTCTGCTGGTGGCATATTTGTATGCAATAGTTATGCAATGATAATGTAGTTGAAAGAATTCTAATGCTAATTCTTGCCTTAAGAATTGTATAGATGAAAACACTAAGATTTTATTGACTTAAGGCACCTTAGTACATGGATTTGCATAACCTTGTGTTATCACGAGTTATGGGAATGGTTAACTAAGTCATCGTTGTATTCATTTATATATCTTAGCTTGAATTCAACCCTCAAAGGCATTGGACTATATAGTATAATTTCTTGAACATATGAATACTTTATAAATGACTAATGAATATGATAAGACCATAACACTATATTCTCTTTATAGACCAAAAGAATAATTTGTCGTTTAGATTAATATTATAACTTTTTTTAGTCTAGCAATGTATGGAAGATTGAAGCTAGTGACAAAAATAAGATCAAAATGAATCTCAAAATTTCCTAATGGCTCAATTATGCGATATTTGTACCTTCACGTTTATTTAAAATCTCATTCAATCAAATGTTTGGATACAATTTATACCAACTTACAAAATATTTTATCAATTAATAAACAATTAAAGAAGTCATTAATATAGGGCCAACTATTTTAGTAGCGAAAAGTTTATTATGAAATAGTTTATTCATTGAAAAATAACATTAAACAATTACACTTATTGATATATATATTTTTTTGGCGAAAACTCACAACTGCAATTTTTGTTGGCTCAATGCCAAAATAAATCTTTAAAACATTTTGATGTTTCTCTCCTTCGTCTAAGTGACCAAATTTAATATAATAAGAGTATATAAAAGCTTGAAAAATAATAAATGTTTATCATCAACAATAATGCCGAATAATTGATGTATAGGAAAAAAACTAAATGTCAATTAAATAATTGATAAAAGCGGTCACTGTTGGTCATTAATTTTACGAAATGTCATAAATAAAATCTCAAATTAAATTCTCAAAATAAAATTTACATCCGTTGATTTAAATACTACCTATTTTTGCGGGTAGGAGCAATCTAACTAGTGCTTAAAAGATGCCAGATTTTTAATTAAATCAACCACTCAGCTTTACTTCTCTAGATTTATTTTTTTTATTCATCGCTGCCATCATTTGATGTGGTCATCCTTATTTATTGAAGGCAATGAGTTTTTCTGTAATAATTAATAAGAAAAGAATTTATTTCTCTAGATGTTATGTTAGGCCTTATACTTAGCAATTTCTAAGATAGAAGTATTGTGATTATATATAATGATTAGTGTGTGTTGTAATAAATATTTGATAGTAATAAAATTCTATATTTACTGAGTTGACTTCTATTTTACTATACACACCTTTAACATATTTTTATACCTATGACTTTGGAGAAATTTTATGACACCACATAGAGTTTAGGAATTCCTTATTTGGATGATCAAATGCGTCATTAAGGAATAAGCATATTATCTCGAGAAGATAAATATGTTTTCCTATTGTTCGTGCTAGAAAACCATGTAGAGTAAAAGTTTTTGCCCAAAGTTGTGAAATCCACACACAATTATCTAAAGAGTGAATAATAAAACTAAAATTTTTTACATTGAAAACCTCAAAAGAGGGAAAAATCACTATCCCGAAAAGCTTCCACTATGTATTTTGAGTACAAGATCTTCCCGTCAGGGATTACAATTGTATATGAGAAAGGAACAACAGCTATGTGACAACGATCGGTTGTACATTCTTGTAGTAGCGAATGATGGTGAAGCTATGCGGGCAATCACCTAGAAATGCGAACAATTCTTAAATGCAGGAACAATCAGCACGCGAGGAACAATCCGGTAGAGGTCATCATGATGGAGATACAAAGATTGGCGGCACAAGGATCAATGGCGGCGGGCGGGTGGTTGGCGGCCGTCAGTGGCGACGATTGCTTGGAGGATCTTTAGAGCTCTCTCCTCTCTCTCTTGGGCTCCTCTCATATGAAATAAGGCTATTTATAGATTGGAAGAGTGGCGTCTATAAATACATGCAAAACCCGTATCACTCCACTTCATCGGGACTCACAATGATCCCTTTGATCATTTGATGTATTTTAAATATTTGAATGCTTAAATGAAGTCAATTTTGAGATCTTGGGCTTGTTAGATCCGTCGAGATGCTCGATTTGACTATAAACACTCCATGTTCAAGAGCTTTATAGGGATTTAATTGACATCCCAAATTTCCAATGATATTTTAAGTGCTCGATCTCGACCGGTTTCAACTTTGAATCAGTTTGCTTTTAGCATCGAGATTCATGCTTCACCTAGTAGTATTTTAAGTGTCATATCGGTTGCCCCTATTTTGGATATCATTATTTCAATCATCCAAAATATATATGTCAAATACTTGAAGATAGCAAATTCTTCAATGAAATTTGGCCATTAACCACATATTTTAGAGAACAGATCTTATGGGAACACAATATTATGACTATAGAAGCGAGATGTAGGGCTACGGATGAGTATAAGTATGCAGACACGAGATTTGAGTTCTGAGCTTTCGGGCCCATGGCTGCCAGCACTGGCGCTGCCAATGTGCGGGCGGTAAGGTCAATGCGGGTCGCGATAGCGGTCTGGAGGGTCCCAGACGGGCCAGCGGTCGGCTCAGCCGGAGTCAGCCTTGGCCGGCTGGCGGCGTCGCGGATAATACTGCGGCGACGGGTTCTGCTGGCGTTAATCTTGGCGACGTTGGGCTTGCCCGCGAATATGCAGGCTGGCCGCTCTGGCGCGGTTTTGACGGTTGGGCAATTTTGGCGATTTTAGGCGTTTTGATGATTTTACCCTTACCCGTAGAAGGGTCTATAAAACCCCAGGGCCAAGGAGAAGGCACATGCCCTAGTGCTTCTCTTCTTCTTGAGTGAGGGTCGTTGAGTCGATCAAGGCCCGATACTACGTCGTTGTTCGGTTTCTCCTCGAAGAGGCGTCAGCGCCTCGTCGGCGTCAGTTTGGGGGCGGTCAAGGCCCGATACTACGCCCGTTGTTCGGTTTTCCCTCAAAGTGGCGTCAACCAGTCTTATCGACCGTCCGGTTTGGGCGATCAAGGCCGCGGTACATACATCGTTGTTCCGATTTTCCTCGAAGAGGCATCAACCGCCTCGTCGGACTATCCGGGTTTGGAGGCGATCAAGGCCCGGTACATACATCATTGTTCTGTTTTCCTCGGCGGCATCAACCGTCCTCGTCGGACCGTCGGGTTTGGAGCGATCAAGTGTTGGCGTAATTAGCCTCATGTTCAATTTGATTAATTTTGATGATAACAAACAAATGCTTGGATGTTCTAATGAATATTTTTATGTGTTTCAGATATATCAATTGCTAATTACATATCCAATACATCTCACAAATTGTTAGAAGAAATTGCAAGAATAATAAAAGAATGAAAGGGATAATGTGAAGCTCATGATTTTAGGTTATATGACTATTCATATGAGTTCTTTGGCATGAATCAATTTGCTCACAACCTAACATACTATTTTAATGAGGTTAATTTATATAAATCTTTATTTAATTAACATTCAATTATATGTTTTTCTACATAGCAATAAAATTGTCAAAGTAATAAATGATCATAACTATTAAGTATAATTATTTTATTTACTTAATATAATTAGGTATTTTAATTTAATTTGCTGGTTATATGATAACTAACATATTTATGATTATATATAAATTATATCATAATTTTTAAATGTCACAAGTCAAAATTAACAAAAATATATAAAATTTTGTATTTTAGCCAAAGTCATTGTTTAATCAAAGAATTCATATCTGATTTTATCTCCATCAGTTCCTTGTATTTTTCCTTTAAAATAAGTGGTTACATGACCCACTTTGCATTAAAATTGAATTTATTATGATTTTTAAACATTACCTGATTTTAATAATGGATGCATGCTACATGCTTTGAATATATTAAGAGCTACATTTGATTACTTTTGACTTTCCCATATGAATAGCCGAATTTTGCTGCTAAATTTAATATTTGTTTAATATAAATTATATTTTTATTGAATATTAAATTATCACATGATAACGAGGTTTGTATAATATATTTCTTTGAAATAATTTTTTTAAATGACCTTCTTGCCTATAAATAACCCTCATTCTCTTCATGAAAGCATCCCTCATTCAAAATTCAAAATCTCTCCAGCAAATCTAAGAGAAAATCTCTTAAATGTTCCTTCCAAGTGTTCTCCAAATATTGCAAGATCAAATCCTTGGTTTGGAAGCTTCAACATCTTCAACGAAGCAAGCCTTTTAAATTACTTGAGTTTGTTTTCTTGATCTTAATACTTCTTAGTTGTTCATGCTATTCTCACCATCTATTTCTTCTTTCTAATTTATACTTTTGGTGAATTAGTCTTTGAACATTGGTTTTCACATCAAAGTTTCTCAATCATTTTTTTTGGTGAAAAACTCTTGTGATAATTTGTAGGATCTATTTCAACTTCTGAAATTTTTAGCTTCCTACAAATTTCTTTTGGTTTCTTGAAATATTTCTTCTTTGGTCTTATTTTGAAAGATCATTTATTCTTAGATCTATTTTAAAAGTATATTTTAAGCATTTTAAAATAAATTATTGTCTGAAATTATTTTCATATTTGCTAGATCTCTTTTTTAATTGAAAGCTTACTAGCCAACTTAGATCTATCATATACTTATTTTTTTTATTTTGTGATCATTAGCATTAATTTAAAGAATCTTTTTTGGTTAAAATAAATTACTCCTTGCTGAAATTTATTTTATTATGAAAAGAATATTGTGAATTTATTTTGAAATCATTTTGTATTATTCTACAAATTATAATAACATAAACATCCTAGTAAGATCACTTTAAGATATTTATTTTTCTTAAGTGAGCATTTTGCCTTGCCAAATTTTTTAAGTTGTAAAGTGATCATTTATAAGTTGTGAGATCACTCTTTGAATTTGATTGCTTGGTATATTTGTGAGAGATTTACTTTATCAAAATTTATTATTTTGTATTTTTTTTGTGTTGTAAAATTTATTTTGGGATTGTACTCTCCCTTTGTAGGAGTACATATTATTAATGGGGTTCTATATAGGAGAGTACTTTTGTAAACCATTTTCATTTAGTGGATTTAGCCGGGGTGGCTAGCGTGGACATAGGCGGTTTGGGGTTTGGCGAACCACATAAAATCGTGCCTCTTGTCTCTATTTACTATTTTTATTTTTCTTTGCATTTAGAATTATATCTTATCATTATAAAATCAAAATCTAATTTTCTATTTAAAATTAAAATTTAAGTTTTGAAAATTTTAATATTACCCAATTCACCCCTCTTGGGTGCTATAGTGTCTCACATAGGAAATTGATTTCTAATGACTTTAATGGATGATTCAACTTGATAACCGCCAAGATGGAGGCAAAGATTAGCGAACTATCGCTCAAAGACTCAAAAGTTTGGTAATTTATGAGCATCATCGAGGGGAATATCTTCTCTCCTCTTTTTATCTTTTTTCTCATTTGTGTGTGTGTATCCTTTTGTCGATTATAGTAAAAAATTTTATCGCAAGCTATCCGTGAGAGAGTCAAAAGGAGGCCAAGCATTGGGGTGAGTGAGTTGCTTTTACAAAATTCTCAAATTTTTGTCATTTCTCCTCTTTATTTATTATGTATTTTCACGATGATGGCGAAGAAACCCATAGTGTGATTTACGATGATATACCATCCATACATCGAGATAGTTTAATGGTGTTCACAGAAAGTTTTTCTTCCCTAATGAGTTGGTGGCCATTGTTGCCAAAAGTCCGATCGAGCCCGCTCACCTCCACCGGTACTTTATTGTTCGAGATGATTCTTCGTGACTGCGATTCCCTTTGGCTCCGAAGTTGATTGAGATATTCAAAATATGTGGTGTAGCTTTGTCAGTTTTCATTTCGAGCTTTAATGGTCATCGTCATCTTTTGCCTTCTGAGGGCATGGTGTTACTTTGAACATCAAATACTTGTGTCGAATGTGATTTACATGTGATACATGTTTCTTATCGACTATAAAGAATTGGATAAAATTTTAGCGGATCAATCTAAAAATTGGTCTAATGGATTCTTTTATGAAAAATGAGTGGGGCCTTCCGAGAGATGGGGAAGATTGAATGACCTTCCGATCCATTGCGATGTCGGAGAATGAGATCGGCAACTCTTAATATCCGATGTAGGAAGCTTGCGCATGAGTTACGCCACATTGGAAAATATATAGTTGAAGATAGAATGTTCAAGGTTGGCCTTTCTATCCGTGGAGATCTCATTTTTTTTTCCATTAAAGAGGTCAAGTAAAGGTGATGAAAGGTCTCCTCATTCATAGGGTTCTTTCAAGAAGCCCGCCATGAAATCGTGGTGGCAATGTTTTCCCTAAAGAAAAGAAGACGCTAAGTGACTATGTCATATATCTCAGAAGAAGATGTTCGCCAGGACCTCCGAGAGTTTAGCTATTTCAACTCATGATGGGGTAGTTCATTTCTCAAGTCGCATATTCTTGAAGTGGTGTTAAATCACATATGTACCTGGACATCAACGAAAGGATGAATTTTGTCTTCCTTCTTTCTTCTTTTCTTCTTCTTTTCTTTTGTGTAATATTTGTGATGGTTTTTTTCTTTATAAGTAACTCAAACATTAGGGTAGATGGCTCATTTGGGTGTCACTTTAGATGAGTGAAATATTAAATTTGTGAAGATAAAATATCTGCAAGGTGAGTATGAGCAAAAGATGAGTATTAAAGCCAAAGAAGTGGTGACTTTGGAGGATCAGTGACCGGTGCGAACCGAGCTAGCGAACATGTCGATTTCTTTTCTCCTCGAGGTGGAGCACTCGTGATGAGCTGATTGAGGTGAGGACAGAGACTCAGAAAGAGAAAAGACTTAAGGCACTTGGAGAAGAGAGCTCTCAAACCGAGAAGAAAGCATTACAGATCATCTTTTCGAGAAGGAGCATATAATGTAAGCAAGCAAATGAAATCTCCTTGAAGGTGGAAGACTTTAAGAACTCTGCTTATCTCGCATACACTCAAGACCATGTTCGAAGCTCATAATCATATACTTGATGTTGAAGTGAAGGACTTGGAGCACCAATATTTAGAGGATGGCTTCATCAGGGTTCCTAAAAGGAATCCGCTAGTACATCGCAAGACCGGAGCTAGTATTGAGGATCTTCTCCCACCAAGTATCCAAGACACTTTGTCATTCTGTGAGAGATGAAGGAGTTGAGAGTGAGTCCAAGGAGTATCTCCTAGTGGTGAGGGGACATTGATATCACCAATCGATATGATGTAGCATCACCGAGGATGCATTTCTTTTATATGTATTATTATGTATGTATCAAAATCTTGATTCTTTCTTATGTCATCATGTTAATGCTCATTTTTTTAGATGATACACTCTTATTTTGTATTTACCTATCCGGTAATTGGTCGGAATATTATTCGACGACGCTAACCTGCACGGATGAGGTTGAATTGAATCAGATTTTTTTTGACCTATCCAGGTAGTTTGTCGAAGTCTCCGATGACGTTAACCCGTATGGAAGAGGTCGTGAGAGTCTACCAAGGACCTTTTGACCTATCCTAGGTTATTTGTCGAGTCTTCGATGACGCTATGTGTGGAAGAGGCCGCAAGTCCATCAAAGACCTTTTGACCTATCCTAGGTTGTTTGTAAGAGTCTTCGATGACATTAACCTGTGGAAGAGGTCGCGGAAAGTCCCCTTGGGATTGATCATGCCTGATTGAGATATAACGTGAGTTGTATATTTCTTAAGTGAGAGGATTAAATGAAGAAGAAACAAGTTTGTAAGAAGAAAGCAATAAATTCATTACTCGATATGTTCAAGGATACAATCATAAGACGATTTTAACATGGATATGAGTTTTAAGAGAAAATGACAACAACAACAACAATAATAATAACAACAAGTCTTTATCCCACTAAGTGGGGTTGGCTATGAAGAGGAAATGATAAACAAGATAAAATAAAAGTCGATATGCAAGAGGAATTCCGATAATATTTTTGGAGATTCGTTCCAAGTTCGAGGTAAAGTTTTTCCTCTCAATCTTGAGCTTGAAAGTTCTGCTTCACCATAGCTATAACCACATATGGGTCATCCCAAAGATGTGAGAGTTTATTGCATTGAGGGCCTTTGCCCAGAACTTCAAGAGACTTAGGACCAAGTCACCGAAGGATATGGGACGAGGTTTTACTCTTCAAGTGACGAGCTACCCTTTGGTGATGGGGAAGCCCAAAGTAGGGCCATGTCACGAAGTTTCGGGGAGTAGGTCAGTCTGTTGAGTTTTTCTTCATTATCGTCATGATTGAATAATTGAACTCTTGGACTTGGAACCTCGATATCTCGGTATAATAGCTTTTGTGAAACACATGTTATATGGTGTCTCACCGGGGTGTGCAATGTAGCGGTAAGCCCAAAGAATATTAGAAAGCTCATCAACCCAATGCCTCGGCCTTCTCGAGACGTTTTTTTTAGTCCTTTGAGTATAGTCATGTTGGTAACTTCATACCCTTTAGTTTTAGGATATGCTACTGTATGCACTAAATGTGAAGATCTTTGCAAAAGGACTTAAAGAATTTTCCAATAAATTACGCCCCATTGTCGTGATGATCTTTGCAGGAAGACCAATCGACATACTATATTTTTCCAAATAAATTGTTTAGCATTTGCCTCCATAATTTTAGGTGAGTGGACTTCCACCCATTTAGTGAAGTAATCGACAACTAAAATGATGAACTTTTGTTGCTCGATGCTATCGAAAAGGTCCCATGATATCAATCCCCATTGAACAAAAGGCCAGGGCTTTGAATGGATGAGAGCTCAGATGGCATGTGAGGGAGGTTAGAGTGCAACCCGACAACTTGCACATTTTTCATGAACTCCAAGGCATCTTATTTCATCAGGCCAATAGAACCCTTGCCTTATAATTTTAAGGGCT
Organism: Cymbidium sinense; assembly: GCA_021442155.1. Taxonomy (NCBI): domain Eukaryota; kingdom Viridiplantae; phylum Streptophyta; class Magnoliopsida; order Asparagales; family Orchidaceae; genus Cymbidium; species Cymbidium sinense. The sequence goes on along the minus strand of CM038216.1, from coordinate 178,320,002 downwards.
AGCCTTCCTCCTAGGTGTGTTCTCTACATATCCCCAGTGGACCTCTCTTAATGCGTAATCGGCCTCAAGGTGAGAGATATTTGAGGCACGGGTCCAGAAAGCTTGTTTGTATAGTTCACCTCCAATAATAGTAAAGTTTGAAGCTTGTCTTGAGACTAATTGCGAAGTTGGGTCTTGGAAGAGTTCCTTCAGACAAGACAGGATGGGGCCCATCCACGAATGTTCCTTTATCTCATCAATTGCTTGAATTACCCATGACCCTTGGATACTGAAAAATGTATTTCTTCAACATGCCTTCTCTTAAAGATCCTAGTAGCAGATGAAGCAAACTTAGTGTGAGCATCTTGAGTATTCTTCTCTCGCAAGATGTGAATGATTTGATGTGTCTTGAAATGGGCAAGAAGAGACTTCACCAAGTGGAGGTATTGTGTGCTGGGGATTATGAGCATTAAAGTTTCCCTCAACTTGGGAGGCAACAAGTTGAGAGTCGTGTATCACTAAGTCTTGAGCTTCACAATCAATGGCTAGTCTCAACCGCTATGAGAGCTCATATTCACCATATTATTAGTTGTAGGAAATTTTAGGCTAAGTCCATATTTAAGGTATTCTGCTGGGGGAAATAAGTAAGATTCCCACGCCACCAATACTTCAAGCTCCATCAACATAGAGGGTCCATTGAGGAGATGAATGGCATATAGCGATAGCTCCTCCTGAGTTGGGCAGCATTCCACTATAAAGTCTGGTACTTGAGACTTTATAGCGTGAGGTAGAAAATTTATATCAAACTCTCCCAATTCTATAGACCACTTGATTAACCTCCCGTTGCTTACGGTTTTGTAAGATGGGCCTTAATGGTAAATAAGTGTAAACACCGATAGTGTGAGCTTGGAAGTATGACAACAATTTTGAGTTGAGAAAACTAAAGCGAGCCACCTTATCGGCAAGTGGATAATGACTTTCTATATTAGAGAGAATTTTACTAACATAATAAATTCATTGTATCCCACTTTCTTCTCGCACTAAAATCGAGCTTATTATGTGGGAAGACTGCGAGATATAAGTATAACATCTCTCCTTGAATTGGCTTGGATAGTAGGGGTGGAGATGCTAAATACTCCTTAGTGCCAAAATAGACATTCATCATCCATTGAAAATTATTATTTTAGCTCCCTTTAATATTTTAAAGAATGGCAAGTATCTATCCCTAATGGGCTAGAAGTGGGATAACGTAGCAATTCATCCATTCAAATGTTGAACTTCCTTAATATTCTTTGAGGTGTCATATTTTTGAGAGCTTTGATTTTCTCGAGGTTGGCCTCTATCCCACGGTGGGGTTACCATAAATCCAAGAAATTTTCCCGTAACTAAAAAAGTACATTTGGTCGGGTTGAGTCTCATGTTATAACGTCAAGAAGGTTAAAGCATATTTCTAAGTCAAAAAATATGTTATGATTCTTCCAAGCTTTTCACTAACATGTCATCCACATATACCTCCATTGTGTGGCCTAGTATGTCTTTAAAGACCTTATTCATAAGGCGTTGATAGGTAGCACGATTTTTTAATCCAAATGGCATAACTTGATAACAGATAAACCTTTATATATTTGAAATGATGTAGCTTCTTCATCCATTGGGTTCATTTTATTTGGTTGTAACCAGAGCATCCAAAACTGAGCATTTGATGTCCGACGTAGCATCAACCAACTGATTAATTTGAGGAAGAGGAAAATTATCTTTCTGCAAGCCTTGTTAAGGTCGTGTAATCAATACACATTCTCCATGTTCCATTTGTTTTCTTAACCATGACAACATTTGCTAGTCATGTAGGGTAATGTACCTCGTATGAATCCCGCTTCTAGAAGCTTGTTAACTTCTTGCTCAATAGCTGGAGGTGATCCGGGTGCAAAACTTCGCTTCTTACGGATGATCGGTTTGAATGTCGATTGATCTTGAGGGAGTGCATGTCCGTGACTCAAGCAAAGATGTCTTGATTTCGCACAAGAAGTCTATGTATTTTTCTCTTTGTTCGTCGAGAGCAGATCAAACTTGCACCGCTCATAATGGTTGGTCATCCGATAATGCAATAAAGAGCAAGTCTACAGCGAAACTTTTGGGGTACTTCTTTATCTCAAAATTAAAATCTTCGAAGGTCAAGGTCGGGGTTGAGCTTCTGAGAGATAACATGATTATGCTATCGTTGATTTTCAGACCACTCTAACTCCAACGGATTGGAAATTTCATCTTAAGATGAGATCAAGTGACGCACCAAAATTGATTGGAGGAGCCTTCTAAAGATAGCGTTATATTTGAATCTAACTTGACCACCATGAATTGGATTAAATGAGCCACTTGTTGAGGAAATTCACCAAGGACAACAGGAAGGGTGATTGTCCCTCTACTACAGTGGCTTATCAAACCCGCATAATGGTCTTGCGTAGGTTGGAGCTTTTCTCTAACCGGACCCATGTTAAGAAATGTGGAGTAAAATAAGACATCAATAGAACTCTCATTGTCAATCAAAATTCTCTTAACATTATAGCATGGGTCACCGATCCCGATGACAAGTGGATCTTGATGAGGAACATGTACCTTCTAAGTCCGAGTCATTAAAAGTGATGGAATGGTCATGAGACTTCTTTAACTCCTCTTCAAAGATGGTAATGAGAACTTGATTAGATAGTATTGGTCCTCCTGATTGTTTCAATTTCTCCAACCGCTTTGATGATTATTTTTTGTTTCGTGATGATTGTCTTGGTTACCCCTAGTTGGAGGTATGTTTATTTGAGTCGATTGATTCTTCACAAATCAACATAGATATCCTTGGAATGAGCCTTTCAATTTCTTCTTTGAGTTGTTTGCATGCCTCGAGTATGTCCACGACTGATGAATTTGATTTCGTGGATGCCGCCACTTGATATTTTCTTCATCTCGAATAACCATTAGAGGTCAACAGAGATGTGTCGGACGTGTATTCCTCTTTGGGCCGTGGTTCACGCCATTGATATGGGTCGGAGAGAGATCATGACCGCCTTTGCTTCTTTTGATAGACTGCCGGTCCGCATTCCCCTGGGTGCTTTTAATGCTTTTATATAGATTGCTCAAATTATTTCATGGCGGGCGTGAATAGCCTCATTCCAGAGATTTGTGCTTCCACACTGAACCAAGATATGACCGTGTCTCGTGATTAAGACGAAAAGGCCGACCTGAGTCCTCCAAGGAAAACTCCTCTTAATAGTTCGGTCTACCGTGTATTTGGCGAGCTTCTAAGGAGAACCACCGGAAGTATTCCATAAGTGATTCACCCTCATTTTGATGAATGTCGAGAGATGGGAGGAATCTTTAATGATCCTCCAAAATGAACTGCTCTACAAAAGTTTTGAAGTTCTTCAAAGGTATGGATGGATTCCCTTGGAAGGGAGTAGAACCAAGTGCAAGCTTGTCCCTTGAGGGTAATCGGAAAGACACAAAGAAGTGTGTCGAGCTCGCTGGATATGTATGATAGTGTAATGGTTGATGTGTTCATGTGGGTCCGCCTATCATAGGAATCAATATTGAAGCTTGAAACCCATGGGAATAGGATGTTGAAGAATAAGCCTAAAGGTGAGGATTCATCATAACCGCAGGGGGGAAGATGATTTCTATCTTGGAGGTGAAATTCATCTTGTATTAAGCGTCATAATTTTGCACGTATAACATGATGAGTGGGTCAGAAAGAGAATGTGTCAAGCTACCAATAATTGGTGGATTAGTAGTTGAGCGCACGTGATGGATGAGCGTAACTAGCGGTGTCAAGGAGATCATCACGGTCTATGCGAGGAACTTGAGTCAAGGAAATTAGCATTTTGACCTCCTCCGCCAACGATCGATCTTGGGGAGATGTGTTTTCGTAGTGGTCATTGTGTTCCTCGTAAAGTCGGATCATCTCATTTTGAGACTCTTCCATTCAACATTCAAAAAAGAAATCATTAAGATTCATTCAATGGACTAAGAGTAAATGAATTAAATAAAATGAATAATTAAATTAATCACTTATAACATATGTATCAAATGCGTTAGGAATTTCTAATGGTCTAGTTTAAGTTTGACACCCTAGACATTTCATCCCTAGAAGTTTCTTTTTTAAGTTAAGATTAATAAATAATAAATGAACTTTAATCTTAAAAATATTCATAGTCCTTCACTCGATCGGGCATGGGAACACAAGAGATAAATGATTTTACATATATTCCCATCCTACCGAGTAGTTGAACCGCTAGTAGTAATTAAGCTACCAAGAGTCTAGCCATCGTAGGGATGGATGGAGCAATGTCACATTTGTACTATTGATAGATTCGTGTAGCTTCCGCCTTCTACTCACCATAGTGATGATCATCTACATACTAGAGAAGGCTTATGTATAAAAGAATTTGACACACAAATGACTAGTCATGAACTACTCTTATCTAACTCAACTTGGGTAATAGTAAGTTCCACTTAGTGTGATTCCTCCAATGTTGACTCTTGTATTGAGAGTTCTATTCCGTGCCCCACTACATAGTTCAAAAGTAGCTATCTCGCCCGGAGATCTCATGCTTTGTCTCCAAGATACATCATAGGCATTCATGTTCATTATAGTGTGGCTTTTCTAAGAGTCTATGTCATATAGTGATCCACGTCACTTACCGCTAAGCATTAACACAAATGTCTTACTGTGCTCATAGATTCTATGTAGAGGCAAACTCTTGATTGGATTATGTGGCTACCCCGGGTCTCAAAGGGAGAACTACACCTATAAAGAGGTTTTGTTAGATAGAATTACCATTGAAGAGATCTCATTGTGCTACCTCACACCAAGTCTCTCTAGTTCAGATAGATCTTGAGCATGGTCTCGTGAGCCATGAGAAACTACCAAAGAGAGAGAGCTTTCTAGAGCACAATTTCAGCTCCTTGATATATCAACTAAATTATAAGAATTACTGAGGAGGCAATATCTACTCAAGAGAAGAGTAATCAAGTAGGTCGTTACATCCATAGAAGAAGATTGCTCATAGATGACGTTAAAGTAACAAAACTTGAGCGTCATTTCCTCATTGGTTAATGACCAAGAGGCGCCTCAAAGATCTCCATGAAGCGAGAAAGGTAATATACTATGTCTTCTGAGCTCATGTGGATTTTATCTATATTAGAGAAATTGCTAGTCATTTGTAATTGAACCATTATTATATCATTATCTTACATGATGAATAAAATAGATTAAAGTTCATGTTCTCTATTAGTTTATTATATAATAAATAAATATGCAATTGATGTATCATGTCCAATTAATAAGACACATTCATTGTAATTTTGCTTACATAAAAAAATACAAATAATAAATTTTTTATTTCACATGACGTTGTGATCTTCGTGATCACAATGCTATAATTATTGACTATTGATTCAATTAGCAAATCAATGACCTAGCACCGCTAACGCCATGGCGGCAAAGCAATATGACCACGAAGCTTTAAAGTAGCAAGAAAAGCTTTCTCGCCCCATAATGCTAAACCGAGAGCAATGGGGAGGGGTGTACTATTATGGGGTAGATAGCAGCACCACTAGTGGTAGAAACTCTATAAAGTAAACTACTCCCCTCTTTTTCCACATCCTCTCTAGTTCTACTCCTATCTCGGTTCTAGTTGATTCTTGCTTTGAGAAACCCACATTTTATACAGATTAATTATCGCCTTACAAAAGCCATCTTTCATCCACTCTAGGTAAAGAATTCACTGTAATAATGCTTCTTGAATTCTTTTACCCGATCTTTCTCTCTGTAGTTTTATCAAAGGACCTTCACCGTTGAACTTAGTTCTAGGAGAAGAAGAGAAAACCTCCCTCCGTTGATCTCGATTTAGAACAAGTTAGAATGATATGAATATATGAAAATTTAACATTACTAAAATGTTACTCTACCAAAAAATTTCATAAAATTGCTAGATTCTACAAGAATTTCTCCAAATGGTGCATTTCCAACTTGCCAAATCCCGCTGAGGCACGCTCTTAAGAAACATAGTCCTGCGCTCTACCTTATGACTTGACTCCTTTGGTCTAATGCACTTAATTCAATGTCAGAGAGCCATTTCTTATGTTCAAGTACCACACCTTAGAACATGTTCCACTATTTAACTTAGTACCGGTGAAACAAAATCTTCCTTTCATTGATCTTAGATCTTGAATAAGGGAGAAGAGTGCTCGCACTAAATATGAAAGAAATCTAGCAATGCTAAAGCGTTACACGTACCAATATTTTCAATTATAGGAATTAAATGAACATCACCTCAGATCAGTATAATGAGCACCGTGGATGCTAACTTCTCGCGCATTACGCGTGAAAAATACCATCAATGCCTCGATTCCTTATATCAAGTGCCGCAGTTGCTATAACATTTTAATGCATTTTGAGACATCTTAGAAAAACATACACTTGAGTTTTGTTTATAACAAGGCATGGAGATGAACATCAAGCGCTTAGAGACGCTGCCCTCTTGGGTGATGAATGAAGTGAACCTCTATAGAGTGCCGATAATCAGATAATGGTGCCGAGGTGCCGCCCACTCTAGTAGATGAATGAACTAAACATATGCATGGCATCATGATGTCTGCACTCTAGGGTTTTAAGCCTAACTTCTACTGCATGAGGGCACCGAGGTGTTGTAATAATAACGCTATAATAAAAGCATCGTGATGCTATCTCTTTGATGTCTTTTTTTTAAATGAGGAAATCTTGTTAAATTATACAAAAGAAAGAGATGAAATACAAGAAAATGTATATAAAAGAAAAATGATGTATCTATTGATAAAAAAAGAGGGGTTACATAAATTATGTGAAAAAAGAAGGAGAAGAAATACATTAAAAATAAAAAGAAGAGGGGAGGTGTGGAACTAATAGTTCGCCATTCTCCTCCTCCTTCTTTGCTCGACTGGAGGTGCCTACATAAGGTTGATAATGAGGCATCGATGAGAAGAAGCCTCACTAGGACTGATAGAAACCATAGCTTTCAAACATGTAAACAAGTGAGGTATTAAACTCATCCATGTATGAAAATTATTGCTACCGGTGACCCATGTGATTATCAAATTTTCTCTCTTCTCTTCTAACCGAATTAGTCTCAATGACCTTTTCCTTAGGTTTGAGATTTGTCCTCCAATTTCTTGGAGTTGGTCATTTATAGTCTCTCTAGGATCATATTCTTGTGTATGAGGGTGTGGTGGTACCTTTCCTTGGCCTTTAAATTAATAAATTTGTTAGTATCATTGTGACCCCTCTTCTTTCTCTTGCTAAAATATTTTTGGGCATGATGGAGGAGAAAATATAAACAAGAAGAAAGAGTCGGAGAGAAAACTTTAAGAAAAGTTCTAAGGAGAATGCAGAGTGAAAATTTTGGTTCCCCAAGTGGTCTATTTATAAGCTTGACCTAGCACCATAGCATTGTAATGGCAAAAGGTGCTAACCTCTCTTCAAAGAACAACCCAAGGCTGATCTTTGATGATGGTCAAGTCCATCGTACAATCAAAAGAGACATTAGTTATCATAAATTTTATATGAAAAATGATGTGTCACATTAATGTAGCCTATGGCACTCGAACATAGCCACAATGATAGTCAAAAAGTTTGTTCTATATCATTAATTAGTCGAGGAACTTGTAAAATGATCAACATGGTCAACGACATTATCGCCATATTGTTGACCATACAGATACATGATGGGCGCTATAGTGCTCGTGCCATATTTGTAGTTCCAAGGCATTATGCTTGAGATTAGTTTAAATTACCCACATGGGCTTTGCCATAATAACAATTGCCTAAATCTACTACGAGAAGATTCTTTGCTAATTAACCCAAAATATGCTTGAATTTCTCGCATGTTCCCAACATATACATGAAAATCTAACTCTAGTGTTTGAGGATACCGCATGGGATAATTCCTTGGTTGAATCCTATGACATGGTCCACGTTACAAAAAACCTAATCTTTCCCCAATGATAGTCATGTGGATTGTAAAAAAAAAAATTCTTTCAGAGGGGATGCATGTTTAGATTGAATGGATCTCATCGTTCAATATAGCTTAAAGCAAATAATCATTCATCCATCCATGTTCATTTGTTAAGGATGATAAGCTAAGAAAAATTTTGCTCACAATATAAATGCTAAATTAAATCTTGTAGTATGTTCATACTTAAAAAATCTTATGCTAATAAGGACTGCTGCATGGTTTTACACCAAACGACACCACGTAAAATATGGATATGACGAACCCCACCCTCACAGTTGGTTGACATCTATATAGCTCCACTATATTTCAGCTATGAAAATAGCCTTGATAGTTTTGCTTTTGAGCTATGAATCATGAAATATATTTAATAGGCAAAAAACCTTATGTTAGCAAGGTTGACTTAAGCTTATCTCATTAGATAAATACCACACCAAGTCTACAAAAAAACTAATAGTTCCGGGTCATTCTCCTCCTTCTTTTCTTGCTCGACTCTAGGGTGCGCCTACATAAGGTTGATAATGAGGCATCGCATGAGAAGAAGCCTCACTAGGACCTCCATAGAAACCACAACTTTAAACATGCAAACAAGTGAGGTATTAAACTCATCCATGTATGAAAATTATTGCTACGCTAACCCATGTGATGATCAAATTTTTCTCAGCTTCTGGCACCACTACTCTCACCGACCTTTTCCTTAGGTTTGAGATTTGTCCTCCAATTTCTTGGAGTTGGTCATTTATAGTCTCTCTAGGATCATATTCTTGTGTATGAGGGTGTGTTGTACCTTTCCTTGGCCTTTAAATTAATAAATTTGTTAGTATCATTGACAATGACCCTCTTCTTGCTCTTACTAAAATGTTTTATGGGCATGATGGAGGAGAAAATATAAACAAGAAGAAAGAGTCGGAGAGAAAACTTTAAAAAAAGTTCTAAGGAGAATGCGTGAGTGAAAATTTTGGTTCCCCAAGTGGTCTATTTATAAGCTTGACTTAGCACCATATAATGGCAGCCAAGGTGCTAACCTCTCGGGTTTCAAAGAACAACCCGTATGACCGGACGATGGTCAAGTCGATCGGCCGATCAAAAGAGACATTAGTTATCATAAATTTTATATGAAAAATGATGTGTCACATTATGTGTGGCACTCGAACATAGTGTCACAATGATAGTCAAAAGTTTGTTCTATATCATTAATTAGTGCCAAGGAACTTGTAAAATGATCAACATGGTCAATGAAAATAGTGTTGACTATACAGATACTGAGCGGCCAGAAGGCCAGTAACCATATTTGTAGTGCCAAGGCACTATGCTTGAGATTAGCTTAAATTACCCACATGGGCTTTGCCATAATAACAATTGCCTAAATCTACTACGAGAAGATTCTTCGCTAATTAACCCAAAATATGCTTGAATTTCTCGCATGTGCCCCAACATTTACATGAAAATCTAACTCTAGGGTTTGAGGATATTGCATGGGATAATTCCTTTGTTGAATCCTATGACATGGTCCAAGTTACCAAAACCTAATCTTTCCCCAATGATAGTCATGTGGATTGTAAAAAAAAAAAATTCTTTCTGAGGGGATGCATGTTTAATGAATGGATCTCATAGTTCAATATAGCTTAAAGCAAATAATCATTCATCCATCCATGTTCATTTGTTAAGGATGATAAGCTAAGAAAATTTTGCTCACCATAGCGATAAATGCTAAATTAAATCTAGTAGTATGTTCATACTTAAATAATCTTATGCTAATAAAGGTCTGCGTGGTTTTGCAGCAAATGACACCATAAAAAGTGGATATGACTAGAACCCCACACTCAACGCGGTTTGACATCTATATAGCTCCACTATATTTCGTTATGAAAATAGCTCATATGTTTCTTGATAGTTTTGCTTCTTGAGCTATGAATCATGAAATGTATTTAATAGGCAAAAAATCTTATGTTAGCAAGGTTGACTTAAGCTTGTCTCATTAGATAAATACCACAGTCTACAAAAAAATACCTTGATGACTACCCATGGATACTAATAAAGATTCTTCCGCCACAAATAATTTCTTTGACTAAGTGAACCATGATAGCCGGATGATGGAATCATGAGATCTTGATTGGGCATATTATCATTTCCCCGTTATATAAATGTCTTCACTCAATTCTCTATATACAATGCATTAAATGCTTGTATTTTTTATTATGAAAATATTTTAAATTATATTTTGACATTCCAAAGGGATGTAATCGATCTCTTTATTTGCTATGCGAATCATACATGATCGTCATTTATGCCACACACACCTCTAAGACAACATCACATATCACAAAGATATGTCTATTTTCAATCTTAATTCGAGTTCTCTCTACTGTAACATGGGTAATTAACTATGGAAGCTTGTGTCCATAGAAAGTAGAACCAGATCTAAACAAACCTTAGCATAATGATTAGGTAAAATTTAGTTGAATATAAATCAATGTCTCATGAAAGAACATACTCCTACCCATCTTAATAAAGATGACAGAGAGCATCCCCACATTATTTTTTTTCAGTGATCACATAAAACTTAATTGAATAATAAATTTAAAATTACAAAAAAAACCTTAAATTGAATTTGAACCTTATTTAAAAATTAAATATACAAGTTAAATAATCATTTCAATTAAGTTTTAAATTAAAATTGAAAATTGAATTTGAACCTTTAATAAATTAAATAAATTTTTGTTAAATCAATCAAACAAAATTGAACTAAACTAATCAACATAAAAATGCAAAAAAAATAATCAAATTTAATAAAGCTAATAAATCATGAAATCATCTAAATCTTAAACTAATCCAAATACATTAATCAACTTAAATATATTGAAAACATAAGACATTTAAATTCAAATAATAACAAAATCAATTTAACTTTTGAACTCTTAACTAAATCAAATAAACATCAATTAAATTAAACCTAGTTTACTTAAATCATTCAAATAAATTTAAAAAAGGTTAATTAAGATACATAGGTTTTAGTTTGATCTTTGTGTGGAATTTTTCATAGGGTGAATATTTCATTTTACTAGGCTTAGGATATTGAATAGAATAGTTTGTGCCTCAAGCAAAATTTATTCTCTTTTCATTCTTTTAAACCTAAATTCAATTTTAACATAAAATAAATAAATTAAAATTGGAAATAAAATTCAAATTTAACTAATTCATTTAACCATCCAATGATAAAGTTACGAACTATAATGTTAAATCAAAAATTAAACCTAAAAGGCCAATGTAATTATACCACAAGCTCCTCTTTTCACACACTAGTTTGTTAGATCTCCAACTCTAGACTTAGGTTAAGTCGATGATCTATACTATGGTATGATATTTTATTATCTTATGGTGTACAATTTTAGTGAATGACTAGGATTGTTTATTCATTATTCGGATGTTAGGGTATCTTTTTTAGACTAACACTATTTTCTACAAGGGTTGTGCTTAAAGGGATTGTTGTAATAAATAAAATCATAAATATTATTTCTTATAAGTGCTTTGCTTAAGTTTATAAGCATAGCCCATTATGGCAAGAATGCTTTTAAGTAGTGAAAGTGGTTTACCCTAGTATTGACATGAGTTAAGCCTAAGATACGGATGAATAATCTACACATGAGCCTTTATTGTGGTTCCTCTTATGTCCATATTAGGTCCAATCTAATTCTAATTATTTAAGTTAAAGACTTAATATTTGAGGAAATTGATTTAAAGTTCAACTAACATTTTTTTATGTTAATAGGGTGATTATCAAAATTACTTGATCATACAATTTGATCCATATTGTATTTAATAATCATCTATAATAGAAAAGTATTATAAACACTACCAAATTGTGCAAAAGAATGAGGCAAAAACTGTATTAGTAGTAACGTGATATGGATCAATATTTATGTTAAAGCCAATTTCTTTTGTTGAAAGACTACATGAGTTATTATTTAGATCCTGATTATGGCTCCTCAAATATTAGCATAAACTTTCCTTGTATTTCCTTATATTTGTTAATGGTATTTGTATTGCTATTTGACATATGTATATTCTTCTATTTTTAGGTGTCAAAAGGAGGAGTAATTGGTCTAATTTTTAGCTTGGTTAATTTTTTTATTTTGTGAGTTTTATGTGTTTACATCTATATATGTCCTTTGTTAATAGTATATTTTAAAATTAATTAGAAAAATGTAGTATTTTGTGCTATATTTAGAAATATGAATTTGCCTAAAATTTTTATGATTTGTTCATGACACATGTCTATTAATTTAAAATTAAGTACCTTATTCTTAGTAAATATATGCTTTTGTATTTACTACATATTAAATTAAAATTAAAAAAATGCATAAATTCAATGGTAGTTTTAGCAACTCCAAAACTTATATAAATAACCGAGTATGCCATCATCAAAAGAGGATCTTGTTAATTCCATTACAAACATAAATTGATTTAGGCTAACATGATCATAAAAATATTTTGTAGTTCATGTGGTAATATTTTTTGGCAAAAGATAGTTTAAAATATTAGGGATGCTTAGGGTAAGATACATGTTTTCGAAAGCTCAAAATTTAAGCTACTAAATAGTTTAAAATATTCAAGCTTAGCTTATCTAGATTTCAAAGATGGACACCTCCAAAATTTTGAACTTGTAATTTAAATTTTATTTGAGTCTAGTCATATTTATGTTTTAAGAATGTAAAGCTAATCATCACACATGCACAAGTAAACTAAACACCAAATCTAGTCATCGATAAAATTTATTAAAAATGATCTTAATTAATTGTATTGCATGACCAGATCTTATTGTGTGATTAGGGTTAATTTAAAATAAAGAGAGTTAAGTAATTAATAAAAATAAATTTTACGTCTAACTATATAATTTATATCATACTACATGATCTATCTTATTAATTAATAGTTTTGCATTTGTAATATTCATATTATATGAATGGGATTGTTTTATAATCTATATGACTATCTCCGTAAACGATAATATAAGTTGCCTTAATTAAGTTAACCAAAAAAATTTAAATATTCATATTGTATGTTCATATCATATTGTACAATAAATTATCTTAATTAATCTTACTAAATGGCTAAATTAATTAGATCATCTAATGTAATTTTATTTAGAATAATCTCACAACACGAATATAATTATAATGAACAATCTATCATTACATTTTATTTTCTAAAATTACAAATTAGCTCTCTTTGAATTCATATTTCATAGAGAAATCTAGTAAAATTAAAAGCCATAAAATTTGTCAAATATTTTGGGTTAATTTGGAATTTATTAGAAGTGATAATTTCTATATTGCTCTTAAAATACAAACCTAATTGAGTTGAAACTTTTAAAGTAAAAAACTTATTACAAATCTCTATTTACCATAAAATTTCAAGTCAATCAGCCCTAGATCAAGAGTTATGATTTTTGAGGTATATTAGGATAACTTAAATAAAATAATTAATATAAAAATATGGAAATTATAAAAATATATCAAAATGATTCAAAATATCTTCACTACACATGGTCCATAGAAAATTAATTAGACCCTATGGATTTGATTAGAGCTTAAAATCAATTAATTAGGGTTTTAATAAGAAATTATAATTCAAATTAATTGAATTTATTAGGGAACTTCAAAATTCATAATAAATTAAATATTAAGGAGAAAGTAAGGAATGATTTCTCTCTAGATTTAGCATCGAGAGAAATCCATTAAAATTGAAAACACTAAATTTTGCTAAGTATTTTAGTAATAATTCAAAAATTATCAAAAATGATAATTTCTTTATTACTCATAAATTACATACTTAATTAACTTAAAATTTTTTTATAGGTTTATTATATCAAAGTTCATTTCTCATAAATTTTTTGATAAATTTAGGTTATTGAACCTAAAGTTAATAATTTTAGCCTTCTAAAATATAATTTAATCAAATAATTAATTCTAAAATGACTAAATTTATAAAATGACTTAATTAATTTTAAAACATTTTTAATAGATGTACTTAAATTAAATAATTAAACTCTCTAACCTTAATTAAAACATAAGAATGATAAATTTAAATCCTTATCACCTTAAGTTAATTAATCTCATTAACATTAAACAAAATACAAATTTCATTAAACTTTAATGAATTAGAACACTCACTTAAGAAATAAAATTGAACCATAAAAATTTGGTTAATCTTTGATTGAAACTTAAATGAATAAATCATTTGATTAATTAATCTAATTGAAATTAATTAATCATTCATAAATTCTAGTTAAGAAAATCATCAAATTATATCAATTACATTAAACCAAATAAAAATATTAATTAAGTTTTATTTAGGTTAATCAATGAACTTAAATTACCTTAAGTGTAAGAAATCACTAATGATGTATTAATTAATTTGATTGAAATTGTTATTAATTCATAATTAAAATCTAATTAAATTAATCATAATCAACTTAGTTAATCATTAATTGACCTTTAATTAAATAAATCACTTAAATGAATCTTTAATTAAGCCAAGCACTTGGTGAGTAAATTATAGTGGATTATAACTATTGTACTAATACTAATCTCTAACTTACTAAAGACTCATCAAAGAATACAGGCTCATGGTAGTAGGTGGGTGAGGAAAACATGTTAAGAAAAATATAAAAATAGTCTTAATTTGGATTATATGAATCCATCATCTCAGTCAAGCTCAAAGACATTTATCGAACACACTCAACCCATTCCAATTATGTGGCACTTTATTGGCGCCATGTATTCCATCATTTAAAGTTTATCTCATGAGGTCAAACCAACGAAGAAAAACTAAGAATTTCATTCTCTATGCTAAGTAGATAAAAGGTTGTGTATTATCACAATACTTAAGTGTGTGCAATGTTTGTGCACCATATGTTGACTTATATGATCTTAATGACTTATTAAACAAAGTCGATAATAATATTATTATTTAGGTTATCACTTTAATGATCATTGGTATACTATAAATTAATTATGCTCTTTAAATGATTATATGAGGTATCATTATAATTAAAGATTTTTTTATAGAGGTATCATTAATTCTTGGTTGTAAAGGATGTATTCTAACTTTGAATGTTATCACTTTATATGTTTTTGCATAAATAAGATGGAGATAGTTAAAATTATGATTAGGTATAATTATTTTAAATTATAAAATAACACCTTAGTAATATCTAAGTATAAAAAAATATTAAATACCTAGGTGAAAGGTAGAGTTTTCAATAAGAATCACAAATTTAGAAAAGAAAAGAATGAAATCAAGTTTGTTTGAACAATGAAATCACTTTGTCAAACTTATATGACTCAATTGAACAAGTGTTTGATCAATGTGATATTGGTTAAACCTCAATTAAACTTGATTCAAAATTTAACCAAGCTCATGGAAAGGGTATTTTTATATTCATATGAGTGCAATTGTGGTATAAGGTACTATTCATGAATTTTTCTTGCTTAAGTGGGCATGTTTGAGGAAATAAGAATAATATTGATGGAAAGAAATAAACCATTATAAGTAAAGATATTTAGTCTAAGAAATTGACTAGGTATTAAAAAATTTAATAAAAGTGCAATACCAAGTTATGAAATTAGCTAAAAAGAAGGATTAATATGCATGATGTTTATGGTGCAAATTGCTAATATAGTTAAGAAAATAATCAAAGTCATAAGATATGTGAATTAGCCTTAGAGTAGTGCATTTCCTACTAAGTTAGCTACCACTTTTGTAACCAACTTGTGTACAAGATATCATTGTGTTTATGGTTAATTGATATAATCAACCATATGATAGATCATGTTGAAATCAAATTAATGAAGTTATAAAATATTATGATAAAATAGAGGATCATATGCTCTTAATCTAATACATAAATGAATATAGTCCGGACTACATGTATATTAGTGTGGTTGTATTCTAATGAGATTTTTTACTCTAGATAAACCTTATTCTAATTAAATGATATTATTATTTAAAATTTAAAGTAAAAAAATTAATTTGTGTTTTCTTTTATAAAAATTAAAATATTTGGTTATTAACTTTAGAAATTTAACAAAAAATTAAAACATCAAAAGACACCTTTGATCTTTGAGGAGTTGTAAGTTATTTATAATTTTAAAATTAATAAATAATTTTGAAAAATTAAATAAATTAATTTTTATTTTAATTAATCCAATTAATCAAATGATTTCCAAACTTCTAATTAAATTTGGGGATACACAAAAATATGTATGAAACAA
This sequence comes from Cymbidium sinense, assembly GCA_021442155.1. NCBI lineage: Eukaryota > Viridiplantae > Streptophyta > Magnoliopsida > Asparagales > Orchidaceae > Cymbidium > Cymbidium sinense. The sequence continues at coordinate 178,303,717 of CM038216.1, read as the reverse complement.
TCTCTAAATTTTCCAAAATTCTTCTAATAATTATGAATATTTTCCTAATCCATTTAATACATTAAATAATAAAAATAATTAGAGAAATAATATCTCTTCAATGTCTATCATTAAAAACCCTACTTATGGTTAATCTTTAATTAGTGTAATTTAGTATTTTATCCAGAGAAAAAATCTACAAATACCTAAAAATACCTAAAAATTAAGGGGTTTAGACAAAATCATAGTTCGATTAGATGGGCCATTAATCCATGAGTAACGACCTTAATTTCATCTTCTTCATTCAAAAGCCTATAGTTATGCAAATTAGAACTATTTTTTACCCACCATTAAATTGAGGTAAACACTATTTCAAAGCTTCAAGAGGTGGAGAGCTACTAGCCTATTGGCCAACTCGTGATGACATACATTGTTTGGAAGATCAAGACTAAAAGGATGGAGGAGGGGTTTGAAATTCTCATTTATCTAGGTTAAACAACTAGGTTTCTAGGTTTGTACACCTTAAATAATGACATAAAAGAAAAATATTTCTAGAATTAGTTTAAATTAGTCTAGATCACTAGGCCAACCAAGATCTATAAATATAAATAAATATGAAATTCAAATGAGGTTCAAAGTAGCTAATCAAGTCATTTTATGTAGGTTCCATCAAGTCAAAAGTCAACCAATAAAAATTTAGTCAAATTCTTAAAAGGCTAAATGAAATGAACATGCAAACCAAACAATTCTAAATTTAAGGACTCAAAATGTGTTAATTAACTTAAACTAAAAAACCCAAATGGAAGCTAAAGTAAATTCATTAAATAATAATTAGATTTTAAAATATCTTAGCTTAATGAAGTTAGCAAACCCTATAAATTACATATTTAGGGTTTAATAAAATAATAAAGAAATTAAATTAATGAAAAATACCAAAAGTAAAAAAATTAAAAATTTTCAATAAATCGATTAATGGATCACAATTTGTGATTAATCAATATATGAACTCAACACTCAAAGAAAAAAATCATTAAGATTCATTCAATGGACTAAGAGTAAATGAATTAAATAAAATGAATAATTAAATTAATCACTTATAACATATGTATCAAATGCTTAGGAATTTCTAATGGCCTAGTTTAAGTTTGACACCCTAGACATTTCATCCCTAGAAGTTTCTTTTTAAGTTAAGATTAATAAATAATAAATGAACTTTAATCATAAAATATTAATAGTCCTTCACGCTAATCAAGGCATGGGAACACAAGAGATAAATAATTTTACATATATTCCCATCCTACCAATAGTAGTTGAACCGTTAGTAGTAATTAAGCCACCAAGAATTGTCTAGCCATCGAGGATGGAGGGAGCAATGTCACATTTGTACTATTGATAGATTTTAGTGTAGCTTCCCAACTTCTACTCACCCCACTAGTGATGATCATCTACATACTAGAGAGGGCTTATGTATAGAAGAATCTCACACAAAATGACTAGTCATGAACTACTCTTATCTAACTCAACTTGGGTAATAGTAAGTTCCACTTAGTGTGATTCCTCCAATGTTGACTCTGTTCGTGAGTCTTCTATTCCAAGCCCCACATAGTTCAAAAGTAGCTATCTGCCCGAGATCTCATGCTTTGTCTCCAAGATACGCCATAGGCATTCATGTTCATTATAGTGTGGCTCTTCTAAGAGTCTATGTCATAGTGATGGCACTACATCACTTATCACGCGAGCATTAACTCAAATGTCTTACCCGAGCTCATAGCTTCTATGTAGAGGCAAACTCTTTATTGGATTATGGCTACCTGGGTCTCAAAGCAGAGAACTACACTACCTATAAAGAGGTTTTTCAGATAGCATTACCATTGAAGAGATCTCATTCAGCTACCTCACACCACCAAGTCTCTCTAGTTCATCTAGTTCTTGAGCATAGTCAAAGAGCCATGAGAAACTACCAGAGAGAGCTTTCTAGAGCACATTTTGAGCTCCTTGATATATCAACTAAATTATAAGAATTACAAATGAGGAGGCAATATCTACTCAAGAGAAGAGCTGTAATCAAGTAGGATGTTACATCAAGAAGAAGATTGCTCATGATGGACGCTAAAGTAACAAAACTTGAGGTGTCATTTCCTCTTGGTTAATGACCAAGATCGCCACTCAAAGATCTCCATGAAGCACAGAAAGGTAATATACTATGCCTTATAGAGCTCATGTGGCTTTTATCTATATTAGAGAAATTCGGCTAGTCATTTGTAATCAACCATTGTTATATCATTATCTTACATGATGAATAAAAATGATTAAAGCTCATGTTCTCTATTTGTTTATTATATAATAAATAAATATACGATTGATGTATCATGTCCAATTAATAAGACACATTCATTGTGGGAAATTTTGCTTGAATAAAAAAATACAAATAATAAATTTTTATTACAGTCGCTGATGTCGCGGATCGTCACAATGCGATGATTATTGACTATTGATTCAATTAGAAAATCAATGATCTAGCAATCGTAATCGCCATGGTTGCACCAGGCACTACTTCCACGCTTAAAGAAGCAAGAAAACTCTTCTCACCCCATAATGCTAAACCGCCTAGGGCAATGGGGAGGCGTACTTTTGGTGGTAGATAACCGCACCACTAGTGGAAGAAACTAGGGGAAAACTACCCCTCTTTTTTCCACTTCCTCTAGTTCTCCTATTATCTCAATCGGTTGATTCTTGCTTTGAGAAACCCACATTTTCTACAAGATTAATCCTTACAAAAGCAATCTTTCATCCACTCTAGTAAAGCATTCTGTAATGCTTCTTGAATTCTTTTACCCGATCTTTCTTTCTACACCGGTTTTATCAAAGGACCTTCATCGTGAACTTAGTTCTAGTGGGAAGAAGAGAAACCTCCCACCGTTGATCTCGATTTAGAACAAGATAGAATGATATGAAAATATAAAAATTTAGCATTACTAAAATGTTACCCTACCAAAAATTTCATAAAATTGCTAGATTCTACAAGAATTTCTCCAAATGGTCCATTCCCAACTTTCCAACTCGAGAAACATAGTCCGTCAGTTTCACCTTATGACTCAACTCCTTTGGTCTAATGCACTTAATTCAATTCGAGAGCCATTTCTTAAGTATCAAGTACCACACAATAGAACCTGCTAATCGCTTAACTTAGTTCAGAAACAAAATCTTCCTTTCATTGATCTTAGACCTTGAATAAGGGAGAAGAGTGCTCAAGAAATATGAAAGAAATCTAGCAATACTAAGTGCTACACGCCAATATTTTCAATTATAGGCACTAAATGAACATCACCAAGATCAGTATAATGAGCACCGTGATGCTAAATTCTCTTGTTTTGCACATGTGAAAAATACCATCAACGACTGATGCCTTATATCAAGTTCCTGCTATAACATTTTAATGCATTTTGGGACATCTTAGAAAACATACACTTGAGTTTTGTTTATAACAATGCCATGGAGATGAACATCAAGCAGACGCTGCCCTCTAGGGTGATGAATGAAGTGTGAACTCGAGGGTGCCGACAAGTAGATGAATGAACTGAACATATGCAAGGTGGTGACTCTAGGGTTTTAAGCCTAACTCTTACTACATGAGGGCACCGAGGCATTGTAATAATAGCTTATAATAAAAGCATCGTGACTCTATCTCTTTGATGTATTTTTTTTAAGTGAGGAAATATTGTTAAATTATACAAAAGAAAGAGAAGAAATACAAGAAAATGTACATAAAAGAAAAATGATGTATCTATTGATAAAAAAAAGAGGGTTACATAAGGTTGGTAATGAGGTATCTATGGTGGGGAACTAGTTCTGTCATCCTGCTCCTCCTTCTCTTCTTGCTCGACTCTAGCGGTGCCCTACATAAGGTTGATAATGAGGCATCGCATGAGAAGAAGCCTCACTAGGACCTGATAGAAACCATAGCTTTCAAACATGTGCACAAGTGAGGTATTAAACTCATCCATGTATGAAAATTATTGCTATCACGACCCATGTGATGATCAAAATTTTCTCTCATTCTTCAAGACCGACTAGTCTCAATCGACCTTTTTCCTTGGTTTGAGATTTGTCCTACAATTTCTTGAGTTGGCCATTTATAGTCTCTAAGATCAGATTCTTGTGTTTGAGGGTGTGGTGGTACCTTTCCTTGGCCTTTAAATTAATAAATTTTTTTAGTATCATTGACGACAACCCTCTTCTTACCCTTTCTAATATATTTTATGGGCATGATGTAGGAGAAAATATAAACAAGAAGAAAGAGCTGGAGAGAAAACTTTAAGAAAAAGTTCTAAGGAGAATGCAGTGAAAATTTTGGTTCCCCAAGTGGTCAATTTATAAGCTTGACTTAGCACAAGCGTTGTAATGTCGCCAAGGTGCTAACCTCTTGGGTTCAAAAACAACAACCTAGTGTCGCTAATGACAGATGGTCAAGTCGCCATCGTTGATCAAAAGAGACATTAGTTATCATAAATTTTAAATGAAAAATGATGCGTCACATTAATGTAGCTTGTGGCACTCGAACATAGCATCGTTATGACAAAAAAAAGTTTGTTCTATATCATTAATGAGCCTAAACGCCATCGGTTATCCTAAATTGACTTTTGATTAGACTGGTGTTATAATTAGCACCGAGGCACTAGTAAAATGATCAACATGGTCAATGACATTAGCCATAGTGTTGACCATACAGCCACAGAGCTAGCCAGTAGCGTCAGCACCATATTTATAGTGCCAAGGCACTATGCTTAAGATTAGCTTAAATTACCCATATGGGCTTTGACATAATAACAATTGCCTAAATCTACTACGTTGAAGATTCTTTGTTAGTTAACAAAAAATATGCTTGAATTTCTAGCATGTGCCCCAACATATACATAAGAATCTAACTCTAGTGTTTGAGGATACTACATGGGATAATTCCTTGGTTGAATCCTATGACATGGTCCGAAGTTACCAAAACCTAATCTTTCCCCAATGATAACCATGTGGATTGTAAAAAAAAAAATCTTCGGAGGGGATGCATGTTTAGATTGAATGGATCTCATCGCTTCAATATAGCTTAAAGCAAAAAATCATTCATCCATCCATGTTCATTTGTTAAGGGTGATAAGCTAAGAAAAATTTTGCTCACAATAACAATAAATGCCAAATTAAATCTAGTAGTATGTTCATACTTAAATAATCTTATGCTAATAAGGACTATGCATAGTTTTTGCAGCCAAAACGACACCACAAGGAAATGTGGATATGACCGATCCCCACCCTCGAGCGGTTGGCTTGACATCTATAGCTCCACTATGTTTCAATTATGAAAATAACCCATATGTTTCTTGATAGTTTTGCTTCTTGAGCTATGAATCATGAAATATATTTAATAGGCAAAAAAACCTTATGTTAGCGAGGTTGACTTAAGCTTGTCTCATTAGATAAATACCACACCAGTCTAAAAATACCTTGGATGACTTACCCATGGATACTAATAAAGATTCTTCAACAAATAATTTCTTTGACTAAGTAGACCGGGGACCATGATAGGGATGATGGAATCATGAGATCTTGATTGGTATTATCATTTCCCCAACATATGCTTTAAGTTATATAATGTCTTCACTCATTATTCGATATATAAATGCTTGTATGTATTTTTATTATGAAAATATTTTAAATTATATTTTGACATTCCAAAGGGATGTAAGCTCAATCTCTTTATTTGCTATGAATCATACATGATCGTCATTTATGCCACACACACTCTAAGACACCATCACATATCACAAAGATATGTCTATTTTCAATCTTAATCGAGAGTTCTCTCTTACGGTAACATGGGTAATTAACTATGGAAGCTTGTGTCCATAGAAAGTAGAACCCGATCTAAACAAACCTTAGCATAATGATTAGGTGAAATCTAGTTGAATATAAATCAATCTTTCTGAAAGAACATACTCCTACCCATCTTAATAAAGATGGCAAAGAGCATCCCCACATTATTTTTTTTTCGGTGATCACATAAAAACTTAATTGAATAATAAATTTAAAATTACAAAAAAAACCTTAAATTGAATTTGAACCTTATTTAAAACTTAATTAAATACACAAGTTAAATAATCATTTCAATTAAGTTTTAAATTAAAATTGAAAATTGAATTTGAACCTTTAATAAATTAAATAAATTTTTATTAAATCAATCAAACAAAATTGAACTAAACTAATCAACATAAAAATGCAAATAAATAATCAAATTTAATAAAGCTAATAAATCATGAAATCATCTAAATCTTAAACTAATCCAAATACATTAATCAACTTAAATATATTGAAAACATAAGACATTTAAATTCAAATAATAACAAAATCAATTTAACTTTTGAACTCTTAACTAAATCAAATAAACATCAATTAAATTAAACCCAGGTTTACTTAAATCATTCAAATAAATTTAAAAAGGTTAATTAAGATACATAGGTTTTAGTTTGATCTTTAGTGTGGATTTTATCATAGGGTGAATATTTCATTTTACTAGGCTTAGATATTGTAGAATAGTTTGTGCCTCAAGCAAAATTTATTCTCTTTTTCATTCTTTTAAACCTAAATTCAATTTTAACATAAAATAAATTAATTAAAATTTAAAAAATAAAATTCAAAATTAACTAATTCATTTAACCATCCAATGATAAAGTTAAACAAACTATAAAGTTAAATCAAAACTTAAACCTAAAAAGGCCAATGTAATTATACCACAAGCTCTTCTTTTCACACACTAGATTGTTAGATCTCCAACTCTAGACTTTGGTTAAGTCGATGATCTATACTTGTGATATGATGTTTTTATTATCTTATGGTGTAGAATTTTAGTCCGAATGACTAGGATTGTTTATTCGTTATTACGGATGTTAGGGTATCTTTTTTACTAACACTATTTTCTACAAGGGGTTGTGCTTAAAGGGATTGTTGTAATAAATAAAATCATAAATATTATTTGCTTATAAGTGCTTTGCTTAAGTTTATAAGCATAGCCCATTATGGCAAGAATGCTCTAAGTAGTGAAAGTGGTTTACCCTAGTATTGACATGAGTTAAACTAAGATACGATGAATAATAAACACATGAACCACTATTGTGGTTCCTCTTATGTCCATATTAGGTCCAATCTAATTCTAATTATTTAAGTTAAAGACTTAATATTTGAGGAGTAAATTGATTTAAAGTTCAACTAACATTTTCTTTATGTTAATAGGGTGATTATCAAAATTACTTGATCATACTATATGATCCATATTGTATTTAATAATCTTCCATAAAAAAAGTATTATAAATACTACCAAATTGTGCAAAAGAATGAGGCAAAAGTATTAGTAGTAACGTGATATGGATCAATATTTATGTTAAAGCCAATTTCTTTTGTTGAAAGACTACATGAGTTATTATTTAGATCCCGATTAAGGCTCCTCAAAATCTTAGCATAAAATTTCCTTATATTTCCTTATATTTGTTAATGGTATTTGTATTGCTATTTGACATATGTATATTCTTCTATTTTAGGTGTCAAAAGGAGGAGTAATTGGTCTAATTTTTAGTTTGGTTAATTTGTTTTATTTTGTGAGTTTTATGTGTTTACATTTATATATGTCCTTTGTTAATAGTATATTTTAAAATTAATTAGAAAAATGTAGTATTTTGTGCTATATTTAGAAATATGAATTTGCCTAAAATTTTTATGATTTGTTCATGACACATGTCTATTAATTTAAAATTAAGTACCTATTCTTAGTAAATATATGCTTTTGTATTTACTACATATTAAATTAAAATTAAAAAAAATGCATAAATTCAATGGTAGTTTTAGCAACTCCAAAACTTATATAAATAACTAGAGTATGCCATCATCAAAAGAGGATCTTGTTAATTCCATTACAAACATAAATTGATTTAGGCTAACATGATCATAAAAATATTTTGTAAGTTCATGTGGTAATATTTTTTGGCAAAAGATAGTTTAAAATATTAGGGATGCTTAGGGTAAGATACATGCTTTAAAGCTCAAAATTTAAGCTACTAAATAGTTTAAAATATCAAGATTAGCTTATCTAGATTTCAAAGATGGACACCTCCAAAATTTTGAACTTGTAATTTAAATTTTATTTGAGTCTAGTCATATTTATGTTTAAGAATGTAAAGCTAATCATCACACATGCACAAGTAAACTAAACACCAAATCTAATCATCGACAAAATTTATTAAAAATGATCTTAATTAATTGTATTGCATGATCAGGATCATATTGTGTGATTAGGGTTAATTTAAAATAAAGAGAGTTAAGTAATTAATAAAAAAAATTTACGTCAAACTATATAATTTATATCATACTACATGATCTATCTTATTAATTAAAAAATTCAACATTTGTAATATTCATATTATATGAATGGGATTGTTTTATACGATCAATATGACTATCTCCGCTAAATGATAATATAAGTTGCCTTAATTAAGTTAACCAAAAAAATTTAAATATTCATATGTATGTTTTATTTAGATTAATTCACAACATATTGTACAATAAATTATCTTAATTAATCTTACTAAATGGCTAAATTAATTAGATCATCTAATGTAATTTTATTTAGATTAATCTCACAACACGATTATAGTTATAATGTACAATCAATCATTACATTATTATTTTCTAATTATAATTAAACTTGCCTATTTTGTATACTGATATGTAAGCTAATACTAAACCCTAAACTTGTGAGAGAAGATTTTTTGTTGGAAAAATAGTAAGCTACCCTTATGACTTTAAGAGATGCAATTTTTTTAGTGAGGAAAAAGAGGAGAGCATATATTAGTTATCATCTTCCTCTTTACCTTTATTTCTCATAATTGAAGATGCAACAAATTTGACAACTTTTGTTTTGTACTTATACAAGAGATGTTGGATTCCAAAAGATTTTGAGAAGACTTGGTGTCACTAGTTATTTGGTTAAAGTACTATCTTTCTTGCTTGCAATGAAAGAGTCCATAAGGCTTCTCTATTACTCCTTTAGAGAATATTTGTTCACCTTACAATAGCAAAAGGAGGAACTAGTGAAAACCCAAAAAGATGTAATGATGACAATGGTTATTCTCCCACTTCATGCTCGGGAAATGACCAATTCCATTCTTCTCTCTCTTAAATGATGTAACTTGAGCCATGATCTCATCCTCACTAGCTCTCAAAAACCTCCTAGACACATAGATCTTACATCCTCCTTATCACAACTTAGCTTATAAATACACCTTCTCATTGTAATTGTGGTAATAGATATATATATATTTCCTTCTAATTTTATTTGGTCTTCATGGTATCAAATAATTTCAAAATGAATTCTTATAAAACAATGGATACATACAAAATTTCAGCTTACCATTCCACCTTCCTTGAAGTTTCTCATAAAACATGAAGTTAGTAGCTAATTCTCAAAAACTAAATATGGAGTTCACAAATTCTCAAAATATTCAAAACAATTTATCATTTAGAAGGTACCACACCATGTCCCACCAAATACTCTAACAACAACGAACAACCTCAAAATTCCAACTACAACATGTGGCAATAATTGATCAAAACTCAGAACACTTTACTCCACAATCTCACCATCAATTCTTAGTTTTAACTTAAATATTTCATCGACTACCTTAGCAAACTATTTTTAAATAGAGTCATTCAACTCAAAATGAACTCCACCACATATTTCACGACAAAATGATGACCAAATCTTGTAGAAATCAAATCATTCAATTTAATAATCAACTTAGACCCAAGATATTATTCTTACACTAAATGGCTTACCACCATCCTTTCATGTGTATAAAATTAATAGATATCCCATTAACATATCTTTCTCTTATGCGAAAGAAATCAACATTCTTTATCACGAAAAAAAAATTTACTTATTTCCAAGTCACTGAAATTCTAGAAATTCATCACAAAAAAAATTATATCGCATAATTCCTCCCATTAATCTTTGACCAAAATTGAATTATCACACTGAGTCACTTTGTCAAATACAAGCTTCTCTATTTGGTATCATAAACTAACTATCCTCTAAAATCCTAAGGACCCGAATGGATCTTTGGATTAGAAGTCTCACCTCACCAATGGTAGATGCACTCCAAAATCCAAGCAACATTGAGGGATATCAATCACCGGTCAGCGGTAATTGAACACCCATCCTTCATCGGGGCCAAGGAATTCTTCCAACACCCATGTAAGCTTTTACTCAAACAAATTTTTCATGCACCTCACTTGTCTCTCACAACCTTCTCTGTCTCTAATCTGCATGCGAGAATAGCGCTCAATTACCTTTGATGCCCATGGATTCCACATAAAGGATCAGAACACACCAACTCTCTACTAACGGGCGTACCTTAGCAATACTCCATTCCAAACACCGCATCGGCTCTCCACTCAGAACCTACACCTTGAATATAAGGCATCAGCGGCTCGGTCATCCATACAAAGACACTCTCGAACTATCTCCAAAACAAGCATCTCCGCATTAAACCTACTTTCTCTCCCTGATGCATGTATTAGGTCAAAAGTCATAGACTAGTTTTTTCAAAATATGTGACTAAGACTAAACATCCATTTGATCTAATTCATTACGATGTATGGGGACCATCACCAACTATATCAATACATGGATACAAATATTACGTTATCTTCATCGATGACTACTCTCGGTTTACATGGATGTTCCCCTTAAACTACAAACATGAAGTAGCTTCCAAATTTCAACAATTACACAAAATGATGAGACACATTTCTCCAAGCCAATTAAAACCCTTACTGATGGTGGAGGTGAGTTCATATCCACCACTTCAAACCTATGTTACCCACCATGGTATCATTCATCAACACAGTTGCCCCAACACCCCGAACAAAATGGAGTTGCGAAAGAAACAGACACATCATCGAACACGAACTCTTCTTCAAACAAATCTTCCACAACAATTAGGGACCGCACTCACATGTACATCTCATCAACCGACTACCTACACAAACTCTCTCTCCGATCACCTCATCAAGTCTCTAGAAAACTCCCTACACTCACCTCAAAGTCTTGGTTCAGCTACTATCACTCAACAACCACTAACTATCCCCAAAGCACCTCTCAGATCTTCATTGGCTACTCACTGACATCACAAAGGCTATAAATGTTTGGTCCTGTCGCATTTTGATCTCTCCACACGTCACCTTTCAATAAACACAATTCCCATACCCACCAAACTAAAAACCAATCGATCACCCCCCGCTCCTAACACCCATTTCCCACTCTAGCCCAAACCACAATGTAATCACTCCATCCACCACTCCTATCAACCCCACCCAACCAAACAAATACTCCCACACACTACAACCATGGACCCCGTGCCCCAAGCCCCAACCAAACACCCAATGAAAACCGGACTTCAAACGGTCCTGGAAACCGAAAATCGTTCTCGATCTCCATAAAAGGATTACCAAATTTTACTCAATAAGCTTGGATAGTTTAAATAATAAAAATATAAGTACTAGTTTTCCTCTACTCCTAATTCTTTCTCTTAGTTTAGATTGTACTCGAATTGTCAAGGATTAGATTAGCTTTTAATGAGTCAAAAAATGTTGCTTATACTTTATTGCACATATAAATTTTAAAAAATTAATAAAAATATTCTATGACTAAATGGTGACATCACATCATACAAAAGTATAATATTGTATGTAAAAATAACATAAAAATAATAGAACTTTTATAAGTTAACATATGACCCTTGTAAAACAAAAGTAAAAGTAAAGGCCATATGCTAAGCACCTTTAGAAGAATATGTCTATTATAATGTTATAAAATCATAAGCAACACAATACATAAAAAAGCAAACACAAAATCAATCTAGAATTTACACTTAAGAGAATCTCTTTGTAAGCATCAAAGAATTTGCACATCAAAATAACCTAACATCATCCTCTCTATGCTAAGTAGATAAAAGGTTGTGTATTATCACAATACTTAAGTGTGCAATGTTTGTGCACCATATGTTGATTTATATGATCTTAATGACTTGTTAAACGAAGTCGATAATAAGAGTATTATTATTTAATGATTATCACTTTATTAATGATCAGATTAATATACTATAAAATAATTATGCTCTTTAAATGATTATATGAGGTATCATTATAATTAAACAAGTTTGTCTGAACAATGAAATCACTTTGTCAAACTTATATGACTCTATTGAACAAGTGTTTGATCAATGTGATATTGGTCAAACCTCAATTAAACTTGATTCAAAATATAACCAAGCACATGGAAAGGGTATTATATTCATATAAGCAATTGTGGTATAACGTACTATTCCATGAATTTTTCTTGCTTAAGTGGGCATGTTTGAGGAAATAAGAATAGTCGATGAAAAGAAATAAACCATTATAAGTAAAGATATTTAGTCTAAGAAATTGACTAGGTATTGAAAATTTAATAAAAGTGCAATACCAAGTTATGAAATTAGCTAAAAGGAAGGATTAATATGCATGATGTTTATGGTGCAAACTGCTAATATAGTTAAGAAAATAATCGAGTCATAAGATGCTATGTGAATTAGCCTTAGAGTAGTGCATTTCCTACTAAGTTAGCTACCACTTTTGTAGCCAACTTGTACAAGCTATCATTGTGTTTATGGTTAATTGATATAATCAACCATATGATAGATCATAAAACAAATTAATGAAGTTATAAAATATTATGATAAAATAGAGGATCATATGCTCTTAATCTAATACATAAATGAATATAGTCTACATGTATATTAGTGTGGTGTTGTATTCTAATGAGATTTTTTACTTTAGATAAACCTTATTCTAATTAAAAATTTAAAGTAAAAATTAATTAATTTGTGTTTTCTTTTTTAAATATTAAAAAATTGGTTATTAACTTTAGAAATTTTAAAAAAATTAAAACTTCAAAAGACACCTTTGATCTTTGAGGAGTTGTAATTTATTTATAATTTTAAAATTAATAAATAATTTTAAAAATATAAATTAATTAATTTTTTATTTTAATTAATCCAATTAATCAAATGATTTCCAAACTTCTAATTAAATTTGGGGATACAAAAATATGTATGAAACAATTTCTAAATTTTCCTAAAATTCTAAAATTTATTTTAATTACTATTTTTAAATAGTGAATAATTTATTAGAACAAACATAAATCATGTATTTGAATTCAAATGGACTTGAAAATTTTATAGGGCATTTAAAAGGTCATTTTAAATCCTTCTAATAATTATGAATATTTTCCTAATCCATTTAATACATTAAATAATAGAAAATAATTAGAGAAATAATATCTCTTCAATGTCTCTCATTAAAAACCCTACTTAAGGTTTTTTTTTTTAATTAGTGTAATTTAGTTATTTATCCAAAGAAAAAAAATCTAGAAATAATACCTAAAATACCTAAAAATTAAGGGGTTTAAACAAAACCATAGTTTGATTAGATCGGGACCATTAATCCAAGAGTAACGACCTTAATTTCATATTCTTCATTCAAAAGCCTATAGAAGTTATGCAAATTAGACCTATTTTACCCACCATTAGCCAATTGAGGTAAACACTATTTCAAAGCTTCAAGACGTGGAGTGCTACTAGCCTATTGGCCTAATTACATGACATACATTGTTTGGAAGATCAAGACTAAAAGTATGGAGAAGGGGTTTGAAATTCTCACTTATAGGTTAAACAATTAGGTTTCTTGGTTTGTACACCTTAAATAATGAAAATAAAAGAAAAATATTTCTAGAATTAGTTTAAATTAGTCTCGATCACTAGGGCAACCAAGATCTAACTTCCATTTGGGTAGCTTTGAAGGAAGAGCTAACTTGAAGATCATGAGGGTGTGGGAAATGGTGGGATTTTCTTCTCTCATCTTGAATGATGAACTGACTCTTTCTTTGTAATGGGAGCAATTATGACATTAATTAGCAAATTAGCCATGAACAACTATGGCTTTACCATGGTGAAACCATGGTTGGCTATTGATCTTAGCTAGTTAGAGCACTTGGAGAAGTTGTAGGCAATTGGAGAGAAGGGAATGGGGTTTTAGATAAGATGGAGCTAGTTCATTTGCATTTGTCTAACCTAATCCATGCAAGCTTCATTAAATTTAATTTTATCCATGATAAATCTCCTCATTTCATCATCTCACATTTTATGGGTAAGCTAGTAATCTAGGGAAAGAAAAACATTTTTTTAATAAAATTGTTAATTTGGTTAAGTAAAATTTCTATATTAGTCCCTTTGACTTAAATAAGATACAATGAGTCATTTGGAGTTGTCAAACTGACTTGGGTTAAATTAAAAAATTTTTCCATGACTTATCAATAAAATCACTGCAATCTTGTTCAAATTGATTCAATCAATGAATGTGCCTAATTTTTTTAAATAAATATGAATATTCTCCTTGGGCGAAAGGGGTTATGTTGGCTTACTTGGCTAAATTATTCCTCTCGAGTGGTCTAACCAAGTTTCATTGAATTAGATAACTATTAATGACATCCTTAATAATAATCAAACTCTAAGAATTAATTAAATTTTATGTTTAGCCTAATCCAATCATCCATAAAAAACATTAGTGTTAATGAATTAATCATTTCATTTTTAGTCAAATTGGATTAGTCCATGGGGAAAATTACTTGGGTGAGGCTTAGAACATGTTGGGACACTTAGAGAAATTTATATGCCGATTAGTCTAACCAATTTGATTATTACAAATAATTTAGTTAAGTTGGTCCAATTGGATCAATTTGGATCAATTGGGTTGGCCACATTTAATTAACTAAATTGGTAGAGCCAATGTTTATATTAAAATATTTCTACTATCTAGGAATATTAGTTGACTAATTTAAGATGGTCAACATAAGTTTATGCTAACCTCATTTTTTGGATGAGGTTAACATCATCTCAATTCTAGTAATTATGATCTTTAATCTTAGATTATGAGTATCCTAATTAAGTACTAGGATACTATAGATAGTGATTGGGTGTATAATCCAAACTAAGATAAAAATTAAAGAATAAATCAAAACAAAAATTAAAGTCAAAATCCAAAACTAAAATAAATAAATCAAATTAAAAGAAAATCAAATGCCTTAAAATGACAATCTAGGTCAACATAGTGGACTCCACTAAGATCTAGCTTAACTCAATTAGATTAAGTGAACCCAACCAAATGTAAACTTAGTAAAATTCAACATAAGTTAAAACTAAAATATCTGAACTCAAATCTAAATTGATTAAGCTTAAATTGAGATAATTGGCATGGTTGACCCAATTGACTCATTTAAGCTCTAAATCACCTAAACTAATAAAAAAAAAAAAAATAAAATCAAAACAAAAAATATAATTATTCTATAAATATAAATAAATATGAAATTCAAATGAGGTTCAATGTAGCTAATCAAGTCATTTTACTTGAGTTGACCTATGTAGGTTCCATCAAGTCAAAAGTCAACCAACAAAATTTAGTCAAATTGAGCCTTCTCAAAGGCTTAAAATCATCAAATGAACATGAACAAACTTAAAACTAAACAATTCTAAATTTCGAGGACTCAAATGTGCTAATTTGGCAACTTAAACTAAATAAACCCACCATTAAGCTAAATTCAAAGTAAATTAGAAATCAACCAAATTAAATAATTCAAAACACTTTGAATGACGTCATAGGACTTAGAAAATATTCCTTAGCCCTCAAGTTCAAACCCTATAAATCACATAGTTAGGGTTTAATAAAATAATAAAGAAATTAAATTAATGAAAAATACCAAAAGTAAAAAAATAAAAATTCTCAATAAATCAAATAATTGATCATAATTTGTGATTAATCAATCTATGAAATCAACATTCAAAAAGAAATCATTAAGATTCATTCAATGGACTAAGAGTAAATGAATTAAATAAAATGAATAATTAAATTAATCACTTATAACATATGTATCAAATGCTTAGGAATTTCTAATGGTCTAGTTTAAGTTTGACACCCTAGACATTTCATCCCTAGAAGTTTCTTTTTTAAGTTAAGATTAATAAATAATAAATGAACTTTAATCTTAAAATATTCATAGTCCTTCACTTTGGTCGAGGGCATGGGAACACAAGAGATAAATGATTTTACATATATTCCCATCCTACTAGTAGTTGAACCGCTAGTAGTAATTAAGCTACCATGTTGTCTAGCCATCGTAGGATGGATAGGGAGAAATGTCACATTTGTACTATTGATAGATTCGTGTAGCTTCCCGACTTCTACCACTAGTGATGATCATCTACATACTAGAGAAGGCTTATGTATAAAAGAATTTGACACACAAATGACTAGTCATGAACTACTCTTATCTAACTCAACTTGGGTAATAGTAAGTTCCACTTAGTGTGATTCTTCCAATGTTGACACTTGTATTGAGAGTCTTCTATTCCGGGCCCCTACATAGTTCAAAAGTAGCTATCTCGGAGATCTCATGCTTTGTCTCCAAGATACATCATAGGCATTCATGTTCATTATAGTGTGGCTTTTCTAAGAGTCTATGTCATATAGTGATGGCACTCGTCACTTACGCTAAGCATTAACACAAATGTCTTACATTGCTCATAGATTCTATGTAGACTCTATATTGGATTATCTGGCTACCACGGGTCTCAAAGCGAACTACACTACCTATAAAGAGGTTTTGTTAGATAGCATTACCATTGAAGAGATCTCATTGGTGCTACTCACACCAAGTCTCTCTAGTTAGCCTAGTTCTTGAGCATGGTCTGAGCCATGAGAAACTACCGAGAGAGAGAGCTTTCTAGAGCACAATTTCAGCTCCTTGATATATCAACTAAATTATAAGAATTACAGTGAGGAGGCAATATCTACTCAAGAGAAGAGTCATCAAGTAGGTTGTTACATCCATAGAAGAAGATTGCTCATAGATGACGCTAAAGTAACAAAACTTTGAGGTCATTTCCTCGTTGGTTAATGACCAAGAGGCCATCACTCGACATCTCCATGAAGCAGAAAGGTAATATACTATGTCTTATAGAGCTCAAGTGGATTTTATCTATATTAGAGAAATTGCTAGTCATTTGTAATTGAACCATTGTTATATCATTATCTTACATGATGAATAAAATAGATTAAAGCTCATGTTCTCTATTAGTTTATTATATAATAAATAAATATGCAATTGATGTATCATGTCCAATTAATAAGACACATTCATTGTGGGAAATTTTGCTTACATAAAAAAATACAAATAATAAATTTTTATTACGATCAGCGACGTGATCTTCATCACAATGCTATAATTATTGACTATTGATTCAATTAGCAAATCAATGACCTAGCACCGTGCTTGCCATGGTAGCGAAGCAATATGACCACGATCTACGGTTTAAAGTAGCAAGAAAAAGCGCTCTTCTCATAATGCTAAACGCCTAGAGCAATGGGGAGGTGTACTATTAGATAAGCCGCACCACTAGTGGTAGAAACTCTATAAAAGGGGAAAACTACTCCCCTCTTTTTCCACATCTCTCTCTAGTTCTACTCCTATTATCTCGGTTCTAGTTGATTCTTGCTTTGAGAAACCCACATTTTCTACAAGATCAATTATGCTTTACAAAAGCCATCTTTCATCCACTCTAGGTAAAGCATTCACTATAATAATGCTTCTTGAATTCTTTTACCCGATCTTTCTCTCTACTAGTTTTATCAAAGGACCTTCATCGTTGAACTTAGTTCCAGTAGGAAGAAGAGAGAAACCTCCCTCCATTGATCTCGATTTAGAACAAGTTAGAATGATATGAAAATATGAAAATTTAACATTACTAAAATGTTACTCTACCAAAAATTTCATAAAATTGCTAGAATCTACAAGAATTTCTCTCCAAATGGTGCATTTCCAACTTGCCAAATCCAGTGAATACGCTCTTGAGAAACATAGTCACTGTGCTCTACCTTATGACTTGACTCCTTTGGTCTAATGCACTTAATTCAATGCGTAGAGCCATTTCTTATGTTCGTACCACACCTTAGAACATGTTCCACTATTTAACTTAGTTCCGTTATGAAACAAAATCTTCCTTTCATTGATCTTAGATCTTGAATAAGGGAGAAGAGTGCTCTACACTAAATATGAAAGAAATCTAGCAATGCTAAAGCATTACACCAATATTTTCAATTATAGGAATTAAATGAACATCATCTCGATTGTATAATGAGCACCGTGATGCTAACTTCTCTTGTTACGCACACATGAAAAATACCATCAATGCCTCGATTCCTTATATCAAGTGCCGGTGCTATAACATTTTAATGCATTTTGAGACATCTTAGAAAAACATACACTTGAGTTTTGTTTATAACATGGCATGGAGATGAACATCAAGCGCTTAGACCTGCCCTCTTGGGTGATGAATGAAGTGAACCTCTATAGAGTGCCGACCGTATAATGGGTCTTTGAGGGCACTCTAGTAGATGAATGAACGAACATATGCATGGCATCATGATCTTTGCACTCTAGGGTTTTAAGCCTAACTTCTACTACATGAGGGCACCAGGTGTTGTAATAATAACGCTATAATAAAAGCATCGTGATGCTATCTCTTTGATGTCTTTTTTTTAAATGAGGAAATCTTGTTAAATTATACAAAAGAAAGATATGAAATACAAGAAAATGTATATAAAGAAAAATGATGTATCTATTGATAAAAAAGAGGGGTTACATAAATTATGTGAAAAGAAGGAGAAGAAATACATTAAAAATAAAAAGAAGAGGGGGTGGGTGTGGAACTAATAGTTCATTCTCCTCCTCCTTCTTTTTGCTCTCGACTCTGGAGGTGCACCTACATAAGGTTGATAATGAGGCATCGCATGAGAAGAAGCCTCACTAGGACCTGCATAGAAACCATAGCTTTCAAACATGTAAACAAGTGAGGTATTAAACTCATCCATGTATCAAAATTATTGCTCTTGACCCATGTGATTATCAAATTTTCTCTCCGGTTCTTCGGCGACTAGTCTCACGACCTTTTCCTTAGGTTTGAGATTTGTCCTCCAATTTCTTGGAGTTGGTCATTTATAGTCTCTCTAGGATCATATTCTTGTGTATGAGGGTGTGGTGGTACCTTTCCTTGGCCTTTAAATTAATAAATTTGTTAGTATCATTGACCAACCCTCTTCTTGCTTACTAAAATATTTTATGGGCATGATGGAGGAGAAAATATAAACAAGAAGAAAGAGCTGAGAGAGAAAACTTTAAGAAAAGTTCTAAGGAGAATCAGAGTGAAAATTTTGGTTCCCCAAGTGGTCTATTTATAAGCTTGACCTAGCACCATAGCATTATAATGGCGGCATGAGGTGCTAACCTCTGGGTTTGAAAGAACAACCCAGTCTTTGTGATCTTTGCGAGATGGTCAAGTCGATTCTTGTCGATCAAAAGAGACATTAGTTATCATAAATTTTATATGAAAAATGATGTGTCACATTAATGTAGCACTCGAACATAGCATCACAATGATATCAAAAGTTTGTTCTATATCATTAATTAGTCGAGGAACTTGTAAAATGATCATCATGGTCAATGACATATCATATATTGTTGACCATCTGAGATACAATGGCGCTATAGCTAGCACCATATTTATAGTTCCAAGGCATTATGCTTGAGATTAGCTTAAATTACCCACATGGGATTTGCCATAATAACAATTGCCTAAATCTACTATGAGAAGATTCTTATTAACCCAAAATATGCTTGAATTTCGCATGTTCCCCAACATATACATGAAAATCTAACTCTAGTGTTTGAGGATACATGGGATAATTCCTTGGTTGAATCCTATGACATGGTCCAAGTTACAAAACCTAATCTTTCCCCAATGATAGTCATGTGGATTGTAAAAAAAAAAATTTCTTTCGGAGGGATGCATGTTTAGATTGAATGGATCTCATCGTTCAATATAGCTTAAAGCAAATAATCATTCATCCATCCATGTTCATTTGTTAAGGATGATAAGCTAAGAAAAATTTTGCTCACAATAGCGATAAATGCTAAATTAAATCTAGTAGTATGTTCATACTTAAAAAAATCTTATGCTAATAAGGATGCGCATGGTTTTTTTAGCCAAACGACACCACGAGAAAATATGGA
Organism: Cymbidium sinense; assembly: GCA_021442155.1. Lineage (NCBI taxonomy): Eukaryota > Viridiplantae > Streptophyta > Magnoliopsida > Asparagales > Orchidaceae > Cymbidium > Cymbidium sinense. Next base: position 178,283,487 of record CM038216.1, on the reverse strand, counting down.
TATGACCAGAACCCCACCCTCACGAAGTTGGCTTGACATCTATATAGCTCCACTATATTTCAGCTATGAAAATAGCCTTGATAGTTTTGCTTTTTGAGCTATGAATCATGAAATATATTTAATAGGCAAAAAACCTTATGTTAGCAAGGTTGACTTAAGCTTATCTCATTAGATAAATACCACACCAAGTCTACAAAAAAACTAATAGTTACATTCTCCTCCTTCTTTTCTTGCTCTTTAGAGGTGCTACATAAGGTTGATAATGAGGCATCATGAGAAGAAGCCTCACTAGGACCTCCATAGAAACCACAACTTTTAAACATGCAAACAAGTGAGGTATTAAACTCATCCATGTATGAAAATTATTGCTCGCTAACCCATGTGATGATCTAATTTTCTCTCATCTTGCTAAATAGTCTCCGACCTTTTCCTTGGTTTTGAGATTTGTCCTACAATTTCTTAGTTGGCCATTTATAGTCACTCTAAGATCAGATTCTTGTGTTTGAGGGTGTGGTGGTACCTTTCCTTGGCCTTTAAATTAATAAATTTTTTTAGTATCATTGACCCTCTTCTTACCCTTTCTATTATATTTTATGGGCATGATGTAGGAGAAAATATAAACAAGAAGAAAGAATAGAGAGAAAACTTTAAGAAAAGTTCTAAGGAGAATGCAGTGAAAATTTTGGTTCCCCAAGTGGTCAATTTATAAACGACTTAACATAGCGTTGTAATGGCGGCAAGGTGCTAACCTCTTGGGTTGAAACAACAACCTAGTGTAAGCGACCTTTACATGGTCAAACATGTTGATCAAAGAGACATTAGTTATCATAAATTTTAAATGAAAATGATCGTCACATTAATGTAACTGGCACTTTCGAACATAATCGTGATGACGGTCAAAAGTTTGTTCTATATCATTAACGAGCCTAAAGCGTCATTATCCTAAATTGACTTTTGATTAACGTGGTGTTGCATAATTAGCATAAGGCACTAGTAAAATGATCAACATGGTCAATGACATTACCATAGTGTTGACCATACTGAGCCGAAGCTATAGCGTTAGCACCATATTTATAGTGCCAAGGCACTATGCTTAAGATTAGCTTAAATTACCCATATGGGCTTTGACATAATAACAATTGCCTAAATCTACTGAAGATTCTTTGTTAGTTAACATAAAATATGCTTGAATTTCTCATGTGCCCCAACATATACATAAGAATCTAACTCTAGTGTTTGAGGATACTACATGGGATAATTCCTTGGTTGAATCCTATGACATGGTCCGAGTTACCAAAACCTAATCTTTCCCCAATGATAGCCATGTGGATTGTAAAAAAAAAATCTTTGGAGGGATGCATGTTTAGATTGAATGGATCTCATCGTTCAAAATAGCTTAAAGCAAAAAATCATTCATCCATCCATGTTCATTTGTTAAGGGTGATAAGCTAAGAAAAATTTTGCTCACAATAATGATAAATGCCAAATTAAATCTAGTAGTATGTTCATACTTAAATAATCTTATGCTAATAAAAGCTGCGCATAGTTTTTGCGAAAGCACCACAAGAAATGTGGATATGACTAACCCCACGACGGTTGGCTTGATATCTATATAGCTCCACTATGTTTCAATTATGAAAATAACCCATATGTTCCTTGATAGTTTTGCTTCTTGAGCTATGAATAATGAAATATATTTAATAGGAAAAAAACCTTATGTTAGCGAGGTTGACTTAAGCTTGTCTCATTAGATAAATACCACACCAGTCTACAAAAATACCTTGGATGATGTACCCATGGATACTAATAAAGATTCTTCCACAAATAATTTCTTTGACTAAGTAGACCAGGGACCACGATAGGGATGATGGAATCATGAGATCTTGATTGCGTATTATCATTTCCCCAACATATGCTTTAACTTATATAATGTCTTCACTCATTATTCGATATATACTATGCATTAAATGCTTGTATTTTTTATTATGAAAATATTTTAAATTATATTTTGACATTCCAAAGGGATGTAAGCTCAATCTCTTTATTTGCTTTGCGAATGATACATGATCGTCATATGCCACACACCTCTAAGACACCATCACATATCACAAAGATGTCTATTTTCAATCTTAATCGAGAGTTCTCTTGTCGGTAACATGGGTAATTAACTATGGAAGCTTGTGTCCATAAAAAGTAGAACCATCTAAACAAACCTTAGCATAATGATTAGGTGAAATCTAGTTGAATATAAATCAACCTTTCTCATGAAAGAACATACTCCTACCATCTTAATAAAGATGGCAAAGAGCATCCCCACATTATTTTTTTGAGTGATCACATAAAAACTTAATTGAATAATAAATTTAAAATTACAAAAAAAACCTTAAATTAAATTTGAACCTTATTTAAAACTTAATTAAATATACAAGTTAAATAATCATTTCAATTAAGTTTTAAATTAAAACTGAAAATTGAATTTGAACCTTTAATAAATTAAATAAATTTTTATTAAATCAATCAAAAAAATGGAACTAAACTAATCAACATAAAAATGCAAATAAATAATCAAATTTAATAAAGCTAATAAATCATGAAATCATCTAAATCTTAAACTAATCCAAATACATTAATCACCTTAAATATATTGAAAACATAAGACATTTAAATTCAAATAATAACAAAATAATTTAACTTTTGAACTCTTAACTAAATCAAATAAACATCAATTAAATTAAACCCGCTTTACTTAAATCATTCAAATAAATTTAAAATAGGTTAATTAAGATACATAGGTTTTAGTTTGATCTTTAGTGTGGATTTTATCATAGGGTGAATATTTCATTTTACTAGGCTTAGGATATTGTATCAATAGTTTGAGCTTCAAGCAAAATTTATTCTCTTTTTCATTCTTTTAAACCTAAATTCAATTTTAACATAAAATAAATAAATTAAAGTTTAAAATAAAATTCAAAATTAAATAATTCATTTAACCATCCAATGATAAAGTTAAACAAACTATAAAGTTAAATCAAAACTTAAACCTAAAGGCCAATGTAATTATACCACGCAAGCTCCTCTTTTCACAAACTAGATTGTTAGATCTCCAACTCTAGACTTTGGTTAAGTCGATGATCTATCTTGTGATATGATGTTTTTATTATCTTATGGTGTAGAATTTTAGAATGACTAGGATTATTGTTTATTCATTATTACGGATGTTAGGGTATCCTTTTAGACTAACACTATTTTCTACAAGGGGCTATGCTTAAAGGGATTGTTGTAATAAATAAAATCATAAATATTATTTGCTTATAGGTGCTTTGCTTAAGTTTATAAGCATAGCCCATTATGGCAAGAATGCTCTAAGTAGTGAAAGTGGTTTACCTAGTATTGACATGAGTTAAGCCTAAGATATGGGATGAATAATAAACACATGAACCACCTATTGTGGTTCCTTATGTCCATATTAGGTCCAATCTAATTCTAATTTAAGTTAAAGACTTAATATTTGAGGAGGAAATTGATTTAAAGTTCAACTAACATTTTCTTTATGTTAATAGGGTGATTATCAAAATTACTTGATCATACTATATGATCCATATTGTATTTAATAATCTTCCATAAAAAAAAAGTATTATAAATACTACCAAATTGTGCAAAAGAATGAGGCAAAACAGTATTAGTAGTAACGCATTGATATGGATAAATATTTATGTTAAAGCCAATTTCTTTTGTTGAAAGACTACATGCGTTATTATTTAGATCCTGATTAAGGCTCCTCAAAATCTTAGCATAAAATTTCCTTATATTTCCTTATATTTGTTAATGGTATTTGTATTGCTATTTGACATATGTATATTCTTCTATTTTTAGGTGTCAAAAGGAGGAGTAATTGGTCTAATTTTTAGTTTGGTTAATTTGTTTTATTTTGTGAGTTTTATGTGTTTACATTTATATATGTCCTTTGTTAATAGTATATTTTAAAATTAATTAGAAAAATGTAGTATTTTGTGCTATATTTAGAAATATGAATTTGCCTAAAATTTTATGATTTGTTCATGACACATGTCTATTAATTTAAAATTAAGTACCCTATTCTTAGTGAATATATGCTGTTGTATTTACTACATATTAAATTAAAATTAAAAAAATGCATAAATTCAATGGTAGTTTTAGCAACTCAAAAACTTATATAAATAACAAGAGTATGCCATCATCAAAAGAGGATCTTGTTAATTCCATTACAAACATAAATTGATTTAGGCTAACATGATCATAAAAATATTTTGATGCGTTCATGTGGTAATATTTTTTGGCAAAAGATAGTTTAAAATATTAGGGATGCTTAGGGTAAGATACATGCTTTCAGAAAGCTCAAAATTTAAGCTACTAAATAGTTTAAAATAATCAAGATTAGCCTATTTAGATTTCAAAGATGGACACCTCCAAAATTTTGAACTTGTAATTTAAATTTTATTTGAGTCTAGTCATATTTATGTTTAAAGAATGTAAAGCTAATCATCACACATGCACAAGTAAACTAAACACCAAATCTAATCATCGACAAAATTTATTAAAAATGATCTTAATTAATTATATTGCATGATCGGGATCATATTGTGTGATTAGGGTTAATTTAAAATAAAGAGAGTTAAGTAATTAATAAAAAAAATTTACGTCAAACTATATAATTTATATCATACTACATGATCTATCTTATTAATTAAAAAATTCAACATTTGTAATATTCATATTATATGAATGGGATTATTTTATATCAATATGACTATCTCGCTAAATGATAATATAAGTTACCTTAATTAAGTTAACCAAAAAAATTTAAATATTCATCTAATGTAATTTTATTTAGATTAATTCACAACATATTGTACAATAAATTATCTTAATTAATCATACTAAATGGCTAAATTAATTAGATCATCTAATGTAATTTTATTTAGATTAATCTCACAACACGATTATAGTTATAATGTACAATCAATCATTACATTATTATTTTCTAATTATAATTAAACTTGCCTATTTTGTATACTCGATATGTAAGCTAATACTAAACCCTAAACTTGTGAGAGAAGATTTTTTGTTGGAAAAATAGTAAGCTACCCCTTATGACTTTAAGAGATGCAATTTCTAGTGAGGAAAAAGAGGAGAGCATATATTAGTTATCATCTTCCTCTTTACGCTTTATTTCTCATAATTGAAGATGCAACAAATTTGACAACTTTTGTTTTGTACTTATACAAGAGATGTTGGATTCAAAGATTTTGAGAAGACTTGGTGTCACTAGTTATTTGGTTAAAGTATTATCTTTCTTGCTTGTAGTGAAAGAGTCCATAAGGCTTCTCTATTACTCCTTTAGAGAATATTTGTTCACCTTACAATAGCAAAGGAGGAACTAGTGAAAACCCAAAAGCGAAGATGTAATTGATGACAACCTGGTTATTCTCCCACTACCATGCTCGAGGAAAGCGACCCAGATTCCATTCTTCTCTCTCTTCCAACGGCATGCACATGCAACCAAGCCATACGAACCTCTCATCCTCACGCTAGCTCTCAAAAAACCTCCTAGACACGCTAGATCTTACATCCTCCTTGTCTACAACTTAGCTTATAAATACACCTTCTCATTGTAACGGTTGGTGTGAAATAATAGATATATATATTTCCTTCTGCCTTCCGCTATTTCACGTCTTCATGGTATCGAGCCATAATTTCACGAAATGTCGAATCCTCTTCCCACTCAGACGGAACAATGGATACACAGAAAATTTCACCAGCTTACCATTCCACCTTCCTTGAAGTTTCTCATAGGAAACATGAAGTCGGTAGCTAACACTACTCTCACGTAGACAACTTCATGCATATGGAGTTCACAAATTCTCAAGCTATTCAAAACAAGCGGTTTCATCGACTTCCTAGAAGGTACCACACCATGTCCCACCAAATACTCTGGACAACAACGAACAACCTCAACCCAATTCCAACTACAACATGTGGCAACTAATTGATCAAAACCTCTCACTTTACTCCACAATCTCACCATCAATTCTTCCCTACGTTCTTAACTTACACCGCCGGACATCTACCTTAGCAAAGAGACTACAGCCAACCGCTCGAGTCATTCAACTCAAAATGAACTCCACCACATATCCCTTGCGACAAAATGATGACCAAATACCTTGTAGAAATCAAATCATGGTCGATCAAATTTCAGCCAGACTTAGACCCGAAGATATTATTCTCTACACCTAAATGGCTTACCACCATCCTTTCATGCGTTTAAAACGACCATACATGAGATTTGATCCCATTAACATCGACGATCTCTACTCTCTCTCCTATGCGACAAAGAAATCAACATTCTCGCGATCACGAAAAGAACTTACTCCCTATCACGGCACTCCAAGTCACTCGAGGCAAATTAGAAATCTCATCACAAAAGCCATATCGCATAATTCCTCCCATAATCAGATGCTAGGCGGACCAAAGGCGAATGAATTATCACACTCGAGTCACTCCATTGTCAAATATGCAACAAGCTCGGTCACTCTCGCTTCTTTGGTATCTGAGACACTACCAACTATCCTCTAAAATCCCTCAACTCCAAGCCGACATCACGGTACCCTTGAGAATGGATCTTGGATTGAGCCTCCTCACTCACCAATGGCTGAATGCACTCCAAAATCCAACCGAACATTCAGGGATATCAATCAATCACAGTGATGGTGGACAACACCCATCATTCATGGGGCCAAGGAATTCTTCCAACACCCAACCGTAGCTTTTACTCAAACAAATTTTTCATGCACCTCACTTGTCTCACAACCTTCTATCTCTCTAATCTCGCCAATAGCTCAATTACCTTTGATGCCCATGGATTCCACATAAAGGATCGACAACACACCAACTCTACTAATGGGCGGCCTTAACGGACTATACTCCATTCCAAACACCGCATCAATTGGGCTCTCCACTCAGAACCTACACCTTGAATATATGGCATCAGCGGCTCGTCATCCATACAAAGACACTCTCCGAACTATCTCGCTCCAAAACAAGCATCTCGCATTAAACCTACTTTCTCTCCCAATGCATGTATTATCAAAAGTCATAGACTAGTTTTTTCAAAATATGTCGGTAAGACTAAACATCCATTTGATCTAATTCATTACGATGTATGGGACCATCACCAACTATATCAATACATGGATACAAATATTACGTTATCTTCATCAATGACTACTCTCGGTTTACATGGATGTTCCCTTAAACTACAAACATGAAGTAGCTTCCAAATTTCAACAATTACACAAAATGATCGACACATTTCTCCAAGCCAATTAAAACCCATCGATGGTGGAGGTGAGTTCATATCCACCGCACTTCAAACCTATCTTACCCACCATGGTATCATTCATCAAGCGGTTGCAACACCCCAACAAAGCAAGAGTTGTCGAAAAACAGACATCATCGAACTAACACGAACTCTCCTTCAAACCGAAAATCTTCCACAACAATTAGTGCAGTACTCACATACATCTCATCAACCGACTACCTACACAAACTCTCTCTCTCCATCACCTCATCAAGTCTCTCTGGAAAACTCCCAACTACACTCACCTCAAAGTCTTGGTTCGCTTGCTTCCCCTACTATCACTCAACAACCACTAACAAACTATCCCCAAAGCACCTCTATGCATCTTCATTGGCTACTCACTGACATCACAAGGCTATAAATGTTATAACCGGTCATGTGCATTTTGATCTCTCCACGTCACCTTTCAAGAAACACAATTCCCATACCCACCAAACAAAACTAAATCGATCTATCACCCATACCACCACTACTCACACCCATTCCCCCACTCGCCCAAACCACAAGTAATCACTCCATCCACTCCTATCAACCCCACAACCAAACAAATACTCCACACACCACCAACAACCATGGACCTCGTGCCCCAAGCCCCAACCAAACACCCAATGAAAACCGGACTTCAAACGGTCACTAGAAACAAAATCATTCTCAATCTCCTACATCACCACACCCCAAGACGGACCTACTATACCCAAGCGTCAAACATGCCGAATGGCGCAAAACCATGTCAGGAATTCCTTGCCCTTCAACAACAAGCACGGGCACTAGTCCCTCCACCAATCAAACCATAATAGGCGTAAATGGACATACAAAACCAAACATCACTTTCACGGATCCATAGCTGCTACAAAGCTCGTCCGTTGCACAAGGCTTCAAACAAGAATAGAATTCACTATCTCGAAACCTTGTCAGGTTGCTAAAATGTCCACCATCCGCCTTCTACTCACAATCGCGCCGTCATCGGCGGTTCAGTTAGACATCTCCAATGCATTTCTACATGGTTCTCTCCAGACACCATCTACATGTCTCAACCACGGTTTCCCCGATACCCAATTCCCACATCACGTGTGTCTCCTAAAAAAAACTCTCTATGGACTCAAACAATCTCCCGGGCAATGGTACTCCACATTCACCGAGCACCTTAAAACCTCGGCTTCACCACCGGTCTGGATCGCCCTATTCATACATACCTCCCACAGCGCCTTCTCCCTATGTGGAGATATACTCATCACAAAACGAACCCCAAGTTATTTCCTCCATACTTCAACAACAATCTGCGGTTAATCAAGGACCTGTCGTTTCCAACTTCCTCGAAATTCACATACATCAGACCAACAACAAGCTACTACTAACTCAACCTACATCAGCGGACTCACGAATAGCTACGGTATGTCTTCTGCAAAAGCATGCCAGCGCCAATCTCCAACGGATCACCACTCCTCGGCTGACAAGCAGGGCTCGATCCGGTCAGTGAGGCGTCTAGTTGGCTCCCTCCAATTGTTCACTATTACACGGGACATAGCAGCCCTAGCAATCAATCATTTATGCCAACAAATGCATAACCCCTTAATGCACTCTCAACTACTTAAGCGTGTTCGCTACCTCAAGGAACCTCCAACCATGGTCTTCCAATAACACTTGGGATCTCAAACTTCACTACTCGACTCCGATTGGGCACGAGACACTCGATGCCGATCCACCACCGACGCATTTCTGATCAACTCTCATCTGAAAGTCGAAATAGACAGTTGCTCGTTCTTCAAAATATGGCGTTGGCCCGCGAATCATTTGGCTCGAGCATTCAACTGGGTCCCCACAACTCAAGCTACACCTCATCTTTGCGACAATACCTCGACCATAGCAACAAATCGATTCTACATGCTAGAACAAAACACATAGAGATTGACAACAACTTCTTGCGTGACCACATAACTAATGAAATACAAATTCGCCACATCTCAAGCGAAGACCAAATCGCCGACATCTTAACCAAACCATTACCCATCCGTCTTCACCTCAACCTCACCGTCCAACGGATGGATCATTCGGTTGAGGGACGATAACCGTTATTCTCCCACTACCGTTCTCGGAGAAAGCGCCACATATTCCATTCTTCTCTCTCTTCCAACATGCACATGCAGCAACCATAGAGCCATACACGAACCTCTCATCCCTCCTGCTAGCTCTCAACAAACCTCCTAGACACCTAGATCTTACATCCTCCTTGTCTCAAACTTAGCTTATAAATACACCTTCTCACACGTTGGCTGTGTGAAATAATAGATATATATATATTTCCTTCTCTGCCTTCCGCCTATTTCCGTCTTCAGTAATTTCTATTTAGATGCATTTTCATTGCCTTAATCTTAAGTATGGTCAAATCTAATTTTTAATCAATTATTATTTATTCATGTTTAAAATATCAATTTATCTAATTTGTTAACTTAATTTCACAGGTCCTTTAAATGACAATTATTTGAAAAAAAATACACAATTATAAATTTGATTATAATAAATTTTGATAATGATTTTGTTAACTTAATTTCCCAGGTTCTTTAAAAGACAATTGTTTGTTTCGTCTCTCAGCGTGAAGAGAAGACAACCATCGATCGACTATTTACTTATACGTGTTATGTTCTTTGTCATAATATTATTATACGTGTTCTGTTTCTGTGTTTCCTTCAAAGGCGTTCATTGTTGTTGATTGCGGTTCGGTTGACTTTGCTGCATATTCACTTAAGGAACTGTTATTTTAGGAAAAGGAAAATTTAGCTTAAATTTCACAAAACAAAGCTTTGGGTATTTAAATCCTTTATAAATCGTATTTATAACTATATAAATTTACTAAATTTGAATTTACGGATTAACGAAATTCTACTTAAATCGTATTTATAGCCACTCAACCCCAGAATCCTCCGTAGGCGATGGGCCAGTAAAATTTCGTTCCAATAAAGATTACCGACGCTAAAAACAAGCTCCTAAAAGATTACCAACGTTAGAATCGTGCTAACGATCAGGAACACAAAAGAATAATAAATAAATAAACAATCTCCAAACTACCGCTTGACGATGAACTTCTACAAGGCACCTGTAACAGAAATAAATTGAAAAAAAAAATTGAGACTGCTTAGACTTTCAGTGCAAAAAGAAAAATAAGAGAGCCGATATAACTAGGGGTGTGAGTCAAGCCAACTCTTAAGTTGACTCAAGCTTGGCTCATTAACGAGCTAAAGAGCCAACTGTATCGAGATCTGAGCTTGAGCTCGAGCTCATAATCACACTCGAAAAATTTTGCTCGAGCCTAATTTGACTCAACTCGATAGTTTATCAAAGCATTAGCTTATTGAGCTGACTCATTAGCTTATCTAAACATCTCGTTTATATAATAACTAATTGTAATTATCATGTACATTATCAATTTGATAGCTTATCGAACTTTTAAATGAATTGAGCATTTGAGTGAAGCTCAAGCTTAATTTTTTAAATCAAACTTGAACCTAATAATTGAACTCAAGTCGAGCTCGAACTCAATAGTGATTAAGCAAGTTTAACTTGATTAAGTCAAAATTAAACTTCGACTCAATTGGTTTATGTTATTATATAAAATATTGACGTGAGAGAAGATGATGGAGAAACAGTAAAAATTTCTTTTGTGAAATCAATCTTAAGATTAGGCCTAGGTCAAGCCAATGGGCTAGGTCGATCAAGACATCTCCAAATTCAATAAAATTGAGTGAAACTCCAAATAAAAGAAATATTTTAATCAAAATCTAAATTCAATCGTCCTTTAAGTAGGTTAATTATGTTAGGTAACCTAATTAACCCGATTAAACCCTATTTAGCAAATTTAAATGAAATTAAATTAAACCAAATTAAATCAATCTAAATACTTCAGATTATTATTCAAACTTACTTAAACACAAAATTGAATTCAAATTGGATAACATGATTAATTATCTATTTAAATCCTGCTGGTGGCATATTTGTATGCAATAGTTATGCAATGATAATGTAGTTGATAGAATTCTAATGCTAATTCTTGCCTTAAGAATTGTATAGATGAAAACACTAAGATTTTATTGACTTAAGGCACCTTAGTACATGGATTTGCACAACCTTGTGTTATCACGAGTTATGGGAATGGTTAACTAAGTCATCGTTGTATTCATTTATATATCTTAGCTTGAATTCGACACTCAAAGGCATTGGACTATATATTATAATTTCTTGAACATATGAATACTTTATAAGTGACTAATGAATATGATTAGGCCATAACACTATATTCTCTTTATAGACCAAAAGAATAATTTGTCGTTTAGGTTAATATTATAACTTTTTTTAGTCTAGCAATGTATGGAAGATTCGGAAGCTAGTGACAAAAAATAAGATCAAAATGAATCTCAAAATTTCCTAATAGTTCCGAATTATGCGATATTTGTACCTTCACATTTATTTCAAATCTCATTCAATCAAATATTTGGATACAACTTATACCAACTTACAAAATATTTTATCAATTAAAAACAATTAAAGAAGTCAATAATATAGGCCCAACTATTTTAGTAGCGAAAAGTTTATTATGAAATAGTTTATTCATTGAAAAATAACATTCAACAATTACACTTATTGATATATATTTTTTTGACGAAAAACTCACAATTGTAATTTTGTTGGCTCAATGCCACAATAAATCTTTAAAACATTTTGATATTTCTCTCCTTCATCTAAGTGACCAAATTTAATATAATAAGTGTATATAAAAAATTTGAAAAGTAAGAAATGTTTATCATCAACAATAATGCTGAATAATTGATGTATAGGAAAAAAAACTAAATGTCAATTAAATAATTGATAAAAGCGGTCACTGTTGGTCATTAATTTTACGAAATGTCATATCTAAAATCTCAAATTAAATTCTCAAAATAAAATTTACATCCGTTGATTTAAATACTACCTATTTTGCGGGTAGGAGCAATCTAACTAGTGCTTAAAAGATGCCAGATTTTAATTAAATCAACCACTCAGCTTTACTTCTCTAGATTTATTTTTTTATTCATCGCTGCCATCATTTGATGTGGTCATCCTTATTTATTGAAGGCAATGAGTTTTTCTCTAATAATTAATAAGAAAAGAATTTATTTCTCTAGATGTTATGTTAGGCCTTATACTTAGCAATTTCTAAGATGGAAGTATTGTGATTATATATAATGATGAGTGTGTGTTGTAATAAATATTTGATAGTAATAAAAATTCTATATTTACTGAGTTGACTTCTATTTTACTATACACACCTTTAACATATTTGTATACCTATGACTGTGGAGAAATTTTGACACCACATAGAGCTTAGAATTCCTTATTTGGATGATCAAATCGTCATTAAGGAATAAGCATATTATCTCGGAAGATAAATATGTTTTCTATTGTTGTGTGCTAGAAAATCGATTCTGGTAGTGTAAAGTTTTCACCTTAGCTTTGTTGTGAAATCCATTACGGTATTTAAAGAGTAAATAATAAAACTCAATTTTACTTTGAAAACCTCGAAAGAGGGAAAACCAGAGCTAGCCCTAAAAGCTTCCACTGTATCTGTTTGAGTACAAGATCTTCCGATCTGGGATTACAGTATATGAGAAAGGAACAACTATGTGACAACGATCGTTGTAACGATTCTAGTAGTAGCAGATGATGGTGAACTATGCGGGCAATCACCCTAGAAATGCGAACAATTCGGCAATCACGAGAACAATCAGCGGAAGCAGATCACGGTAGAAGTCATCATGATGGAGACCATTGACAACGACAGGATCAATGGCGGCGGTGGCGGTGGTTGGGCGTCAGTGGCGGCGATTGTGAGGATCTTTAGAGCTCTCTCTCTCTCTTGGGCTCTCTCATATGAGAAATGAGGCTATTTATAGATTGGAGGTGGCGTCTCTATAAATACATGCAAAAATATCACTCCACTTCATCGGACGGCTCACAATGATCCCTTTGATCATTTGATGTATTTAAATATTTGAATGCTTAAATGAAGTCTTTTATTTTGAGATCTTGGGCTTGTTAGATCCGGCTCATCGAGGCCTTCGATTTGACTATAAACACTCCATGTTTTTAGAGCTTTTAAGAGATTTGTTGCATCCAAATTTCAATGATATTTTAAGTGCTTATCTCGACCGGTTTCAACTTTGAATCGGTTGCTTTTAGCATCAAGATTCATGTTTCACTAGTAGTATTTTAAGTGTCATATCGGTTGCTCCCTATTTTGGATATCATTATTTCAATCATCCAAAAATATATATGTCAAATACTTGAAGATAACAAATTCTTCAATGAAATTTGGCGTCCATTAACCACATATTTTTAGAAAGAATAGATCTTCGGGAGCATAATATTATGACTATAGAAGCGAGATGTAGACGCGGATGAGTATAAGTATGCAGACGCAGATTTGAGGTTAAGGAGCTTTCAGGCCCAACAGGAGTTGTGGTGTCCATGCGCCCTTGGAGGTTGCACAGCCTTGCGCCCAGGCGAATTGCAGGGCGCAATTCAGTTACAGTGCGGTGCGATAAGCGAACCTCGGAGTGGGCAGCCTTGTAGTCGGTGACGGTCACTGGCGCATGGCCCGGGTGTGGATATGCAAGAGCGGGTTGCAGGTGCGATTAGTGCTCATGCCCGGTGGGCCAGCCAGCGGATGCGGAGCTTGGGGTGCACAGAAAGCGGTTTGCGCTTTTGGCAGGCCAAGTGCTTTTGATGATTTTACCCTTTACCCCTGGTGGTCTATAAAACCCCAGGCTGCGGAGAAGGCACACTTCTTCAATGCTCTGCTTCTCTTCTTGAGTGAGGGTCATGAGTCGATCAGCCCGCAGATTACATCGTTGTTCTAGTTTTTCCTCGAAGAGGCGCCAACCTACGCCGACCGTCTGTGTTGGTGATCAAGGCTCGCGATACTACGTCGTTCCGCTTTTCCCGGTGGCGTCAACCGCCTTTGTCTGACCGTCCGGTTTGAGGCACCATGTACATACATCATTGTTCCCCTCGAAAGAGGCGCCAACTAACGCTCGACTATCCGGAGGCGATGGCCCGCACATACGCCATTGTTCTGCTTTTCCCTCGAAGCATCAACCGCCTCATCGGACCGTCGGGTTTGAGGCAATCAAGGCCCGCATTTCTTTTCGCCCGCTCAAAGAGGGCCAACCGGCCCGGACCCCGTTTGAGGATCAAGGCCCGTGGTTCCAACTTTTTCTAGGAAATTGGATTTCTCATGACTTTAATGGATGATTCAATTGATAACCGCCAAGATGGCGAGGAGCGTAGCCGTGAACTATCGCTCAAACGACTCAAAGTTTGGTAATTTATGAGCATCATCGAGGGGAATATCTTCTCTCTCTCTTTTTTTATCTTTTCATATGTGTGTGTATCCTTTTGTCGATTAGGCGTAAAATTTTATCGCAAGCTATCTCGGAGCAGAGTCAAAAGGAGGCCAAGCATTGGGGTGAGTGAGTTGCTTTTACAAAATTCTCAAATTTTTGTCATTTCTCCCTCTTTATTTATTATGTATTTTCAGGTGATGGCCGAAGAAAACCCATAGTGGATCTACAGATGATATACCATCCACTATCACATCGATAGTTTAATGGTGTTCAGAAAGTTTTTCTACCCTAATGAGTTGGTGGCCATTGTTGCCAAAAGTCCGATCAAGCCCGCTCACCTCCGCCATGGTACTTTCGCTTTCGAGATGATTCTTCGTATGAGACCGATTCCCTTGCCCCGAGTTGATTGAGATATTCAAAATATGTGGTGTAGCTTTGTCACGCTTTTCATTTCGAGCTTTAATGGTCATCGCCGGTTTAGCTATCTTCTTCAAAGGGCATGGTGTTACTTTGAACATCAAATACTTGTGTCAAATGTGCGATTTACATGTGATACCTGTGGACGTGTTTCTTATCGACTATAAAGAATTGGATAGAATTTTACGGATCAATCTAAAAATTGGTCTAATGGATTATGTTTTATGACAAATGAGTGGGCCTTCACGAGATGGGGAAGATTGAATAACCTTCTAGATCCATGTCTGAGAATGAGATCCGGCAACTCTTAATATCCCCGATGTAGGAAGCTTGATGAGTTACGCCACATTAGAAAATACATAGTTGAAGATAGAATGTTCAAGGTTGGCCTTTCTATCCGTGGAGATCTCATTCTTTTCCACTAAAGAGATCAAGTAAAGGTGATGAAAGGTCTCCTCATATTCATAGGGTTCTTTCAAGAAGCCCGCCATGAAATCGTGGTGGTGGCAATGTTTCTTCCCTAAAGAAAAGAAGACATGACAAGTGACTATCGATATCCAAGAAGATGGCCTCCATTGACCTCGAGTTTAGCGTTTCAACTCATGATGGGGAGTTCAAGCACATTTCTAAAGTGGTGTTAAATCACATATGTACGGGCATCAATGAGATGAATTGGTACGCTTGTCTTTCTTTCTTCTTTCTTCTTCTTTTCTTTTGTGTAATATTTGTGATATTTTTTTCTTTATAGCTAACTCAAACATTAAGGTAGATGACTCATTTGGGTGTCGCTTTAGATGAGTGGAATGAATTTGTGAAGATAAAATGCAAGGCAGTATGAGAAAGATGAGTATTAAAGCTAAAGAAGTGGTGACTTTGAAGGATCACCGATGCGTAATCGAAGTATGTCGACTTCTCTTCTCTCGTCGGAGGTGGAGCGCACTCATGATGAGCGATTGAGGTGAGGACAGACTCATCATAAAGAGAAAAGACTTAAGAAACTTGCACGGAAGAGAGCTCTCAAACTGGAGAAGAAAGCATTACAGGATCATCTTTCCGAGAAGGAGCATATAATGGAAGCAAATGAAATCTTGAAGGCGGTGTGAAGACTTTAAGAACTCGGCTTATCTCGGTACACTCAAAGACCATGTTCGGGAAGCTCGTAATCATATACTTGATGTTGAAGTGAAGGACTTGGAGCACCAATGTTTAGAGGAGGGCTTCATCGAGGGTTCTAAAAGAATCCGCTTAGTACATTAAAGACCAAAGCTAGTATTGAGGATCTATCTCCCCCATGTATCCAAAGACTCTTCGTCCGATTCGTGAGATGAAGGAGAGAGTGAGTCCAAGGGAGTATCTCCAGTGGTGAGGAGGATGTTGATATCACCAACCGATATGATATAGCATCACCAAGATGCATTTTTTTATATGTATTATTATAGTGTGTATCAAAATCTTGATTCTTTCTTATATCATCATGTTAATGCTATCATTTTTTTTAAATGATACGCCTTATTTTGTTTTACCTATCCGGGTAATTGGTCGGAATATTATTCGACGATGCTAACTCTGATGAGGTTGAATTGAATCCACTCGGATTTTGACCTATCCTAGGTTGTTTGTCGAGTCTCCCGATGATTAACTGTATGGAAGAGGTGAGGAGTCCACCAAGGACCTTTTGACCTATCCTAGGTTTTTTTGTCGAGTCTTCACCGATGATGTTAACTTGTGTGGGGAGAAGTCCATTGAAGACCTTTTGACCTATCCTAGGTTGTTTGTCGAAGTCTTCGATGACATTAACTGTGGAAGAGGTCATGGAAAGTCCCCTGGGATTGATCATGCTCGATTGATATATAACGTGAGTTGTATATTTCTTAAGTGAGAGGTTTAAATGAAGAAGAAACAAGTTTGTAAGAAGAAAGCTATAAATTCATTACTCGATATGTTCGGATACAATCATAAGATGATTTTAACATGGATATGAGTTTTAAGAGAAAATAAAACAACAACAACAACAACAACAACAACAATAACAACAAGTCTTTATCCCACTAAGTGGGGTTGGCTACATGAAGAGGAAATGATAAACGAGATAAAATAAAAGCTGATAATTATGCGAGGAATTGATAATATTTTCTGAGATTCTAAGTTCGAGGTAAAGTTTTTCCCTCTCAATCGCTGAGCTTGAAAGTTCCCGGCTTCACCATAGCTATAACCACATATGGGCCATCCAAAGATGTGAGAGTTTATGCTTGAGGGCCTTTGCCTACAGCCTTCAAGACTTCATAGGACCAAGTCACCGTGATATGGACAGGTTTTACTCTTCTATTGAAGTGAAGCTACCCTTTGGTGATAGGAAGCAACCAAGTAGGCCATGTCACGAGTTTCGGGAGTAGGTCAGTGCGGAGTTTTTCTTCATTATCCATGATCGAATAATTAAACTCTTGGACTTGGAACCCGATATCTACGGGATAATAGCTTCGCGTGATAAAACACAAGTTATATGGTGTCTCACCACGGTGTGTAGTAGCCCAAAGAACATTAGAAAGCTCATCAACCCAATGCCCCTTCTCGAGACGTGTTTTTAGTCCTTTGAGTATAGTCATGGTTGCTTCACCACCGTTAATTTTAGGATGTGCTATAGCCGTATGTAGCAAATGTGAAGATTTTACAAAAGGACGTAAAGACTTTTCCGAAATTATGTTCCATTGTCGTGATGATCTTTGCAGAAGACCGAATCAACATACTATATTTTTCCAAATAAATTGTCTAGAATTTGCCTCCGTAATTTTAGTGAGGAGTGGTTCACTTCCACCAAGTGAAGTAGTGACGACTAAAATGATGAACTTTCGTTGCCCTCGATGCTATCTAAAAGGTCCCATGATATCAATCCCCATTGAAAGGCCACGGGCTTTGAATGGATGAGAGCTCAGTATGCACATGCGGAGGTTAGAGTGCAACCGACAACTTGCACATTTTTTCGAACTCCAAGGCGTCTTGTTTCATCAGAGGCCAATAGAACCCTTGCCTTATAATTTTAAGGGTTAGTGCCCTTTCTCCTAGGTGTTCTCCACATATCCTGAGTGGACCTCTCTTAATGCGTAATCGGCCTCAAGGTGAGAGACATTTGAGGTCGGCCC
The DNA here is from genome assembly GCA_021442155.1 of Cymbidium sinense. NCBI lineage: Eukaryota > Viridiplantae > Streptophyta > Magnoliopsida > Asparagales > Orchidaceae > Cymbidium > Cymbidium sinense. Next base: position 178,265,164 of record CM038216.1, on the reverse strand, counting down.
GTGAGAAAGCTCGTTGTATAGTTCACCTTCGATAATAGTGAAGTTTCTTCTGAGATGAATTGAAGGTCTTCTTGATGAGTTCCTTCTTGTAGACAAGACAGATGGGGTCCATCCAAATGTTCCTTTATCTCATCAATTGCTTGAATTACCCATGACCCTTGGATACTGAAAATGTATTTCTTCAACATGCCTTCTCTTAAAGATCCCTAGTAGTAGATGAAGCTTAGTGAGCATCATCTTGAGTATTCTTCTCTCACAAGATGTGAATGATTTGATGTGTCTTGAAATGGGCAAGAAGAGACTTCACCAAGTGGAGGTATTGTGTTAGGGATTATGAGCATTAAAGTTTCCTCAACTTGGGAGGCGACAAGTTGAGAGTCGGTGTATCACTAAGTCTTGATCTTCACTCAATGGTGAGTCTCAACCGCATGAGAGCTCATATTCACCATATTATTAGTTGCGTAAAATTTTAGGCTAAGTCCATTTTCTAAGGTATTCTTGGGGAAATAAGTAAGATTCCGACAGACTGATTTCTCAAGCTCCATCAACATGAGGGTCCATTGAGGAGAGATGAATGGCATAGCTCCTCCGAGTTGGGCATTCCACTATAAAGTCTCAGTACTTGAGACTTTATAGCAGGTAGAAAATTTATATCAAACTCTCCCAATTTATGCACCACTTGATTAACCTCCTAGATACTTGGTTTTATAAGATGGCCCTTAATGGTAAATGAGTGTAAATGCCGATAGCTTGGAAGTATGGACACAATTTTGCATTGAGAAAACTAAAGCGAGCCACCTTATCTATCAAGTGGATAACGCTTTCTATATTAGAGAGAATTTTACCGACATAATAAATTGGTCATTGTATCCCACTTTCTTCTCGCTAAAACTAAGCTTATTGTGGGAAGAGACCGTGAGATATAAGTATAACATCTTTCCTTGAATAAGCTTGGATAGTAAGGGTGGAGATGCTAAATACTCCCTTAGCCGCACTAACATTCATCACCATTGAAAATTATTATTTTTAGCTCTCTTTAATATTTTAAAGAATGGCAAGTCGATCCCTAGAATGGGCTAGGAAGTGGGATAACAGCAATTCTCCATTCAAACGCGTTGAACTTCCTTAATATTCTTTGGTGGAGTCATATTTTGAGAGCTTTGATTTTCTGGGGTTGGCCTCTATCCCACCTGGGTTACCATAAATCCAAGAAATTTTCAAGTAACTCCAAAAGCACATTTGGTCGGGTTGAGTCTCATGTTATAACGTCGAAGAAGGTTAAAGCATATTTCTAAGTCGAAATATGTTATGATTCTTCCAAACTTTTCACTAACATGTCATCCACATATACCTCTATTATGTGGCCTAGTAGGTCTTTAAAGACCTTATTCATAAGGCGTTGATAGGTAGCACCAAAGATTTTTTAATCCAAACGCATAACTTGAACAAAGATAAACCTTTATATGTTTGAAATGATGTAGCTTCTTCATCCGGTTCATTTTTATTTGGTTGTAACTGAGTAAGCATCCAAAAAGCGAGCATTTGATGTCCGCAGCATCAACCAACCGATCAATTCGAGGAAGAGGAAAACTATCTTCTGCAAGCCTTGTTAAGGTCGGTAATCAATACACATTCTCCATGTTCCATTTGTTTTCTTAACCATGACAACATTTGCTAGCCATGTAGGTAATGTACCTCTCGATGAATCCCGCTTCTAGAAGTTTGTTAACGCCTTGCTCAATAGCCCGAATCAGTGTAAAACTTTGCTTCTTCTAGATGATCGTTTGAATGTCGATTGATCTTGAGGGAGTGCATGATCACATTGGGGTCGACCATGTCCGTGACTCCAAGCGAAGATGTCTTGATTTGCACAAGAAGTCTATGTATTTTTCTCTTTGTTCAGATAAGAGCAGATCCAACTTGACTTTCGTAATGGTTGGTCATCCGATAATGCAACAAAAGCAAGTCTTCAGTTTTGGGGTACTTCTTCATCTCGAAAATTAAAATCTTCGGGCCGGTCACATGGTTGAGCTTGTCCGAGATAACATGATTGTGTTATCGTTGATTTCAGACCACTCTAACTCCAACGGGATTGGAAATTTCATCTTAAGATGAGATATCAAGTGATGCAGAAAATTGATTGGAGGAGCCTTCCAAAGATAGCGTATATCGAATCTAACTTGACCACCATGAATTGGATTAAATGAGCCACTTGTTGAGGTAATTCACCAAGGACAACAGAAGGGTAATTGTCCTCTACTCGCACGTATGCATTATCAAACCCGCATAATGGTCTTGGTTGGAGCTTTTCCCTAACCAAGCCCATGATAAGAAATGTAGAGTAAAATAAGACATCAATAGAACTCCCATTGTCAATCAAAATTCTCTTAACATTATAGCATGGGTCACCGATCCCCACCGATGACAAGTGGATCTTGATGAGGAACATGTACTCCTTCTAAGTCCGAGTCATTAAAAGTGATGGAATAATCATGAGACTTCTTTAACTCTCTTCGAGATGGTAATGAGAACTGATTAGATAGTATTGGTCCTCTGCGATTGTTTCAATTTCTCCAACTGCTTGATGATTATTTTCGTGATGATTGTCTGTTGCCCCAGTTGGAGGTATGTTTATTTGAGTCAATTGATTCTTCACAAATCAACGTAGATATTCTCGAATGACCCCTTTCAATTTCTTCTTTGAGTTGTTTGCATGCCTCATTAGTATGTCCATGACTTGATGGAAGTAACAATCCGCTCTAATTTCGAATTTGATTTTGGATGCGCCACTTGATATTTTCTTCATCTCAATAACCATTAGGAGGTTAACACGAGATGTGTTCGCGTGTATTCCTCTTTGGGCCGGTTCATGTCATTGATATGGGGTCATGGAGAGAGATCATGATTGCCTTGTTGCTTCTTTTGATAGACTGTCGCATTCCCTCGGGTGCTTTTACATTTTTCTAGATTGCTCAAATTATTTGAGATGGGCGTAATAGCCTCATTAGCAGAGATTTGTGCTTCCACACGGTGAACCAAGTTTATAAGCGACCGTGTCTCACAAGTGATTAGTAAAAGGCGGACTGAGTCCTCCAAGGAAAACTCCTCTTAATAGTTCGGTCTACTGTATTTGGCGAAGCTTCTAAGGAGAACCTGGAAGTATTCCATAAGTGATTCACCTTGTTTTGATGAATGCGAGAGAGAGGAATCTTTAATGATCCTCGGTTTACAATGAACTGCTCTACAAAAAATTTTGGCGAGTTCTTCAAAGGTATGGATGGATTCCCTTGGAAGGGAGTAGAACCAAGTGCAAGCTTGTCCCTTGAGGGTAATCGGAAAGACGACAAAGAAATGTGTCGAGCGTGGATATGCATGATAGTCTGTAATGATCGATGTGTTCATGTGGGTCACGCCCCATCATAGGAATCAATATTCTAAGCTTGAAACCCACGGAATAGGATGTTGAAGAATAGCTTCGCTAAAGGTGAGGATTCCTCATAACCGCTGAGGGGAAGATGATTTCTATCTTGGAGGTGAAATTCATCTTGTATTAAGCCATAATTCTGCACAACATGACGAGTGGTCAACAGATGAGAATGTAAGCTACCAAATAATAATGGTGGATTAGTGCATGTGATGGATGAGCGTAACTAGCGGTCAAGGAGATCGTATCATGGTCTCTATGCGGAACTTGAGTCAAGGAAATTAGTATTTTGACCTCCTTGCCAATGATCAATCTTGGGGAGATGTGTTTTCGTGGTAGTGGTTGTTGTGTTCCTCATAAAAGTTGGATCATCTCATTTTGAGACTCTTCCATTCGCACACGATCTTCTATAGAGATTTATGCCTTCACCGGCGTCATGCCTATCAAGGGAAGTGAGGTAGAATGTTGGCTTCCTTGGTCTGGATTGGTTTCGAGAGTGTTGGGAGTTGGAGCGGAGGCTCCATTATTACAGTGTTGTGCCTATTGGCCATAACGAGGTGTTCACATAAATTGTGATTGAAGGATTCGCTCACGACGGTGCCAAACCGCTATGCGTTAGAAAACCGTAGAGTAAAAGTTTTGCCTTAGCTTCATTGTGAAATCTAGTACACAGTATTTAAAGAGTGAACAATAAAACTCTAAAATTTTAATGAAAACCTCGAAAAGAGGGAAAACCACGGTAGCCCGTAAAAGCTTTTATTATGTATCTATTTTAGAGTACAAGATCTTGCCGATACCGGATTACACGATTGTATATGAGAAAGGAACAATAGCTATGTGACAACGACGTTGTAAATGCTTGCTAGTAGTAGCAGATGATGGTGAATGTTGGAGCAATCACCTAGAAATGCGAACAATTGAAATGGAACAATCACACGAAACAGGGAACAATCACCGGTAGAAGTCATGATGATAGACCGATAAATATTGACACGGTAAGGATCAGCGTGGTTGACGATGCCGAGTAGCACACGTGCTTGGAGGATCTTTAGATCTCTCCTCTCTCTTGCGCTCCCTCATAAGAAATGAGGGCTATTTATAGATTAGAGGAGTGGCATCTCTGTAAAATACATGCAAAACCCGACAACTCCACTTCATCGACGGCTCACAATGATCCCTTTGATCATTTGATGTATTTTAAATATTTGAATGCTCAAATGAAGTCTAAATTTTAAGATCTTGGGCTTGTTAGATCCTTCATCGAGATGCTCGATTTGACTATAAACACTCCATGTTTAAGAGTTTTTTAGGGATTTAACCGATATCCCAAAGTTTCCAATGATATTTTAAGTGCTCGAAGCTTTAACTTGGATCTTGCTTTTAGCATCAAGATTGCTTTCACCTAGTAGTATTTTAAGTGTCATATCACCTATAATGAATTCAATTATTTAATAAAAGTCTCTTAAGGCTAATAGGTCTTTTGTGTACCGAGATTTTTCCTCAATTACATGGAAAGTAGAATAGGATTTAATTTAAACTAGGTTCGGTTCCCTATAGGCATGCCTCTATAATTATATCTTAAGAAGGGTCTCTTCCTAAGAATACACTCGACAAAAAAAAATAAGTTGTTATTTCCAAAGATTTGTAAGTTAGTTTTCAAAGAATTGAATTTGAGTTTCAATTGAGATTGATTCAAATTGGAGAGAGTGTTATTTTGGAGGCCAAAGAGGATGAAGTAGGAAATGCCTATTGGGATGCCAGTATTTCAATTATCCTGTAATTAGACTTTAAATTTTGGAATTTAATTTAGATTATAGGTCTAAAATTGTGTAGCTCGAGTTGCATACAAGTAGGTTATCACATTTATTTTTTTTCAATAGGCATTTCTCCACCTATGTTTAGATTTTAAGTGCATCTTTCTTGACTTATTTTTAAAATTGTTTGTGAAAGATTCTTAGTTATTCTCCCTTCATAGTTTTCAAAGAATTGAATTTGAATTTCAATCAGATTGATTCAAATTGGAGAGAGTGTTATTTTGGAGGCTAAATGGATGATGGGCTCATGAAATCTAAACAAAGATTTTTTTCACATTATTTTTAACTTCTTTCCCTTTCTTCTTTCTCTCTCACTTCTTATCTTACACACTTGTGCTCATTATTGACCTCATATTGATGATGTTAATATTTATTTTAATCCTAGTACTTAGGATTTCTAATCGTAGGCTAAGATCTTCTTACACACTTAAGACATGTGCTTAGTGAATGAGTGAACACCAAATTCTTAATCAAAATAAACAAATCCATAATCAAATAAAATGAAATTCAAAATCTAAGTTTAAAACTAAATTGAAATCAATCTTGAGATTAGGCGGTCAAGCCAATGGGCTCCACCAAGTCTTAACCTAGCCTAATTGGGCTAGGTCGATCAAGACATTTCCAAAATAAAAATCAAGCCAAACTCCAAATAAATAATATTTTAATCAAAATCTAAATTCAATCATCCCTAAGTAGGTTAATTATGTTGGTTAACCTACTAGCCCAATTAAACCCTATTTAACCCAAATTCAAACTAAATCAAATTAAATCAATCTAAAGACTTAGGATTATTATTCAAACTTAATTAAACCCAAAATTGACTTCAAATTGGGTTCAATTTAGCAAATCGTGCCATTTGACCTAAGTTGATCTGGGATCCACAAACTATGTTCTTTTTCTCGTAAAACTCAAAAAAAAATCAAATCGGCACCATCATTGTAATAGGACCTATTGTCAAGGCTACAATATCATTGAATGAATAAACCTATTGGGGCCTTGGGAGAAGCAAATTGCTAGTTCCTCGGCTAATAGTCCCAAATGAATCCTATTGTGTCAAAGCCAAATTTAATTAAAATTAAAATGAATTAAACATTCCAAATCATTTCAAACACATAATTAGATCTAACTCTTCATGGGTCTACTTGGTCCTTGGACTTGAGAACCCAAATTGACCAAATTAGGCCAATTTGGGTCAAATCCAAAATTAAACTCAAATAAATTACAATCAATTTGAACTACTCATCAAAGGTTGTTGAAGCTTAATCTAATTAAAAAATAACTATTTAGGGTTATTTGACCTAGTTTGACCCATTTAGGTCAAATCAAGCCAATGTAGACTTGAACTAAGCCAAACTCAAACCAATTCAAATTGAGTGGTCACAAATGGTTTCAATAAAGATGGTTTAGGTGTAATTATAATTCAAATGTTCTAAAGTCACTTGACTCAACTTAACTTAAGTGAGTTAAGTTGGGTCAATTCAAAGTGTTAGACTTTAACCATTATAAAATTAAACTCTAGAAGCTAAAACACCATTGATTTTCTTAAGTATGAAATGAACTTCTTAGGCTAGATAAGTGGTTATAGGAGGGGAGATTGAAAGAAATAGAAAAGCATGATAAAAGAAGCCAAAATTACAAATTCTCTCACACCACTCCTCCATTTCTCTATTTGTATCATAAAAGATCACTCCAATCAATTAACCACCTCTCGAAAGCAAGATAGAATCCCTATTGCCAACAAACCTCCACTAATGGTGGAGGTTGACCACCATAAAAGAAAGAATAGAGCTTTTTCTCGTAACTTGGACACTTTATACACCTTTACCAACATCCAAGCAATTGAATTGAGCCTTCCCCATATTTTTTCGATCACTTGAACCTTGATTTTGATTAAGCTCTAATGAAGGGCAATAGCCATTGGTCTATTGGACAATCCATATGGAAACAAAGGGCAAACTTCACCAAAAGCTTAGGAAGCTTTTTTAATATGAGAAAATCACTCAACATCAGCTTGAGTGAGATAATTGACCTCAATCATAACCAAGGCTTTGGTGTTTTGTAAATGAACTCGAGCGATTTTAGGGAAAATTCATGTAGAATCTTTTCTCGTTTCATTTTAAAGCTCACCCAATTGAAAAATCACAATATTCGATGAGAATTACTAGAATTTTGCACTAGTTTGGCGACATGTATCATCTCTCACCATGGGGAGTTGACGCCGTAGCATCTATTATTTTTATTTGGATGGATGGCTCTAATTTAGCTATAAAATAGATTGAAAACCCTTTATGATCACATGTTTAATTAGGACCGTTCAATCTTTGATGATGGTCCTAGTTATATGACTTCTCCCATCGCCATGTCGAAGTTAGATCCATGTGGACCCTATCCAATCGCAAAAAATGCAAAAGCGGTGCCCCTCAGCTAATGGGGATATGCGAAACTAGAAATTTTCAGATTTTAAAGATTATAAAAAATACCTAATTTTTTAAAAAATATATAAAATAAAATACTTAACTAAAAGTATAAAGAAGTTCTCTATGGATTCTGCTCAGGAATCCAATGAATATAAAATCTCCAATTATTGTTGAATAGATTAGAGTAATTTAGGTTTAATTAAAAATCTTATTTTTAATTAATCCTAAGATTTTAATCCTTTGAGCTGAAATTTTAAGGATTGAAATTGACGTTAATCCTTGTCAACCATTAAAATATCAAAATACACTTATAGATTATGAGTTATTATAATTTGATGTTTAATAGCTCATTTTGACTAAATAATCAATTAAAAATTATAGAAATTATGTAAACTCATCCAAATCATTCCAAACATTTTAATGATCATCAATGAACATAGAAAATTAAGTAGGTCCTCTAAATAACTCAAAATCACCAAATTAGTGTTGAATTAAACACTAATTAATTAAGCTAATCGTGTTAAACTTTCAAAAAAATAATAAAATCAACCTTTGATCTAAAATTACAAATTAGCTCTCTTTGAATTCATATTTCATAGAAATCTAGTAAAATTAAAAGCCATAAAATTGTCAAATATTTTGGGTTAATTTGGAATTTATTAGAAGTGATAATTTCTATATTGCTGTTAAAATACATACCTAATTGAGTTGAAACTTTTAAAGTAAAAACTTATTACAAATCTCTATTTACCAAAAATTTCAAGTCAATCGAGCCCTAGATCAAAAGTTATGATTTTGAGGTATATTAGGATAATTAAATAAAATAATTAATATAAAAATATGGAAATTATAAAAATATATCAAAATGATTCAAAATATCTACTAACATGGTCCATAGAAAAATCATTAGACCCTATGGATTTGATTAGAGCTTAAAATCAATTAATTAGGGTTTTAATAAGAAATTATAATTCAAATTAATTGAATTTATTAGGGTTGAACTTCAAAATTCATAACAAATTAAATATTAAGGAGAAAGTAATGATTTCTCTCTAGATTTAGCATCGAGAGAAATCCATTAAAATTGAAAACACTAAATTTTGCTAAGTATTTTAGTAATAATTCAAAAAATTATCAAAAATGATAATTTCTTTATTACTCATAAATTACATACTTAATTAACTTAAAATTTTTATTATAGGTTTATTATATCAAAGTTCATTTCATAAAAATTTTTTGATAAATTTAGGTTATTGAACCTAAAGTTAATAATTTTAGCCTTCTAAAGATAATTTAATCAAATAATTAATTCTAAAAATTACTAAATTTAGAAATGACTTAATTAATTTTAAACATTTTTTAATAGAAGTACTTAAATTAAATAATTAAACTCTAACCTTAATTAAAACATAAGAATGATAAATTTAAATCCTTATCACCTTAAGTTAATTAATCTCATTAACATTAAACAAAATACAAATTTCATTAAACTTTAATGAATTAGAACACTCACTTAAGAAATAAAATTGAACCATAAAAAATTTGGTTAATCTTTGATTGAAACTTAAATGAATAAATCATTTGATTAGTTAATCTTATTGAAATTAATTAATCATTCATTAAATTCTAGTTAAGAAAATCATCAAATTATATCAATTACATTAAACGAAATAAAAATATTAATTAAGTTTTATTTAGGTTAATCAATGAACTTAAATTACCTTAAGTGTAAGAAATCACTAATGATGTATTAATTAATTAATTTTGAAATTGTTATTAATTCATAATTAAAATCTAATTAAATTAATCATAATCAACTTAGTTAATCATTAATTGACCTTTAATTAAATAAATCACTTAAATGAATCTTTAATTAAGCCAAGCACCACTGAGTAAATTATAGTGGATTATAATTATTGTACTAATACTAATCTCTAACTTACTAAAGACTCATCAAAGAATACTAGGCTCATGGTAGTAGAGGAAAACATGTTAAGAAAAATATAAAATAGTCTTAATTTGGATTATATGAATCCATCATCTGTAGTCAAGCTCAAAGACATTTAGCTCAGAACACACTCAACCCATTCCAATTATGTGGCACTTTATTGCAGCCATGTATTCATCATTTAAAGTTTATCTCATGAGGTAAACCAACGAAGAAAAACTAAGAATTTCTTATTAAGATGATCGCTATGAAAAGGATGGAAAAATGTAGAACTTGTAATTTCTACATAGGTAGAGAAATGGCTACAAAAAAGATATCCCAATTATACATAATCAAAGCTACTGACATTAGACTTACAATTCTATTTAGGTTAGGCTACAACTTCTTACTCTATTAAGTCTCCTAGGCATAATTAAAATCATGCTTAGCTAAGACTCTATTTTAAGAGATATGATATGCAATGAAGTTTATTTATCTTTAAGTTAGAAAGATCTCTAATGTCCACTTGACTTAGTATTATAGTGCACCAATTAGCAAGCTCTATTATAAAACGTAATTTAAAAGAGCAAAAGTAAAATATTTGATTAGAGAGAGACTTAATTTTAAATTTAAAATATTTATTAATTGACTTTTAGGTTATTTACTATTTTACTAAAATTCATAAAACTATTTTATCTATGAGCCTAATAAAAGTTATTTTATAACCCGATAATCACATTATAATAAAAAAGTAAAAATAATAATTAAATAGAATGAACAAAATAATCAATATGCTAATTATAAAAAGAATAGGTACAAGCTTAACAAATTAATTTATTTATATAACATAAGATAAAAATTAAAAGGATTACCAAATTTTCTAATAAGTTAAAATAATAAAAAATATAAGTACTTTTTACAAATTCTTTGATTGTACTCAATTGTCAAGGATTAGATTAGCTTTAATTAGTCAAAAATGTTTTAAACTTTATTGATATAAATTTAAAAATTAACAAAATATTCTATGACTAAATGGTGACATCACATCATACAAAAAGTATAATTTTATGTAAAATAACATAAATATTAGAACTTTATTAAATATGATGATAAAAATTAATTATAAAGAATTTAGAAGAATATCTATTATAATTATAAATCATACAACACAATAAAAAAAAGCAAACATAAAAAAATCAATCAAATTTAATTTTAGAATTTTAAGCATCAAAGAATTTGCAATCAAAATAACCTAACATCATATGCTAGATTAATAAAAGGTTGTATTACACATTAAGTATGTAACCATATGTTGACTTATATGATCTTAATGACTATTAAACAAAGATAATAAGATTTTAATTTAAGGATATCACTTTTATTAAGACCATGATATAATATAATATGCTCTTAAATGATTATAGAGATCATTATATAAATCAAGTTTGTTTGAACAATGAAATCACTTTGTCAAACTTATATGACTCAATTGAACAAGTGTTTGATCAATGTGATATTGTCAAACCTCAATTAAACTTGATTCAAAATATAACCAAGCACATGGAAAGGGTAATTATATTCATATGAGTGCAATTGTGGTATAACGTACTATTCCATGAATTTTTTCTTGCTTAAGTGGGCATGTTTGAGGAAATAAGAATAGTACTGATGAAAAGAAATAAACCATTATAAGTAAAGATATTTAGTCAAGAAATTGACTAGGTATTGAAAATTTAATAAAGTCAATACCAAGTTATGAAATTAGCTAAAAGAAGGATTAATATGCATGATGTTTATGGTGCAAATTGCTAATATAGTTAAGAAAATAATCGAGTCATAAGATGCTATGTGAATTAGCCTTAGAGTAGTGCATTTCCTACTAAGTAGCTACCACTTTTGTAGCCAACTGTGTACAAGCTATCATTGTGTTTATGGTTAATTGATATAATCAACCATATGATAGATCATGTTGAAATCAAATTAATGAAGTTATAAAATATTATGATAAAATAGAGGATCATATGCTCTTAATCTAATACATAAATGAATATAGACTACATGTATATTAGTGTGGTGTTGTATTCTAATGAGATTTTTTACTCTAGATAAACCTTATTCTAATTAAATGATATAATTATTTAAAATTTAAAGTAAAAATTAATTAATTTGTGTTTTCTTTTTAAAAATTAAAATATTTGGTTATTAACTTTAGAAATTAAAAAAATTAAAACTTCAAAAGACACCTTTGATCTTTGAGGAGTTGTAATTTATTTATAATTTTAAAATTAATAAATAATTTTAAATATAAATTAATTAATTTTTATTTTAATTAATCCAATTAATCAAATGATTTCCAAACTTCTAATTAAATTTGGGGATACACAAAAATATGTATGAAACAATCTCTAAATTTTCTAAAATTCTAAAATTTATTTTAATTACTATTTTTAAATAGTGAATAATTTATTAGAACAAACATAAATCATGTATTTGAATTCAAATGGACTTGTAATTTTTATCATTTAAAAGGTCATTTTAAATCCTTCTAATAATTATGAATATTTTCTAATCCATTTAATACATTAAATAATAAAAATAATTAGAGAAATAATATCTCTTCAATGTCTCTCATTAAAACCCTACTTAAGGTTAATTTTAATTATTTAGTTATTTATCCAGAGAAAAAAAAATCTACAAATACAAAAATACCTAAAAATTAAGGGGTTTAAAAAAAAAATCATAGTTCTTTAGATCATTAATCCATAGTACCTTAATTTCATCTTCTTCATTCAAAAGCCTAGAAGTTATGCAAATTAAAAACTATACCCACCATTAGCCAATTGAGGTAAACACTATTTCAAAGCTTCAAGAGGTGGAGAGCTACTAACCTATTGTCAACTCATGACATGACATACATTGTTTGGAAGATCAAGACTAAAAGGATGGAGAAGGGGTTTGAAATTCTCTTATCTTAAACAATTAGGTTTCTTGGTTTGTACACCTTAAATAATGAAAATAAAAGAAAAATATTTCTAGAATTAGTTTAAATTAGTCGATCACTAGGCCAACCAAGATCTAACCGCCATTTGGGTAGCTTTGAAGGCAGAGCTAACTTGAAGATCATGAGGGTGTGGAAATGGTGGGATTTCCTTCTCGCCTCATGAATGATGAACTGACTTTTCTTTGTAATAAGTGACATTAATTAGCAAATTAGCCATGAACAACTATGGCTTTACCATGGAAACCATGGTTATTATGATCTTAGCTAGTTGGAGCACTTGGAGAAGTTGTAGGCAATTGGAGAGAAGGGAATGGGGTTTAGATGATGGAGCTGGTTCATTTGCATTTGTCTAACCTAATCCATGCAAGCTTCATTAAATTTAATTTTATCCATGATAAATCTCCTAATTTCATCTCACATTTTATGGGTAAGCTAGTAATCTAGGGAAAGAAAACATTTTTTAATAAAATTGTTAATTTGGTTAAGTAAAATTTCTATATTAGTCCCTTTGACTTAAATAAGACACATTGAGTCATTTGAGTTGTCAAACCGACTTGGGTTAAATTAAAAAAATTGTTTCATGACTTATCAATAAAATCACTCAATCTTGTTCAAATTGATTCAATCAATGAATGTGCCTAATTTTTTTAAATAAATATGAATATTCTCATTTGGGCCTAAGTTATGTTATTACTGGCTAAATTATTCCTCTAGTGGTCAACCAAGTTTCATTGAATTAGATAACTATTAATGACATCTTAATAATCAAACTCTAAGAATTAATTAAATTTTATGTTTAGCTTAATCCAATCATCCATAAAAACATTAGTGTTAATGAATTAATCATTTCATTTTTAGTCAAATTGGATTAGTCCATGGGGAAAATTACTTGGTGAGGCTTAGAACATGTTTGGGACACTTAGAGAAATTTATATGATTAGTCTAACCAATTTGATTATTATAAATAATTTAGTTAAGTTGGTCCAATTGGATCAATTTGGATCAATTGGGTTGGCCACATTTAATTAACTAAATTGGTAGAGCCAATGTTTATAAAAATATTTCTACTATCTAGCATATTAGTTGACTAATTTAAGATGGTCAACATAAGTTTATGCTAACCTCATTTTGGATGAGGTTAACATCATCTCAATTCTAGTAATTATGATCTTTAATCTTAGATTATGAGTATCCAATTAAGTACTTAGGATACTACACATAGTGATTAGGTGTATAATCCAAACTGATAAAAATTAAAGAATAAATCAAAACAAAACTTAAAGTCAAAATCCAAAACTAAAATAAAAAAAATCAAATTAAAAGAAAATCAAATGCCTTAAAATGACAATCTAGGTCAACATAGTGGACTCCACTAAGATCTAGCTTAACTCAATTAGACTAAGTGAACCCAACCAAATGTAAACTTAGTAAAATTCAACATAAGTTAAAACTAAAATATCTGAAAAATTATTAAAGCTTAAATTGAGATAATTGGCATGGTTGACCCAATTGACTCATTTAAGCTCTAAATCACCTAAATCATAAAAAAATAAAATAAAATCAAACAAACAAAAATATAATTATTCTATAAATATAAATAAATATGAAATTCAAATGAGGTTCAAAGTAGTCATTTTACTGAGTATGTAGGTTCCATCAAGTCAAAAGTCAACCAACAAAAAATTTAGTCAAATTGAGCCTTCTCAAAGGCTTAAAATCATCAAATAACATGAACAAACTTAAAAAAGTAAAACAATTCTAAATCTGAGGACTCAAATGTGTTAATTTGGCAACTTAAACTAAATAAACCCAAATGGACCCCATTAAGCTAAGTTCAAAGTAAATTAGAAATCAACCCAAATTAAATAATTCAAAACACTTTGAATGATGTCATAGGACTTAGAAAATATTCCAAAAGTTAGCAAACCCTATAAATCACATAGTTAGGGTTTAATAAAATAATAAAGAAATTAAATTAATGAAAATACCAAAAGTAAAAAAAATAAAATTCTCAATAAATCAAATAATGGATCATAATTTGTGATTAATCAATCTATGAACTCAAAATTCAAATAAGAAATCATTAAGATTCATTCAATGGACTAAGAGTAAATGAATTAAATAAAATGAATAATTAAATTAATCACTTATAACATATGTATCAAATGATTAGGAATTTCTAATGGGCTTTAGTTTAAGTTTGACACCCTAGACATTTCATCCCTAGAAGTTTTTTTTAAGTTAAGATTAATAAATAATAAATGAACTTTAATCATAAAAATATTCATAGTCCTTCACGGCATGGCATGGGAACACAAGAGATAAATGATTTTACATATATTCCCATCCTACTAGTAGTTGAACAACTAGTAGTAATTAAGCCAGTAGTTGTCTAGCCATCAGTAGATGGATGGGGAGCAATGTCACATTGTACTATTGATAGATTCTAGTTTAGCTTCCCATCTACTCACTAGTGATGATCATCTAAGAAGGCTTATGTATAGAAGAATCGACACACAAATGACTAGTCATGAACTACTCTTATCTAACTCAACTTGGGTAATAGTAAGTTCCACTTAGTGTGATTCCTCCAATGTTGACTCTTGTGTTGAGAGTCTTCTATTTGGTACATAGTTCAAGTAGCTATCGGCTGGAGATCTCATGCTTTGTCTCCGTGATATCATAGGCATTCATGTTCATTATAGTGTGGCTCTTCTAAGAGTCTATGTCATATGCCATATGTCACTGCTAAGCATTAACACAAATGTCTTACACATAGATTCTATGTAGAGGCAAACTCTTTATTATCTTGCGGGTCTCAAAGCGGAGAACTACACACTATAAAGTGGTTTTGTGGATAGTACCATTGAAGAGATCTCATTTATTGGATTATGTTGCATAGTCTGAGCCATGAGAAACTACGAGAGAGAGAGCTTTCTAGAGCACATTTTGATCCTTGATATATCAACTAAATTATAAGAATTACAGAGGAGGCAATATCTACTCAGAAGAAGTAATCAAGTAGGATGTTACATCCAGAAGAAGATTGCTCATAGGAGCTAAAGTAAAACTTGAGCGGGTCATTTCCTCTTGGTTAATGACCAAGAGGCGTCACTCAAGATCTCCATGAAGCAAGAAAGGTAATATACTATGCCTTATAGAGCTCATGTGGCTTTTATCTATATTAGAGAAATTCTAGTCATTGTGGCCATATTAATTATCATTACATGATGAATAAAAATGATTAAAGCTCATGTTCTCTATTTGTTTATTATATATAAATAAATATAAATTGATGTATCATGTCCAATTAATAAGACACATTCATTGTGGGGCAATTTTGCTTGCATAAAAAAACAAATAATAAAATTTTTATTCTGACATCACTTTGATCTTTGCATGATAATTATTGATTCAATTAGCAAATCAATGACCTAGCTATGCCATGGTAGCAGGACTGACCATGATCTACTTTAAAGAAGCAAGAAAAAGCTCTTCTCAACCCATAATGCTAATGGGGGAGGGTATTAGATGAATAACCCACTAAGTGGAAGAAACTCTATAAAGGGGAAAACTACTCCCCTCTTTTTTTCCACTTCTCTCTAGTTCTCTCCTATTATCTTAGTTTACGGTTGATTCTTGCTTTGAGAAACCCACATTTTCTACAAGATCAATTACAATTACAAAGCCATCTTTCATCCACTCTAGGTGAAAGCATTCCTGTAATAATGCTTCTTGAATTCTTTTACCCGATCTTTCTTTCTCTCTGGTTTTATCAAAGGACCTTCACCGTTGAACTTAGTTGGATGAGAAGAGAAACCTCCATTGATCTCAGATTTAGAACAAGTTAGAATGATATGAAAATAAAAATTTACTAAAATGTTACTCCAAAAATTTCATAAAATTGCTAGATTCTACAAGAATTTCTCTCCAAAGCGGTCCATTCCCAACTTGCCAAATCCCCATTGAGCCATGCTCGAGAAACATAGTCACGTCACTCTACCTTGACTCCTTTTGGTGCACTTAATTCAATGTAGAGCCATTTCTTAAATCAGGTACCACACTAGAACTGTTCCACTTGTTTAACTTAGTTCCGTGTGAAACAAAATCTTCCTTTCATTGATCTTAGATCTTGAATAAGAGAAGAGTGCTCGCACTAAATATGAAAGAAATCTAGCAATCTTTGCGTTACCGCAATATTTCAATTTAGGCACTAAATGAACATCACCTCGATCAGTGTATAATGAGCACCGTGATGCTAACTTCTCTCTTATTTGCACATGTGAAAAATACCATCAATGCCTGATGCCTTATATCAAGTGCCCGCTGATAACATTTTAACATCATTTTGGGACATCTTAGAAAAACATACACTTGAGTTTTTGTTTATAATAGTGCCATGGAGATGAACATCAAGCACTTAGGCTGCCTCTTGGGGTGATGAATGAAGTGAACCTCTATAGAGTGTCGCGACAATGGTATAATGGTGTGAGCCCACTCTAGTAGATGAATGAACTAAACATATGCAAGGCGTGGTGTACACTCTAGGGTTTTAAGCCTAACTCCTACTACATGAGAGAGGCATTGTAATAATAGCTATAATAAAAGCATCATGATATCTATGTCTTTGATGTCTTTTTTTAAGTGAGGAAATCTTGTTAAATTATACAAAAGAAAGAGATGAAATACAAGAAAATGTACATAAGAAAAATGATGTATCTATTGATAAAAAAAAGGGGTTACATAAATTATGTGAAAAAAAGGAGAAAGAAATACATTAAAACTCACTAGGACTGCATAGAAACCATTGCAAACATGTGCACAAGTGAGGTATTAAACTCATCCATGTATGAAAATTATTTCTCTCCATGTGATCAAATTTTCTCCAGTCTCCGACCTTTTTCCTTAGGTTTGAGATTTGTCCTCCAATTTCTTGGAGTTGGTCATTTATAGTCTCTAGGATCATATTCTTGTGTATGAGGGTGTGGTGGTACCTTTCCTTGGCCTTTAAATTAATAAATTTGTTAGTATCATTGGCGACAACCCTCTTCTTGCCCTTACTAAAATATTTTATGGGCATGATGGAGGAGAAAATATAAAAAACAAGAGATGGAGAGAAAACTTTAAGAAAAGTTCTAAGGAATGCGGTGCCAATTTTGGTTCCCCAAGTGGTCTTTTATAAGCTTGAGTTAGCACCATAGCGTTGTAATGGCGCCAAGGTGCTAACCTCTGGGTTTTGAAAGAACAACTGGTCGCGTATGGATAGATGGTCAAGTCGTTACGATCAAATAAGACATTAGTTATCATAAATTTTAAATGAAAATGATGCGCCACATTAATGTAGCATGGCACTTTCGAACATAGGCCATGATGACAAATAAAAAAGTTTGTTCTATATCATTAATTAGTGTGGAACTAGTAAAATGATCAACATGGTCAATGACATTAGCCATTGTAATTCCATAGAGCCATGAGTATCATTGTAGCCCATATATTTATAGTGCCAAGGCACTATGCTTGAGATTAGCTTAAATTACCCATGGGCTTTGCCATAATAACAATTGCCTAAATCTACTACGAAGATTCTTCGCTAGTTAACAAAATATGCTTGAATTTCTCGATGTGCCCCAACATATACATAAAATCTAACTCTAGTGTTTGAGGATACGCATGGGATAATTCCTTGGTTGAATCCTATGACATGGTCCAAGTTACCAAAACCTAATCTTTCCCAATGATAGTCATGTGGATTGTAAAAAAAAAAAATCTTTGGAGGGGATGCATGTTTAGATTGAATGGATCTCATCGTTCAATATAGCTTAAAGCAAATAATCATTCATCCATCCATGTTTTTTGTTAAGGATGATAAAAAAAATTTTGCTCACAATAGCGATAAATGCCAAATTAAATCTAGTAGTATGTTCATACTTAAATAATCTTATGCTAATAAGGATATGGTGGTTTTGCCAAACAACACCACAAAAAATGTGGATATGACCAGAACCCCACCCTATGGTTGGCTTGACATCTACATAGCTCAACTATATTTCAGTTATGAAAATAACCCATATGTTTCTTGATAGTTTTGCTTCTTAAGCTATGAATCATGAAATATATTTAATAAAAAACCTTATGTTAGCGAGGTTGACTTAAGCTTGTCTCATTAGATAAATACCACACCGTCTACAAAAAAATACCTTGATGACTACCCATGGATACTAATAAAGATTCTTTGCCACAAATACTTTAGACTAGGGACCATGATTTGGGATGATGGAACCATGAGATCTTGATTGATTATCATTTCCCCAATATATGCTTTAAGTTATATAATGTCTTCATTCATTATTCGCTATATACTATGCATTAAATGCTTGTATTTTTTATTATGAAAATATTTTAAATTATATTTTGACATTCCAAAGGGATGTAAGCTCAACCTCTTTATTTGCTATGTGAATCATACATGATGATCATTTATGCCACACACACCTCTAAGACACCATCAAATATCACAAAGATATGTCTATTTTCAATCTTAATCGAGTTCTCTGTGGTAACATGGGTAATTAACTATGGAAGCTTGTGTCCATAGAAAGTAGAACCATCTAAACAAACCTTAGCATAATGATTTGGTGAAATTTAGTTAAATATAAATCAATCGTCTCATGAAAGAACATACTCCTACCATCTTAATAAAGATGGCAAGAGCATCCCCAACATTATTCTTTTAGTGATCACATAAAACTTAATTGAATAATAAATTTAAAATTACAAAAA
The DNA here is from genome assembly GCA_021442155.1 of Cymbidium sinense. Taxonomy (NCBI): domain Eukaryota; kingdom Viridiplantae; phylum Streptophyta; class Magnoliopsida; order Asparagales; family Orchidaceae; genus Cymbidium; species Cymbidium sinense. The sequence goes on along the minus strand of CM038216.1, from coordinate 178,245,801 downwards.
AAACCTTAAATTGAATTTGAACCTTATATAAAACTTAATTAAATATACAAGTTAAATAATCATTTCAATTAAGTTTTAAATTAAAATTGAAAATTGAATTTGAACCTTTAATAAATTAAATAATTTTGTTAAATCAATCAACAAAATTGAACTAAACTAATCAACATAAAAATGCAAATAAATAATCAAATTTAATAAAGCTAATAAATCATGAAATCATCTAAATCTTAAACTAATCCAAATACATTAATCAACTTAAATATATTTGAAAACATAAGACATTTAAATTCAAATAATAACAAAATCAATTTAACTTTTGAACTCTAACTAAATCAAATAAACATCAATTAAATTAAACCCGGTTTACTTAAATCATTCAAATAAAAAAAAGGTTAATTAAGATACATAGGTTTTAGTTTGATCTTTAGTGGATTTTATCATAGGGTGAATATTTCATTTTACTAGGATATTGAATAGTTTGTGCCTCAAGAAAAATTTATTCTCTTTTCATTCTTTTAAACCTAAATTCAATTTTAACATAAAATAAATAAATTAAAATTGGAAATAAAATTCAAAATTAACTAATTCATTTAACCATCCAATGATAAAGTGAACTATAAAGTTAAATTAAAACTTAAACCTAAAAGCCAATGTAATTATACCACAAAGCTCCTCTTTTCACACACTATTGTTAGATCTCACTCTAGACTTAGGTTGTGATGATCTATACTATGATATGATATTTTATCTTATGGTGTACAATTTTAGTCTAAATGACTAGGATTGTTTATTCGTTCGGATGTTAGGGTATCTTTTTGACTAACACTATTTTTCTACAAGGGTGTGCTTAAAGGATTATTGTAATAAATAAAATCATAAATATTATTTGCTTATAGGTGCTTTGCTTAAGTTTAAAAGCATATTATGTAAGAATGCTCTTAAGTAGTGAAAATGGTTTACCTAGTATTGACATGAGTTAAGCCTAAGATGGGATGAATAATCACATGACTGTGGTTCCTCTTATGTCCATATTAGGTCCAATCTAATTCTAATTATTTAAGTTAAAGACATAATATTTGAGGAGAAATTGATTTAAAGTTCAACTAACATTTCTTTAAATAGGGTGATTATCAAAATTACTTGATCATACTATATGATCCATATTGTATTTAATAATCATCCATAATAGAAAAGTATTATAAATACTACCAAATTGTGCAAAAGAATGAGGCAAAACTATATTAGTAGTAACGTGATATGGAAGAATATTTATGTTAAAGCCAATTTCTTTTGTTGAAAGACTACATGAGTTATTATTTAGATCGATGGCTCCTCAAAATCTTAGCATAAAATTTCCTTATATTTCCTTATATTTGTTAATGGTATTTGTATTATTTTGACATATGAATATTCTTCTATTTTATAATTGGTCTAATTTTTAGTTTGGTTAATTTTTTTTTATTTTGTGAGTTTTATGTGTTTTACATCTATATATGTCCTTTGTTAATAGTATTTTAAAATTAATTAGAAAAAATGTAGTATTTTGTGCTATATTTAGAAATATGAACTTGCCTAAAATTTTTATGATTTGTTCATGACACATGTCAATTAATTTAAAATTAGTACTTATTCTTTGTAAATATATGCTTTTGTATTTATACATATTAAATTAAAATTAAAAAATGCTTAAATTCAATGGTTTTAGCAACTCAAAACTTATATAAATAACCAAGTATGCCATCATCTAATTCCATTACAAACTTAAATTGATTGAAAAGATAGTTTAAAATATTAAGGATGCTTAGAGTAAGATACATGTTTTAAAGCTCAAAATTTAAGCTACTAAATAGTTTAAAATAATCAAGAAACTTATCTAGATTTCAAAGATGCACACCTCAAAATTTTGAACTTGTAATTTAAATTTTATTTGAGTCTAGTCATATTTATGTTTTAAGAATGTAAAGCTAATCATCATGCAAAAGTAAACTAAACACCATATCTAATCATCGTAAAATTTATTAAAAAATGATCTTAATTAATTGTATTGCATTTAATTAGGATCTTATTGTGTGTGATTAGGGTTAATTTAAAAAAAAGAGAGTTAAGTAATTAATAAAAAAATAAATTTTAATCCAAACTATATAATTTATATCATACTACATGAGCTATCTTATTAATTAATAAATTCAACATTTGTAATATTCATATTATATGAATGAGATTGATGATCAATATGACTATTTTAAAATAAATATAAGTTACCTGTAACCAAAAATTTAAATATTCATAGTATGTTCATATCATATACAATGAATTATCTCAATTAATCTTAAAAATTAAATGTAATTTTTTATTTAGATTAATTCACAACACGATTATAGTTCTAATGTACAATCAATCATTACATTATTATTTTCAAATTATAATTACATGCCTACTTTGTATAAATTATATGTAATACTAAACCCTAAACTTGTGAGAGAAGATTTTTTTGTTGGAAAAATAGTAAGCTACCACTTATGACTTTAAGAGATGCAATTTCTAGTGAGGAAAAAAGAGGAGAGCATATATTAGTTATCATCTTCCCTTTACACTTTATTTCTCATAATTGAAGATGCAATAAATTGACAACTTTTTGTACTTATACAAGAGATGTTGGATTCAAAAGATTTGAAGACTTAGTGTCTCTAGTTATGGTTAAAGTATTATCTCTTGCTTGAAAGAGTGCATAAATTCTCTATTACTTTAGAGAATATTTGTTCATACAAGCAAAAAGGAGGGACTAGTGAAAAAAAGGAAGATCTACATAAATGGTTTATTATTTACATCAAACCACTATATGTTGGTTTGCATTTAGTTTACTTTAATTTTTATCATCATAATGTTAAATGTTTTAACTACTTTATGATGATGTGAAGTATATGGTGATATATTATTGTGGTGATACATAAATTTAATATCATTTGAAGGTGTGTCAAAATAAAAAAGAAAAATATACACTTTTAAATTTTATTAATTAGAGTAATTTTAGTTTTAAAATTATATTTTATTTCAAAAGAAAAAAAAACTTTCTAAAGATATTTTGAAAATAAATACAAATTTACATCTCATTAATACCCTTGATAATTTTACTAAAAACGTAAAATGCTAGACTAATTCTATTTAGATTCATTTTATTGTAATCTTAAGTATGCTCAAAAATCTAATTTTTAATCAATTATTATTTATTCATGTTTAAAATATCAATTTATACAATTTGTTAACTTAGTTTCAGGTTCTTTAAAGACAATTATTATTTGAAAAAAAAATACTCAATTATAAATTTGAATATATTAATTTTGATAATGATGTTTTCATATTCATGTTTAAATGATGATGAATCATGTAGAACCCAAAATTTCCCAATGGTTTGAACCGAATATTTGTACCATCACTTTTTTTGAAACCTCATCAATTAAATCTTTAATATGACAATTTATACCAACTTATAAATTTTTTTAATTAATAAGCAATGAGTCATTAATATAGAACTATTTTTATTTGTGAACACTTTATCATAAGATAGTTTATTACTTGACATTGTCATTATTTTTGTCTTGGGTCAACATATAATCTTTCTTTCCATGATTTTAATATAATAATTTCACTAAATGTGTAAGAGATTTTATGTGAATCATAGTAATCCTCTAAAATCATTCTATGAATAATCAGATTAGTCCTTCATTTGCCATAATTCCATATAGTGCTAATTAATCAAGAGAATTTGAGAGATCATAAGCATGTGAAATCATGATCTTTTAATAAAATTATAAAATTATATAACATATATATAATTACCAGAAAAATTCATTTCCTTGAGGCCAAATATTATTTGCACATTGTGGACGGCAATGAGAGAATTTGGATCGTTGAGGCTCGGAAGGGTAATAATTCAGAATCTCTTTGGATCCAAAGGCCATCATAGTTCAACAAGGAGGGGCCATTGAGCTTCTTCTCCATGAAAACCTCGGGCATGACCGCCCAAAGCCCATCTTGTACTTGAGGTTAACTTCGATCATACAACCTCAAAACCTCCATAGTTAGCCATAGCCAGGCTACCTCGGCTTCTGATGCCCAAATTCAGTGCAGGCAGGACAAGTCCAGCCCACTCAAGTCAAGCAGGCTTCTTACTCTTACAACCCAATGATTCCATATTTGTTCTCAACTCAAGACACTCTTCTTCCGCTTCTATATGATTGACATTTATAGAGGTTCAATCTATTTAATGGCACAATAAAATAAATTAAATCAATTTTGATTTAGTGCATGGCCCAACTATTTTATGTATGAAGCTTTCAAAGAGCTATAATTTTACCACTACATTATTTTTTTAATTAAGAATATGAAGTTGACGTATAATTTGGCAGGTAATTTGTTTAAATAAATCATAATTGGCTGTAATTTAAGAATTGAATTTGGCATGTTATAAAAGGATAAGAAGAAAAGACATCAGGAGAATAAGAGATATTAAAAGTTATAAGACAAGCACCAAATAACATTATTTATTTTAAGAGTAATATTGATGTTCATATAATTTTGATAAAATGTCACATTATTTTAATGATATATATTTTAATTATATATATATATATATATATATATATATATATATATATATATATATATATATATATATATATATATATATATATATATTATCATAGAAAAAAATCCACTGGTGCATGCCCTACTCATTGCACAATTTATTTATTCTTAGACTAAATTTATTTGCACGATCTACAAATGAACAGAGTAATCCGAGTTTTATAACCTAAGAGGATCCGAGTTCTTGATCTTATATGCAATTAGTTAGTTCCTTTAATCAATCCTATCTTTCGTAAATCTTTTAAATTGTCGAAATAATTTAAAACAAAGCGGATCTGAAAGCTACGTATTTGCACTATGAGCATCTTAGTAGTTTTTAAAAGATGCACTTAAAATTAACAACCACTGAGCTACTATCTAAATTAATTATACTTTAACCAAAGTACAATATTTATGTGACAACTAATATAACTTTTATATGTATATTATCTTATATATTTAGTATATGTCATCCAGCTTAATATAATATTTATGTGACCACTAATATAACTTTTATATGTATATTATCTTATATATTTATATATGTCATCCACTATATATATATATAACTAAGTCATCGTTGTATTCATTTATATATCTTAGCATTGGACTATATATTATAATTTCTTGAACATATGAATACTTTATAAACGACAAATGAATATGATTAGGCCATAACACTATATTCTCTTTATAGACCAAAATAATAATTTGTCTTTTAGATTAATATTATAACTTTTTTAGTCTAGCAATGTATGGAAGATTCAGAAGCTAGTGACAAAAATAAGATCAAAATGGATCTCAAATTTCCAAATGGCCCATGCGATATTTGTACCTTCACGTTTATTTCAAATCTCATTCAATCAAATGTTTGGATACAAATTATACCAACTTACAAAATATTTTATCAATTAATAAACAATTAAACAAGTCATTAATATAGGGCCAACTATTTTATGCAAAAGTTTATTATCAAATAGTTTATTCATTGAAAAATAACATTAAACAGTTACACTTATAGATATATTTTTTTGTGAAAAACTCACAACTGCAATTTTGTTGGCTCAAAATGCCAAAAAATCTTTAAAACATTTTGATGTTTCTCTCCTTCATCTAAGTGACCAAATTTAATATAAGAGTATATAAAAGCTTGAAAAGTAATGTTTATCATCAACTAGTCATCAGTCTATATCATGTTCTCATTTAAAGTTCAGGATGAGTTGAAAATAGCTTAATATCTTTGCCATCAAAATTAACTTGCTTTGGTGCATGAAAAATTCCATTAGTTCATCTAAATTAATAAATTAAATGACATGTTTTATACTAAAAATATTTATAAAAACTTATACTAAAACTAACAGTCAATTAATCCTCTTTTGAGATATTAGAGTGCTTTACTTATAGGAAATAATTCACCAACACGACAATGAATGAATTTGGCATAGCGGCAATAGACACCCATTCGTTCAAGGTCTCTACTTCAAAAATGTGGGTCAATGTGTGGAGGAATGCCAGCTTTCTTTCCATGATTTTTCATATCAATATTATACTCGATAATCTCATTGAATATACAAGTGATTTTATATGTGAATCATAGTCACCCTCTAAATCCAAACTTTCTAAAATAATTCTATAAATAATCTATATTAGCTCCTTCATTTGCTATGAATAATTTCCATATAATCATAGTCACCCTCTAAATCAAACTTTCTAAGATCATAGACAGCACTCTTTTTCTGCTTCTGTGCCAAGCTTCAAGCTTCTCAAGTGGCAATATAATGCTGAATAATTGATGTATAGGAAAAAAACTAAATGTCAATTAAATAATTGATAAAAGCGGTTAGTGTTGGTCATTAATTTTACGAAATGTCATATCTAAAATCTCAAATTAAATTCTCAAAATAAAATTTACATCCGTTGATTTAAATACTACCTATTTTTTTTGCAATCTAACTAGTGCTTAAGATGCCAGATTTTAATTAAATCAACCACTCAACTTCTCTAAATTTTTTAATCATATAAACATCTATGTGATAGCAAATTTATTTGAGATCAATTTTGTTTTGTATTTTTTTAATTTTTAATATTTAAAATATATTTTTTGATATTTTTATTTTTTAAAAAATAATATTACTTTTAAAATGCTTAAATCAATTTTTGATGTTTTGAATATTTTAAAACAATAATAATGATCAAATATATTTAACTTTGAAACAAAACATAAACAAAATAAAAAAAAATATTAAACAAATTTAAATAAGTGATCCCAAGCCCATTAACTTTTTTTTATTCATCGCCATCATTTGATGTGGTCATCCTTATTTATTGAAGGCAATGAGTTTTTTTGTAATAATAATAAGAAAGAATTTATTTCTTTAGATGTTATGTTAGGCCTTATACTTAGCAATTTCTAAGATGGAAGTATTGTGATTATATATAATGATGAATGTGTGTTGTAATAAATATTTGATAGTAATAAAATTCTATATTTCTTGAGTTGACTTCTATTTTACTATACACACCTTTAACATATTTTTATACCTATGGTCATGGAGAAATTTTATGACACCACATAGAGTTTAGGAATTCCTTATTTGGATGATCAAATGTCATTAAGGAATAAGCATATTATCTCGAAGATAAATATGTTTTCCTATAATGAATTGATTATTTAATAAAAGACTCTTAAGGCTAATAGGTCTTTTGTACCGGAGATTTTTTCCTAATTACATGGAAAGTAGAATAGGATTTAATTTAAATTAGGTTGGGGTTCCAAATAGAGACATGCCTCTATAGTTAATTACATCTTAAGAAGGGTCTCTTCTAAGAATACTCTCCATTAAAAAAATAAGTTGTTATTTCTAAAGATTTGTAAGTTAGTTTTCAAAGAATTGAATTTCAATTGAGATTGATTCAAATTGGAGAGAGTGTTATTTTGGAGGCCAAACGGGATGATGGGCTCATGAAATCTAAACTAAGATTTTTTCACATTATTTTTAACTTCTTTCCCTTTCTATCTTTTCACTTCTTATCTTACACACTTGTGCTCATTATTGACCTCATTGTTGATGATGTTGTATTTATTTTAATCCTAGTACTTAGGATTTCTAATGTAGCTAAGATCTTCTTACAAAGACCGCACTTAGTGAATGAGTGAACACCAAATTCTTAATCAAAATAAACAAATCCATAATCAAATAAAATGAAATTCAAAATCTAACTTTAAAACTAAATTGAAATCAATCTTAAGATTAGGCCTTGGTCAAGCCAATGGGCTCCACCAAGTCTTAACCTTGCCCAATTGGGCTAGTCGATCAAGACATTTCCAAATTTATTAAAATGAACAAACTCCAAAAAAAATATTTTAATCAAAATCTAAATTCAATCATCCCTAAGTAGGTTAATTATGTTGGTTAAGCTAATTAACCCAATTAAACCCTATTTAACCCAAATTCAAACTAAATCAAATTAAATCAATCTAAAGATTTGGATTATTATTCAAACTTAATTAAACACAAAATTGACTTCAAATTGGGTTCAATTTAGCAAATCAGCCATTTGACCTAAGTTGATCTATGGGATCCACAAACTATGTTCTTTTTCTGTAAAACTAAGGGTGAAAAAGAAAATCAAATCGCACCATCATTGTAATAGGACTTATTGTCAAGGCTACAATATCTATTGAATAGCGATCTATTGGGGCCTTGGGAGAAGCGGCCGATTGCTAGTTCTCTGCTAATAATCCCAAATGAATCCTATTGTCTCAAAGCCAAATTTAATTAAAATTAAAATGAATTAAACATTCCAAATCATTTCAAACACATAATTGGATCTAACTCTTCCTTGGGTCTACTTGGTCCTTGGACGAGAACCAAATTGACCAAATTAGGCCAATTTGGGTCAAATCCAAAATTAAACTCAAATAAATTACAATCAATTTGAACTATTCATCAAAGGTAGTTGAAGCTTAATCTAAATTAAAAAATAACTATTTAGGGTTATTTGACCTAGTTTGACCCATTTTGGTCAAATCAAGCCAATGTAAACTTGAACTAAGCCAAACTCAAACCAATTCTAATTGAGTGGTCACAAATGGTTTCAATGAAGATGGTTTAGGTGTTTATAATTCAAATGTTCTAAGGCAAGTCATTGACTCAACTTAACTTAAGTGAGTTAAGTTGGGTCAATTCAAAGTGTTAGACTTTAACCATCATAAAATTAAACTCTAGCTAAAACACCATTGATTTTCTTAAGTATGAAATGAACTTCTTAGTTTGTGGCTAGATAAGTGGTTCTGAGGAGGAGATTGAAATAAATAGAAAAGCATGATAAAAGAAGCCAAAATTACAAATTCTCTCACACCTCTCCTCCATTTCTCCATTTGTATCATAAAAGAGCATTCTCCAATCAATTAACACCTCTCAGAAATTGCAAGATACAAATCCCTATTGCCAACAACTGTAACCTCCACTAATGGTGGAGGTTGACCACCATAAAGAAAGAATAGGAGCTTTTTTCTTGTACCTTGGACACTTTATACACCTTCACCAACATCCAAGCAATTGAATTGAGCCTTCCCCATATTTTTATCACTTGAACCTTGATTTTGATTAAGCTCTAGTGAAGGGCAATAGCCAAGTCTAAGGACAATCCATATGGAAACAAAAGGGAAAACTTCACCAAAAGCTTCATCTTAACCTTAGGAAGCTTTTGATATGAAAATCACTCAACAAGCTTGAGTGAGATAATTGATCTCAATCATAACCAAGGCTTTGGTGTTTTGTAAATGAACTCAGCGATTTTAGGAAAATTCATGTAGAATCTTTCCGTTTCATTTTAAAGCTCACCCAATTGAAAAATCACAATATTCTGATGAGAATTACTATAATTTTGCACTAGTTTGGCGACATATCATCTCTCACCATGGGGAGTTGGCATAGCATCTATTTTTTTTTATTTGGATGGATGGCTCTAATTTAGCTATAATCGATTGAAAACCCTTTATGATCACATGTTTAAATTAGGATCATTGATCTTTTATCGATGGTCCTAGTTAAATGACTTCTCCCATCGCCATCGAGTTAGAACCATGTGGATCCTGGGGTCCAAATAACAAAAAAGCGGGTTCCCGTCAGTGCTAATGGGGATATGCCAGCAAACTAGAAATTTTCAAATTTTAAAGATTATAAAAATACCTAATTCTTTTAAAAAATATATAAAATAAAATACTTAACTAAAAGTATAAAGAAGTTCTCTATGGATTCTCAAGAGGAATCCAATGAATCTAAAATCTCTTATTGTTGAAAGATTAGAGTAATTTAGGTTTAATTAAAATCTTATTTTTAATTAATCCTAAGATTTTAATCCATTTGAGCTGAAATTTTAAGGATTGAAAGTGACATTAATCCTTGTCAACCATTAAAATATCAATTCAAATACACTTATAGATTAGAGTTATTATAATTTGATGTTTAATAGCTGATTTTGACTAAATAATCAATTACTAATTATAGAAATTATGTAAACTCATCCAAATCATTCCAAACATTTTAATGATCATCAATGAATATAGAAAAAATTAAGTAGGTCCTCTAAATAACTCAAAATCACCAAATTAGTGTTGAATTAAAAACTAATTAATTAAGCTAATCGTGTTAAACTTTCAAAAAAAATAAATCAACCTTTGATCTAAATTTTACAAATTAGCTCTCTTTGAATTCATATTTCATAGAAATCTAGTAAAATTTAAAAGCCATAAAATTTGTCAAATATTTTGGGTTAATTTGGAATTTATTAGAAGTGATAATTTCTATATTGCTCTTAAAATACAAACCTAATTGAGTTGAAACTTTTAAAGTAAAACTTATTACAAATCTCTATTTACCATAAAATTTCAAGTCAATCGAGCCCTAGATCAAGAGTTATGATTTTTGAGGTATATTAGGATAACTTAAATAAACTAATTAATATAAAAATATGGAAATTATAAAAATATATCAAAATGATTCAAAATATCTTCACTAACACATGGTCCATAGAAAAATTAATTAGACCCTATGGATTTGAATGAGCTTAAAATCAATTAATTGGTTTTAATAAGAAATTATAATTCAAATTAATTGAATTTATTAGGGTTGAACTTCAAAATTCATAATAAATTAAATATTAAGGAGAAAGTAAGGAATGATTTCTCTCTAGATTTAGCATCAGAGAGAAATCCATTAAAATTGAAAACACTAAATTTTGCTAAGTATTTTAGTAATAATTCAAAAATTATCAAAAATGATAATTTCTTTATTACTCATAAATTACATACTTAATTAACTTAAAATTTTTATTATAGGTTTGATTATATCAAAGTTCATTTCTCATAAAATTTTTGATAAATTTAGGTTATTGAACCAAAAGTTAATAATTTTTAGCCTTCTAAAGATAATTTAATCAAATAATTAATTCTAAAATTACTAAATTTTGAAATGACTTAATTAATTTTAAACATTTTTTAATGTAGAAGTACTTAAATTAAATAATTAAACTCTCTAACCAATTAAAACATAAGAATGATAAATTTAAATCCTTATCACCTTAAGTTAATTAATCTCATTAACATTAAACAAAATACAAATTTCATTAAACTTTAATGAATTTGAACACTCACTTAAGAAATAAAATTGAACCATAAAAATTTGGTTAATCTTTGATTGAAACTTAAATGAATAAATCATTTGATTAGTTAATCTAGAAATTAATTAATCATTCAATAAATTCTAGTTAAGAAAATCATCAAATTATATCAATTACATTAAACCAAATAAAAATATTAATTAAGTTTTATTTAGGTTAATCAATGAACTTAAATTACCTTAAGTGTAAGAAATCACTAATGATGATTAATTAATTTAATTGAAATTGTTATTAATCATAATTAAAATCTAATTAAATTAATCATAATCAACTTAGTTAATCATTAATTGACCTTTAATTAAATAAATCACTTAAATGAATCTTTAATTAAGCCAAGCACTTGACCGAGTAAATTATAGTGGATTATAATTTGTTGTGTAATACTAATCTCTAACTTACTAAAGACTCATCAAAGAATACTAGGCTCATGGTAGTAGGTGGGTGAGGAAAATATGTTAAGAAAAATATAAAAATAGTCTTAATTTGGATTATATGAATCCATCATCTCTGTAGTCAAGCTCAAAGACATTTAGCTCGAACACACTCAACCCATTCCAATTATGTGGCACTTTATTGTACCATGTATTGCATCATTTAAAGTTTATCTCATGAGGTCAAACCAATGAAGAAAAAAACTAAGAATTTCTTATTAAGATGATCGTTCACTATGAAAAGGATGGAAAAATGTAGAACTTGTAATTTCTACATAGGTAGAGAAATGGCTCTTGAAAAAAGATATCCCAATTATACATAATCAAAGCTACTTGACATTAGACTTACAATTCTATTTAGGTTAGGCTACAACTTCTTACTCTATTAAGTCTCCCAAGGCATAATTAAAATCATGCTTAGCTAAGACTCTATTTTAAGAGATATGATAGGCAATGAAGTTTATTTATCTTTAAGTTAGAAAGATCTCTAATGTCCACTTGACTTAGGCATATTATAAAAGTGCAGTGCTAGCAAGCTCTATATTATAAAACCTCAGGTAATTTAAAAGAGCAAAAGTAAAATATTTGATTAGAGAGAGACTTAATTTTAAATTTAAAATATTTATTAATTGACTTTTAGGTTATTTACTATTTTACTAAAATTCATAAAAATTATCTTATGAGCCTAATATAAAGTTATTTATAACCCAGATAATCACATTATAATATAAAAGTAAAATAATAATTAAATAGAATGAATGTAAATAATCAATATGCAATAATGGCTATAAAGAATAGGTAACAAGCTAGCAAGGTAATTTATTTATATATACATAAGATAAAATTAAAAGGATTACCAAATTTTACTCAATAAGCTTGGATAATTTAAATAATAAAAATATAAGTACTAGTTTTCCTCTACTCTAATTCTTTCTCTTAGTTTAGATTGTACTCCGAATTGTCAAGGATTAGATTAGCTTTTAATGAGTCAAAAATGTTGCTTATACTTTATTGCACATATAAATTTTTAAAAAAAATAAAATATTCTATGACTAAATGGTGACATCATCATACAAAAAGTATATTATTATTTAATGATTATCACATTAATGATTAGATTAATATCTTTGTAAATTAATATGCTCTTTAAATGATTAATCATTATAATTAAACAAGTTTGTCAGAACAATGAAATCACTTTTATCAAACTTATATGATTCAATTGAACAAAGTTTGATCAAATGTGATATTGGTCAAACCTCAATTAAACTTGATTCAAAATATAACCAAGCACATGGAAAGGGTGTATATTCATATAAGTTACAATTGTGGTATAATCTATTCCATGAATTTTTCTTGCTTAAGTGGGCATGTTTGAGGAAATAAGAATAGTCTTTGATGAAAAGAAATAAACCATTATAAGTAAAGATATTTAGTCTAAGAAATTGACTAGGTATTGAAAATTTAATAAGCGCAATACCAAGTTATGAAATGTAAAAGGAAGGATTAATATGCATGATGTTTATGGTGCAAACTCTAATATAGTTAAGAAAATAATGAGTCATAAGATGCTATGTGAATTAGCCTTAGAGTAGTGCATTTTACTAAGTTAGCTACCACTTTTGTAGAAAAATACAAGCTATCATTGTGTTTATGGTTAATTGATATAATCAACCATATGATAGATCATCCGAAACAATTAATGAAGTTATAAAATATTATATGATAAAATAGATCATATGCTCTTAATCTAATACATAAATGAATATAGTTTACATGTATATTAGTGTGGTGTTGTATTCTAATGAGATTTTTTTACTTTAGATTATTCTAATTAAAATTTAAAGTAAAATTAATTAATTTGTGTTTTCATTTTAAATATTTAAAAATTGGTTATTAACTTTAGAAATTTAAAAAAAAATGAAAACTTCAAAAGACACCTTTGATCTTTGAGGTGTTGTAATTTATTTATAATTTTTTAAAATTAATAAATAATTTTAAAAATATAAATTAATTGATTTTTTATTTTAATAATCCAATTACTCAAATGATTTCCAAACTTCTAATTAAATTTGGGGATACACAAAATATGTATGAAACAATTTCTAAATTTTCCTAAATTCTAAAATTTATTTTAATTACTATTTTTAAATAGTGAATAATTTATTAGAACAAACATAAATCATGTATTTGAATTCAAATGGACTTGAAAATTTTATAGGGCATTTAAAAGGTCATTTTAAATCCTTAATAATTATGAATATTTTCCTAATCCATTTAATACATTAAATAATAGAAAATAATTAGAGAAATAATATCTCTTCAATGTCTCTCATTAAAACCCTACTTAAGGTTTTTTTTTAATTAGTGTAATTTAGTTATTTATCCAAAGAAAAAAATCTAGAAATAATACCTAAAATACCTAAAAATTAAGGGGTTTAAACAAAACCATAGTTTGATTAGATGACCATTAATCCAAGTTTTCTTAATTTCATTCTTCATTCAAAAGCCTATAGAAGTTATGCAAATTAGACCTATTTTTTTACCCACCATTAGCCAATTGGGGTAAACACTATTTCAAAGCTTCAAGTGGAGTGCTACTAGCCTATTGGCCTAATTAGAACATGACATACATTGTTTGGAAGATCAAGACTAAAAGTATGGAGAAGGGGTTTGAAATTCTCACTTATCTGGGTTAAACAATTAGGTTTCTTGGTTTGTACACCTAATGAAAATAAAAGAAAAATATTTCTAGAATTAGTTTAAATTAGTCTAGATCACTAGGCAACCAAGATCTAACTTCCATTTGGGTAGCTTTGAAGGAAGAGCTAACTTGAAGATAATGAGGGTGTGGAAATGGTGGGATTTTTCTTCTCTCACTCATGAATGATGAACTGACTCTTTCTTTGTAATGGAGCAATTGTGACATTAAATTAGCCATGAACAACTATGGCTTTACCATGGTGAAACCATGGTTGGCTGATCTTGCTAGTTAGAGCACTTGGAGAAGTTGTAGGCAATTGGAGAGAAGGGAATGGGGTTTTAGATAAGATGGAGCTTGTTCATTTGCATTTGTCTAACCTAATCCATGCAAGCTTCATTAAATTTAATTTTATCCATGTTAAATCTCTAATTTCATCATCTCACATTTTATGGGTAAGTAGTAATCTAGGGAAAGAAAAACATTTTTTTAATAAAATTGTTAATTTGGTTAAGTAAAATTTCTATATTAGTCCCTTTGACTTAAATAAGACACAATGAGTCATTTGGGTTGTCAAACTGACTTGGGTTAATTAAAAAATTTTTTCCATGACTAATAAAATCACTGCATCTTGTTCAAATTGATTCAATCAATGAATGTGCCTAATTTTTTTAAATAAATATGAATATTCTCATTTGGGGAAAGGGGTTATGTTGGCTTACTTGGCTAAATTATTTCCTCTGAGTGGTCTAACCAAGTTTCGTTGAATTAGATAACTATTAATGACATCCTTAATAATAATCAAACTCTAAGAATTAATTAAATTTTTTTATGTTTAATCCAATCATCCATAAAAAAACATTAGTGTTAATGAATTAATCATTTCATTTTAGTCAAATTGGATTAGTCCATGGGGAAAATTACTTGGGTGAGGCTTAGAACATGTTGGGACACTTAGAGAAATTTATATATGATTAGTCTAACCAATTTTATTATAAATAATTTAGTTAAGTTGGTCCAATTGGATCAATTTGGATCAATTGGGTTGGCCACATTTAATTAACTAAATTGGTAGAGCCAATGTTTATATTAAAATATTTCTACTATCTAGGCAATTAGTTGACTAATTTAAGATGGTCAACATAAGTTTATGCTAACCTCATTTTGGATGAGGTTAACATCATCTCAATTCTAGTAATTATGATCTTTAATCTTAGATTATGAGTATCCTAATTAAGTACTTAGGATACTATACATAGTGATTAGGTGTATAATCCAAACTAAGATAAAAATTAAAGAATAAATCAAAACAAAATTAAAGTCAAAATCCAAAACTAAAATAAAAAATCAAATTAAAAGAAAATCAAATGCCTTAAAATGACAATCTAGGTCAACATAGTGGACTCCACTAAGATCTAGCTTAACTCAATTAGATTAAGTGAACCCAACCAAATGTAAACTTAGTAAAATTCAACATAAGTTAAAACTAAAATATAGAACTCAAATCTAAATTGATTAAGCTTAAATTGAGATAATTGGCATGGTTGACCCAATTGACTCATTTAAGCTCTAAATCACCTAAACCGATAAAAATAAAATAAAATCAAAACAAACAAAATATAATTATTCTATAAATATAAATAAATATGAAATTCAAATGAGGTTCAAGTAGCTAAGTCATTTTACTTGAGTTGACCTATGTAGGTTCCATCAAGTCAAAAGTCAACCAACAAAATTTAGTCAAATTGAGCCTTCTCAAAGGCTTAAAATCATCAAATGAACATGAACAAACTTAAAACTAAACAATTCTAAATTTAGGACTCAAATGTGTTAATTTGGCAACTTAAACTAAATAAACCCAAATGGACCCCATTAAGCTAAATTCAAAGTAAATTAGAAATCAACCGAAATTAAATAATTCAAAACACTTTGAATGACGTCATAGGACTTAGAAAATATTCCTTAGCCCTGAAGTTGCAAACCCTATAAATCACATAGTTAGGGTTTAATAAAATAATAAAGAAATTAAATTAATGAAAAATACCAAAAGTAAAAAAATAAAAATTCTCAATAAATCAAATAATTGATCATAATTTGTGATTAATCAATCTATGAAATCAACATTCAAATAAGAAATCATTAAGATTCATTCAATGGACTAAGAGTGAATGAATTAAATAAAATGAATAATTAAATTAATCACTTATAACATATGTATCAAATGCTTTAGGAATTTATAATGGCCTAGTTTAAGTTTGACACCCTAAACATTTCATCCCTAGAAGTTTCTTTTTTAAGTTAAGATTAATAAATAATAAATGAACTTTAATCATAAAAATATTCATAGTCCTTCTTTGGTGATCGGGCATGGGAACATAAGAGATAAATGATTTTACATATATTCCCCATCCTAGTAGTTGAACCGCTGTAGTAATTAAGCTACCGGTAGTTGTCTAGCCATCGAGGATGGACGACAATGTCACATTTGTACTATTGATAGATTCGTGTAGCTTCCGACTTCTACCGACCCACTAGTGGTGATCATCTACATACTAGAGAAGGCTTATGTATAGAAGAATCGACACACAAGACTAGTCATGAACTACTCTTATCTAACTCAACTTGGGTAATAGTAAGTTCCACTTAGTGATTCCTCCAATGTTGACTCTTGTGTTGAGAGTCTTCTATTCCAAAGCTACATAGTTCAAAAGTATTCTCGGCACGGAGATCTCATGCTTTGTCTCCGGGGATCGTCATAGGCATTCATGTTCATTATAGTGTATCTCTTCTAAGAGTCTATGTCATATAGTGATGGCACTTCACTTGCTAAGCATTAACACAAATGTCTTACGTGCTCATAGATTCTATGTAGAGGCAAACTCTTTATTGGATTATCGCTACCACGGGTCTCAAAGCGGAGAACTACACATTACCTATAAAGAGGTTTTGGATAGCATTACCATTGAAGAGATCTCATTGATACCTCACACCAAGTCTCTAGTTCATCTAGATCTTGAGCATAGTCTCGAGCCATGAGAAACTACAGAGAGAGAGCTTTGTAGAGCACATTTTGAGCTCCTTGATTTATCAACTAAATTATAAAATTACATGAGGAGGCAATATCTACTCAAGAGAAGAGTTGTAATCAAGTATGTTACATCCATAGAAGAAGATTGCTCATAGGGCTAAAGTAACAAAACTTGAGCAGGTCATTTCCTCGTTGGTTAATGACCAAGAGGTGTCACTCGACATTTCCATGAAGCATGAAAAGGAAATATACTATGCATTATAGAGCTCATGTGGCTTTTATCTATATTAGAGATTCGGGCTAGTCATTTGTAATTGAACCATTATTATATCATTATCTTACATGATGAATAAAATGATTAAAGCTCATGTTCTCTATTTGTTTATTATATAATAAATAAATATACAATTGATGTATCATGTCCAATTAATAAGACACATTCATTGTGGGGTAATTTTGCTTGCATAAAAAAATACAAATAATAAAATTTTTATTACTGTCCGACCTGTGATCTTTGCATCACAATGCTATAATTATTGACTATTGATTCAATTAGCAAATCAATGACCTAGCAGTAGCGCCATGGTAGCACTAAGCATATGACCACGACCTCTGATTTAAAGCAAGAAAAATTGTCTTCTCGCATAATGCTAAACTTCCTAGAGCAATGGGGAGGGCGTCTATGGGGTAGATAACCACACCACTAGTGGTAGAAACTCTATAAAGGGGAAAACTACTCCCCTCTTTTCCACTTCTCTCTCTCTAGTTCTACTCCTATTATCTCTCGTTTCGGTTGATTCTTGCTTTGAAAACCCACATTTTCTACAAGATCAATTATCTCCCTTACAAAAGCCATCTTTCATCCACTCTAGGTAAAGCATTACTGTAATAATGCTTCTTGAATTCTTTTACCTGATCTTTCTTTCTCTACTCGGTTTTATCAAAGGACCTTCACCATTGAACTTAGTTCAGTGAGAAGAAGAGAAACCTCCCTCCATTGATCTCGATTTAGAACAAGTTAGAATGATATGAAAATATGAAAATTTAACATTATTAAAATGTTACTCTACCAAAAATTTCATAAAATTGCTAGATTCTACAAGAATTTCTCTCCAAAGCGGTGCATTCCCAACTTGCCAAATCTGAGGCACGCTCTTGAGAAAAACATAGTTGCTCTACTTTTGACTTGACTCCTTTGGTCTAATGCACTTAATTCAATCTCTAGAGCCATTTCTTAAGTACCAAAGTACCACCCTTAGAACCTGTTCCTTTGTTTAACTTAGTTCGGTGTGAAACAAAATCTTCCTTTCATTGATCTTAGATCTTGAATAAGGAGAAGAGTGCTCTGCACTAAATATGAAAGAAATCTAGCAATGCTAAAGCGTTACAGACCAATATTTTCAATTATAGGCACTAAATGAACATCACCTCTCAGACCGTGATGCTAACTTCTCTTGTTCGTACATGTGAAAATACCATCAACGCCTCGATGCCTTATATCAAGTGTCGTGCAATAACATTTTAACGCATTTTGGGACATCTTAGAAAAACATACACTTGAGTTTTGTTTATAACTGCCATGGAGATGAACATCAAGCACTTAGGCGTGCCCTCTCGGGTGATGAATGAAGTGAACCTCTATAGAGTGTTGGACACAGTATAATGGGTCTTGTGCACTCTAGTAGATGAATGAACTAAACATATGCAAGGCAGTGGTGCTGCACTCTAGGGTTTTAAGCCTAACTCCTACCATGAGGGCACCAGAGCGTTGTAATAACAATGCTATAATAAAAGTATCATGATGCTATCTCTTTGATGTCTTTTTTTTTAGGTGAGGAAATCTTGTTAAATTATACAAAAGAAAGAGATGAAATACAAGAAAATGTACATAAAAGAAAAATGATGTATTTATTGATAAAAAAAGGGGTGGGGTTTGGGACTAATAGTTAGGTCTCCTCCTCCTTCTCTTCTTGCTCGACTCTGGCTGCCTACATAAGGTTGATAATGAGGCATCGCATGAGAAGAAGCCTCACTAGGACCTACATAGAAACCATAGCTTTCAAACATGTGCACATGTAAGGTATTAAACTCATCCATGTATGAAAATTATTATTTACCACATGTGATTATCAAATTTTCTCTCCAGTTCTTCTGCACCGACTAATCTCATGACCTTTTCTCCTTAGGTTTGAGATTTGTCCTCCAATTTCTTGGAGTTGGTCATTTATAGTCTCTAGGATCATATTCTTGTGTATGAGGGTGTGGTGGTACCTTTCCTTGCCTTTAAATTAATAAATTTGTTAGTATCATTGATGACAACCCTCTTCTTGCCCTTACTAAAATATTTTATGGGCATGATGGAGGAGAAAATATAAACAAGAAGAAAGATCTGAGAGAAAACTTTAAGAAAAGTTCTAAGGAGAATGCAGAGTGAAATTTGGTTCCCCAAGTGGTCTATTTATAAGCTTGACTTAGAACCATAGCATTGTAATGGCGCAAGGTGCTAACATCTCGGGTTTTGAAAAGAACAACCAGTCTTTGCGATGCTTTGATGGTCAAGTCTTATTGTCGACAAAGTCCAGCCTCAAGTCAACCTTGCTAAAGCTTACTCAAACAACCCAATGATTCCATATTTGTTCTCAACTCAAGACACTCTTCTTTGGCTATGATTGACATTTATAGAATAAAATAAATTAAATCAATTTTGATTTAGTGCATATTATTTTATGCATGAAGCCGAAGAGCTATAATTTTACCGCCACTACATTATTTTTTTAATTAAGAATATAAAATTGATTATAATTTGGCAGGTAATTTGTTTAAATAAATCATAATTGGCTGTAATTTAAGAATTGAATTTGGCATGTTATAAAAGGGTAAGAAGAAAAGACATCAGGAGAATAAGAGATAGTAAAAGTTATAAGACAAGCACCAAATAACATTATTTATTTTAGAGTAATATTGATGTTCATATAATTTTGATAAAATGTCACATTATTTTAATTATATATATATATATATATATATATATAACCAAATGGAATTGAATGGATAGAAAAATTAAATGCACTAGTTTTAATTATTCAGTAGTTTTCAAGCATGCATGAAGACAAATTATGGTTCATTGAGAAGATGTAGCTCACCTAGGCATCCTACGTAATATAAAATACATTCCATATTGAGAGACTAAAAAAAAATTTTATAATACATTGAAATCTATCCTAGGTAAATTTTATGAATTATACTTATTTAATTCATTTTAATTATGATTTAATATTATTTTATAAGAAAATTAAAAAATTTACCTAAATATTTTTCTCAAAATTTATAGATAATTTAATATAATTAGAGATATCAAAATATATTTCTCATAGAAATTTAAATTATTTTGAATTCATTTGTATTTTAATAATTTTTAATCATTTTTAATAAAAACAAAACCCAAAACATTATAAAATAATTACCACTAACTTAGTAGGAGTGATCTCCCATAAAACTTTAGAAATTATTCTAATATTATTTAATATTTAATATTTAATTATTTAATATTATTGAATTTTAAATTAATTTTAATTCATATTAAATAAATTTTAAACATTACAAAAATTTTCCCAATGGTTTTAATCCGTGAAGTAACTCATAAAAATGTGTGGTTAATTTGATTTAGTTTTGATTTTATATATTTTATTCGATTAATTTGATTTATTTAATTATTATAATTCAAGGTTTAATTATTTATTTTAATTTCAATTTTATTTGATTTTTTTATTTTCTTTCTATAAACTATTATTTATATATATTTTTAAATTTATGTTGAACTATTTAAAATTATTAAAGTATCATAACATTAAATAATTTTTTATTTGTTTTATTTGATCATTCAATTTATTCTAATAATATTTAATCAATATTAGTGTGTGATTCCATGAGCCCCATGATATAATTATTTAATTTTATGTTAACAAATATAATTTCAAGTATATCAAGAAATTTATGAGACCAATTTATTTTGTTAATTTCAGAAGGTCAAATCAGCTTGGACTTGAACTATTTGATAATATCCTTTGAATTACATAATAAGATAAATAAAACTTACAAATATGATCAAAAATTGCTAAAATATGTTCATCTATTATACTCAAAATTTTAAAATATTAATGACAAATTTGTTTTGCGTTATATTTCAATTTTTGAAATTGTTCTTTTGGATAATTTGATCACTTGCATTGTCTTAAGTCTTATCCATTGTATCTAAAATTTAGTTTAATTTAATTAAATCACATTAATCCATTTCGATGCTTTATTTAAGAATGTGACATGGTTTATTTAATTAATTATTAAAATTATCATTTTCTCTTCTATTATTCTGTCTTCTCACTCATCATATTTTGCATTCAAATCATTTGGACACATGCATAACATAATTTTTAAAGATTTTATCACGGTATATTTGATTTAATTCATTGGTTTATTTAATTGATTTTATTTTATTTTATTTAAATTAATTTGAGTTATTCAAATCAAAGGAGTTTGGATATAATGCAATTTTCTTTATATATATATATATATATATATATATATATATATATATATATATATATATATATATATATATATATATATATATATATATATATATATATATATCTTATGTAAATATCTCATGCTACCTCTAATTCCCTTTTTTATTTAAATTTAAAATGAGTTTAAAATTCAAGATTTTTTAATTACACCCTCTTAATTTATATGTGGTTTGTCTTGGTCTTCTCATATATGGTTCATTCAATTTATTTTATTTTTACTTGATTTCAAAAGCCTTCCTAATTCACTTTCTAGATTAATCAATTAATTAAATCCCTTTACTATTTTGCATTAACTCATGTTTTTTTAATTAAGGAAGCATTTGGCCAAACCATGTATATTGGATATTTAATATTTGTTTTTCCAACTTAATTTAAACTTCATCCTTAATTGATCCCATAATTAATGAGTGTTTATTTAAATATGTTAAGTGCATTTATATCTCTTCCCTCTAATTCTCTTGGCCACATATGTATGGAATTTGATTTTGTTCAAATTAAATTAAATGTATTTTGAGTTTCAAAGTTCAATCCTTTTCCTCTCATTTTCCTTGCTTTGGCCTTCATGGCTTATTTTCTATATATATCACATTTGAACCATGGAATTGTCTTAGTGAATTAGTTTGGTGACCTACTATTCATGCAAATTCATTGGTTATCTCTTTATTTAAGCATGCTTTTTTCCTTGCTTTGGCCTCTTGTCTCTATTTACTATTGTATTTTTTTATTTTTTGCATTTAGAATTATATCTTATCATTATAAAATCAAAATCTAATTTTCTATTTAAAATTAAAATTTAAGTTTTGAAAATTTTAATATTACCCAATTCACCTCTTGGGTGTTATAGTGTCTCACATCAAGGCATGGTACGTTGTTGTTCCAGTTTTCCCTCGAAAAGAAAACGCCTCGTGACCGTCCGGTTTGAGGATCAAGGCAGTTCCAACTTTTTCTTAAGAAATTGGTTCTAATGACTTTAATGGATGATTCTTTGATAAGCAAGATGTAGAGCATTAGGAACTATCGTTCAAATGACTCCAAAAGTTTCGTAATTTATGAGCATCATCGAGGGGAATATCTTCTCTCTCCTCTTTTTATCTTTTCTCATATGTGTGTATCCTTTTGTCGATTATAATGGAAAATTTTATAAGCTATCCATGTAGAGAGTCAAAAAAGGCCCAAGCATTGGTGGTGAGTTGCTTTTACAAATTCTCAGATTTCTCCCTCTTTATTTATGTATTTTCATGGTGATGGCAGAAAACCCATAGTGTGACAACTAGATGATATACCATCCATCACATCGATAGTTTAATGGTGTTAGAAAGTTTTTCTTCCCTAATGAGTTGGTGGCCATTGTTGCCAAAAAGTTCGAAGTTCACCTCTACCGTACTTTATTGTTTTAGAGATGATTCTTGTTACGATTCCCTTTGGCTCGAGTTGATTGAGATATTCAAAATATATGGTGTAGCTTTATTTTTCATTTGAGCTTTAATGGTCATTTTTTCTTCTTGAGGGCATGGTGTTACTTTGAACATCAAATACTTGTGTCATATGCGATTTATATGATACCACGTGTTTCTTATCGACTATAAATGGATAGAATTTTTAGCAGGATCAATCTAAAATTGGTCTAATGGATTTTTGTAATGAGTGGGCCTTGAGAGATGGGAAGATTGAATGACCTTCCATCCATTATGTAGAATGAGAGATCGGCAACTCTTAATGTAGGAAGCTTGCGGCATGAGTTACGTCACATTGGAAAATATAGTTGAAGATAGAATGTTCAAGGTTGGCCTTCTATCCATGGAGATCTCATTGTTTTCCACAGAGGTCAAGTAAAGGTGATGAAAGGTCTCCTCATATTCATGGGTTCTTTCAAGAAGTCCGTTAAAATGAAATTTAATGGCAATGTTTCTTCCCTAAAAAAAAAAAGAAGATATAATGACTACGTTAGATATCTGTGAAGAAGATGTTAGCCCCATTGACCTCGAGAGTTTAACTCATGATGGGGTAGTTAGTTTCTCGAGCCGCATATTCTGAAGTGGTGTTAAATCACATATATGCATCAACGAAATGAATTGGTACGTTGTCTTCTTTCTTCTTTTCTTCTTCTTTTCTTTTGTGTAATATTTGTGATGGTTTTTTTCTTTATAGGTAACTCAAATATTTGGGTAGATGGCTCATTTGGGTGTCACTTTAGATGAGTGAAATATTGAATTTGTGAAGATAAAATATCCCAAGGTGAGTATGAGCGAAAGATGAGTATTAAAGCCAAAGTGGTGACTTTGGAGGATCTCTATGTAGAGGCAAACTCTTTATTGGATTATGGCCAAAGCAAGAGAAACTACCACGAGAGAGAGCTTTCTAGAGCACATTTTGAGATCCTTGATATATCAACTAAATTATAAGAATTACAGAGGGAGCAATATCTACTCAAGAGAAGAGTCAGAATCAAGTAGGATGTTACATCCATAGAAGAAGATTGCTCATGAGGGATGCTAAAGTAACAAAACTTAAGCGTGTCATTTCCTTGGTTAATGACAAGAGGTCGCCACTCAAAGATCTCCATGAAGCAAGAAAGGTAATATACTATGCCTTATAGAGCTCATGTGGCTTTTATCTATATTAGAGAAATTCAAAGTGCTAGTCATTTGTAATCGAACCAATGTTATATCATTATCTTACATGATGAATAAAAATGATTAAAGCTCATTTTCTCTATTTGTTTATCATATAATAAATAAATATACAATTGATATATCATGTCCAATTAATAAGACACAATCACCGTATTTTGCTTGCATAAAAAAATACAAATAATAAAATTTTTATTACACCATCGACGCCAGATCTTTGCATCACAATGCTATAATTATTGACTATTGATTCAATTAGGAAATCAATGACCTAGCACTTCCATGGTAGCACTAGGCACTACCACGATCTACGCTTTAAAGAAGCAAGAAAAACGCTTCGCCCCATAATGCTAAACCGCCAGAAAAAATGGGGAGGCGCATCGTTATGGGGTAGATAACCGCACCACTAATGGAAGAAACTCTATAAAAGGGGTAAAACTACTCCCTTTTTTCCACTTCCTCTCTAGTTCTACCTATTATCTTAGTTTCGGTTGATTCTTGCTTTGAGAAACCCACATTTTCTACAAGATCAATTCTCACCCTTACAAAAGCCATCTTTCATCCACTCTAGGTGAAGCATTCATTGTAATAATGCTTCTTGAATTCTTTTACATGATCTTTCTTTCTCTACACCGATTTTTATCAAAGGACCTTCACCGTTGAACTTAGTTTTAGGATGAGAAGAAGAGAAATCTCCCTTCGCTTGATCTCGATTTAGAACAAGTTAGAATGATATGAAAATATGAAAATTTAGCATTACTAAAATGTTACTATACCAAAAATTTCATAAAATTGCTAGATTCTACAAGAATTTCTCCAAACGGTGCATTCCCAACTTTAAATCCCAAATCGATGCCACGCCTCGAGAAACATAGTCCTATCACTCTACCTTATGCCTCGACTCCTTTAGTCTAATGCACTTAATTCAATGACGAGAGCCATTTCTTATCAAGTACCACACCGTAGAACCTGCTCCACTGCTTAACTTAGTTCCTGGAAATAAAATTCTCCTTTCATTGATCTTAGATCTTGAATAAGGGAGAAGACTGCTCGCACTAAATATGAAAGAAATCTAGCAATGTCAAGCATACGCCAATATTTCAATTATAGGCACTAAATGAACATCACCTCATTGTATAATGAGCACGTGGATGCTAACTTCTCTTATTCTCGCACATGTGAAAAATAACATCAATGCCTCGATGCCTTATATCAAGTGCCGCTGCTATAACATTTTAACGCATTTTGGGACATCTTAGAAAACATACACTTGAGTTCTATTTATAACTGCCATGGAGATGAACATCAAACACTTAGATGCTGCCCTCTCTGGGTGATGAATGAAGTGAACCTCTATAGAGTGCCGCGGATGCGATAATGGGTGCTAAGGTGCTGCCCACTCTAGTAGATGAATGAACTGAACATATGCACCGTGGTGCTACACTCTAGGGTTTTAAGCCTAACTCCTACTACATGAGGGCACCGAGGCTTGTAATAATAGCCATAATAAAAGCATCGCGTCTTATCTCTTTGATGTCTTTTTTTTTTAAGCGAGGAAATCTTGTTAAATAATACAAAAAGAAAGAGAAGAAATACAAGAAAATGTACATAAAACAAAAAATGATGTATCTATTGATAAAAAAAGAGGGGTTACATAAATTATGTGAAAAATAAGGACAAGAAATACATTAAAAAGGGGATGGTGGGGAACTAATAGTTCGTCATCCTCCTCCTCCTTCTTGCTCTTACTCTAGTGGTGCCTACATAAGGTTGATAATCGTGCATCGATGAGAAGAAGCCTCACTAGGACCTCAGATAGAAACCATAACTTTCAAACATGTGCACAAGTGAGGTATTAAACTCATCCATGTATGAAAATTATTGCCGTCACACCCATGTGATAATCAAATTTTCTCTCCAGCTTCTTCGCACCGACTAGTCTCAATGACCTTTTCCTTAGGTTTGAGATTTGTCCTCCAATTTCTTGGAGTTGGTCATTTATAGTCTCCCTAGATCGATTCTTGTATGAGGGTGTGGTGGTTCCTATCCTTGGCCTTTAAATTAATAAATTTGTTAGTATCATTGACGCCTCTTCTTGCCCTTACTAAAATATTTTATGGGCATGATGGAGGAGAAATATAAACAAGAAGAAAGAGTCGGAGAGAAAACATTAAGCAAAAGTTCTAAGGAGAATGCAAAGTGAAAATTTTGGTTCCCCAAGTGGTCTATTTATAAGTTTTGACTTAGCACCACATCGTTGTAATGGCGAGCTGCTAATCTCTGCTCAAACAACAACCCAAGGTAGACAGATGGCCAAGCCGCTACTATGCGTCATCAAAAGAGACATTGGTTATCGTAAATTTTAAATGAAAATGATGTGTCACATTAATGTAGATTGTGGCACTCTAACATAGGCCATGATGACAAAAAAAAGTTTGTTCTATATCATTAACGAGCCTAAACATCTATCGCTTATTCTAAATTGACTTTGATTTGAATCTGGTGTTACATAATTAGCACCGAGGCATTAGTAAAATGATCAACATGGTCAATGACATTAGCCATAGTGTTGACCATACAGACTGGAGTCAAGGCCAGTAGCTCGTGCCATATTTATAGTGCCAAGGCACTATGCTTGAGATTAGCTTAAATTACCCACATGGGCTTTGACATAATAACAATTGCCTAAATCTACTACGTGAAGATTCTTCGCTAGTTAACATAAAATATGCTTGAATTTCTCGCATGTGCCCCAACAAATACATAAAAATCTAACTCTAGTGTTTGAGGATACTACATGGGATAATTCCTTGGTTGAATCCTATGAGGTCCGAAGCCAAAACCTAATCTTTCCCCAATGATAGTCATGTGGATTGTAAAAAAAAAAAATCTTTCTGAGGGGATGCATGTTTAGATTGAATGGATCTCATCGCTCAATATAGCTTAAAGAAATCAATCATTCATCCATCCATGTTCTTTTATTAAGGATGATAAGCTAAGAAAAATTTTGCTCAAAATAAATGCCAAATTAAATCTAGTAGTATGTTTATACTTAAATAATCTTATGCTAATAAGGATGCTGTGGTTTTGCAGCCAATCGACACCAGAAATGTGGATATGACTGCATACCAACCCTCCGAACGGTTTGACATCTAAATAGCTCCACTATGTTTTTAAGCTATGAAAATAACCCATATGTTTCGGATAGTTTTGCTTCTTGAGCTATGAATCATGAAATATATTTAATAAAAAACCTTATGTTAGAGGTTGACTTAAGCTTGTCTCATTAGATAAATACCACACCACATCTACAAAACACCTTGGATGACTTACCCATGGATACTAATAGAGATTCTTCGCCACAAATAATTTCTTTGACTAAGTAGACCGGACCATGATACCTGGGATGATGGAACCATGAGATCTTGATTGGATTATCATTTCCCCAATATATGCTTTAAGTTAGATAATGTCTTCACTCATTATTCGCTATATACTATGCATTAAATGCTTGTATTTTTTATTATGAAAATATTTTAAATTATATTTTGACATTCCAAAGGGATGTATACTCAATCTCTTTATTTGCTATGTGAATCAAACATGATCCATTTATGCCACACACACCTCTAAGACACCATCACATATCACAAAGATATGTCTATTTTCAAATCGAGAGCTCTCTCTGTAGCAAGGGTAATTAACTATGGAAGCTTGGGTCCATAGAAAGTAAAACCAGATCTAAACAAACCTTATAATGATTAGGTGAAATCTAGTTGAATATAAATCAATTTGTCTCATGAAAGAACATACTCCTACCCATCTTAATAAAGATGGAAGAGAGCATCCCCACATTATTTTTTTTCTGAGTGATCACATAAAAACTTAATTGAATAATAAATTTAAAATTACAAAAAAACCTTAAATTGAATTTGAACCTTATTTAAAAAATTAATTGAATAGATAAGTTAAATAATCATTTCAATTAAGTTTTAAATTAAAATTGAAAAATGAATTTGAACCTTTAATAAATTAAATAATTTTTTTGTTAAATCAATCAAACAAAATTGAACTAAACTAATCAACATAAAAATGCAAATAAATAATCAAATTTAATAAAGCTAAAACCATGAAATCATCTAAATCTTAAACTAATCCAAATACATTAATCAACTTAGATATATTGAAAACATAAGACATTTAAATTCAAATAATAACAAAATCAATTTAACTTTTGAACTCTTAACTAAATCAAATAAACATCAATTAAATTAAACACAATTTACTTAAATCATTCAAATAAATTTAAAAAAGGTTAATTAAGATACATAGGATTTTAGTTTGATCTTTAGTGTGGATTTTTATCATAGGGTGAATATTTCATTTTACTAGGCTTAGATATTGAATCAAGAGTTTGTGCCTCAAGCAAAATTTATTCTCTTTGCATTCTTTTAAACCTAAATTCAATTTTAACATAAAATAAATAAATTAAAATTGGAAATAAAATTCAAAATAACAAATTCATTTAACCATCCAATGATAAAGTTAAACAACTATAAAGTTAAATCAAAACTTAAACCTAAAAGGCCAATGTAATTATACCACAAAAGCTCCTCTTTTCACACACTAAATTGTTAGATCTCCAACTCTAGACTTTGGTTAAGTCGATGATCTATACCGGTGATATGGTGTTTTTATTATCTTATGGTGTAGAATTTTAGTGTGAATGACTAGGATTGTTTATTCATTATTCTGGATGTTGGGTATCTTTTTTTAGACTAACACTATTTTCTACAAGGTTGTGCTTAAAGGGATTATTGTAATAAATAAAATCATAAATATTATTTGCTTATAGGTGCTTTGCTTAAGTTTATAAGCATAGCCCATTATGGCAAGAATGCTCTTAGGTAGTGAAAGTTTTACCCTAGTATTGACATGAGTTAAGCCTAAGATACTAAAATGAATAATCTACACATGAACCGCCTATAGTGGTTCCTCTTATGGCCATATTAGGTCCAATCTAATTCTAATTAAATGACATGTTTTATACTAAAAAATATTTATAAAAACTTATATACTAAAACTAACAATTAATCCTCTTTGAGATATTAGAGTGTTTTACTTATAGGAAATAATTCACCAAGCATAATGAATGAATTTGGATAAGCGGCAATAGACACCCATTCACCCGCTCAAGGTCTCTACTTCAAAAAATGTGGGTCAATGTGTGGAGGAATGCCTTTTCTTTCCATGATTTTTCATATCAATATTATACTGATAATCTCATTGAATAAACAAGTGATTTTATATGTGAATCATAGTCACCCTCTAAACCCAAACTTTCTAAAATAATTCTATAAATAATATATATTTAGCCCTTCATTTGCTATGAATAATTCCATATAATCATAGTCACCCTCTAAATCCAAACTTTCTAAGATCATAGACAGCACTCTTTTTCGCTTCGCGTCAAGCTTCAAGCTTCTCAAGTGGCAATATAATGCTGAATAATTGATGTATAGGAAAAAACTAAATGTTAATTAAATAATTGATAAAAGCGGTCAGTGTTGGTCATTAATTTTAATAAATGTCATATCTAAAAATCTCAAATTAAATTCTCAAAATAAAATTTACATCCGTTGATTTAAATACTACCTATTTTTGCTTAAAAGAAACCAAAATTACAAATTCTCTCACACCTCTCCTCCATTTCTCTATTTGTATCATAAAAGAGCACTCCAATCATCAACCACCTCTCTCAACAAATTGCAAGATACAAATCCCGATTGCCAACAACCTGTAACCTCCACTAATGGTGGAGGGGTTGACCACCATAAAGAAAGAATAGGAGCTTTTTCTCGCACCTTGGACACTTTATACACCTTCCAACATCCAAGCAATTGAATTGAGCCTTCCCATATATCACTTGAACCTTGATTTTGATTAATCTCTAGTGAAGGGCAATAGCCGTTGGTCTATAGGACAATCCATAAGGAAACAAAAGGGCAAACTTCACCAAAAGCTTCATCTTAACCTTAGGAAGCTTTTGATATGAGAAAATCACTCAACATAAGCTTGAGTGAGATAATTGATCTCAATCATAACCAAGACTTTGGTGTTTTGTAAATGAACTCGAGCAATTTTAGGGAAAATTCATGTAGAATTTTTCTCGTTTCATTTTAAAGCTCACCCAATTGAAAATCACAATATTCGATGAGAATTACTAGAATTTTGCACTAGTTTACATACATGTATCATCTCTCACCATGGGGAGTTTATGCCGTAGCATCTATTTTTTTTTTATTTGGATGGATGGCTCTAATTTAGCTATATAATCGATTGAAAACCCTTTATGATCACATGTTTAATTAGGACCGTTCTCTTTGATGGATGGTCCTAGTTAAATGACTTCTCCCATCGCCATTCCGAAGTTAAATCCATGTGGATCCTGGGTCCAATCCGCAACAAAATGCAAAAGGGTGCCCGTCAACTGCTAATGGGGATATGCAAACTAGAAATTTTCAAATTTTAAAGATTATAAAAAATACCTAATTTTTTTTTTTTAATGTATAAAATAAAATACTTAACTAAAAGTATAAACAAGTTCTCTATGAATTCTCAAGAGGAATCCAATGAATCTAAAATCTCCAATTATTGTTGAATAGATTAGAGTAATTTAGGTTTAATTAAAAATCTTATTTTTTTAATTAATCCTAAGATTTAAATCCATTTGAGCTAAAAATTTTAAGGATTGAAATTGACGTTAATCCTTGTCAACCATTAAAATATCAATTCAAATACACTTATAGATTAGAGTTATTATAATTTGATGTTTAGTAGCTGATTTTGACTAAATAATCACTACTAATTATAGAAATTATGTAAACTCATCCAAATCATTCCAAACATTTTAATGATCATCAATGAAAATAGGAAAATTAAGTAGGTCCTCTAAATAACTCAAAATCACCAAATTAGTGTTGAATTAAACACTAATTAATTAATCGTGTTAAACTTTCAAAAAAATAATAAATCAACCTTTGATCTGAATTTTACAAATTATCTCTCTTGATTCATATTTAGAGAAATCTAGTAAAATTAAAAGCCACAAAATTTGTCAAATATTTTGGGTTAATTTGGAATTTATTAGAAGTGATAATTTCTATATTGCTCTTAAAATACAAACCTAATTGAGTTGAAACTTTTAAGTAAAAACTTATTACAAATCTCTATTTACCATAAAAATTTTAAGTCCATCAAGATCAAGAGAGTTATGATTTTGAGGTATATTAGGATAACTTAAATAAACTAATTAATATAAAAATATGGAAATTATAAATATATATCAAAATGATTCAAAATATCTTCACTAACACATGGTCCATAGAAAATTAATTAGACCCTATGGATTTAATTAGAGCTTAAAATCAATTAATTCTGTTTTAATAAGAAATTATAATTCAAATTAATTAAATTTATTAGGGTTGAACTTCAAAATTCATAATAAATTAAATATTAAGAAAAGGAATGATTTCTCTAGATTTAGCATCGAGAGAAATCCATTAAAATTGAAAACACTAAATTTTTCTAAGTATTTAAGTAATAATTCAAAAATTATCAAAAATGATAATTTCTTTATTACTCATAAATTACATATTTAATTAACTTAAAATTTTATTATAGGTTTATTATATCAAAGTTCATTTCTCATAAATTTTTTGATAAATTTAGGTTATTGAACCTAAAGTTAATAATTTTAGCCTTCTAAAGATAATTTAATCAAATAATTAATTCTAAAATGACTAAATTTACAGAAATGACTTAATTAATTTTAAACATTTTTTAAAATAGAAGTACTTAAATTAAATAATTAAACTCTCTAACCTTAATTAAAACATAAGAATGATAAATTTAAATCCTTAGCACCTTAAGTTAATTAATCTCATTAACATTAAACAAAATACAAATTTCATTAAACTTTAATGAATTAGAACACTCACTTAAGAAATAAAATTGAACCATAAAAATTTGGTTAATCTTTGATTGAAACTTAAAAGAATAAACCATTTGATTAGTTAATCTAACCAAATTAATTAATCATTCAATAAATTCTAAGAAAATCATCAAATTATATCAATTACATTAAACGAAATAAAAATATTAATTAAGTTTTATTTAGGTTAATCAATGAACTTAAATTACCTTAAGTGTAAGAAATCACTAATGATGTATTAATTAATTTAATTGAAATTGTTATTAATCATAATTAAAATCTAATTAAATTAATCATAATCAACTTAAATCATTAATTGACCTTTAATTAAATAAATCACTTAAATGAATCTTTAATTAAGCCAAGCACTTGAGTAAATTATATTGGATTATAACTATTGTACTAATACTAATCTCTAACTTACTAAAGACTCATCAAAGAATACTAGGCTCAGTAGGGTGGGTGAGGAAAACATGTTAAGAAAAATATGAAAATAGTCTTAATTTGGATTATATGAATCCATCATCTCAGTAGTCAAGCTCAAAGACATTTAGCTCGAACACACTCAACCCATTCCAATTATGTGGCACTTTATTTGCACCATGTATTGCATCATTTAAAGTTTATCTCATGAGGTCAACCAACTAAGAAAAAACTAAGAATTTCTTATTAAGACGATCGCTATAAAAGGATGGAAAAATGTAGAACTTGTAATTTCTACATAGGTAGAGAAATGGCTACAAAAAAAAAAGATATCCCAATTATACATAATCAAAGCTACTTGACATTAGACTTACAATTCTATTTAGGTTTGGCTACAACTTCTTACTCTAAGTCTCCTAGGCATAATTAAAATCATGCTTAGCTAAGACTCTATTTTAAGAGATATGATATGCAATGAAGTTTATTTATCTTTAAGTTAGAAAGATCTCTAATGTCCACTTGACTTAGGCTTATTATAAAAGTGCACCATTAGCAAGCTCTATATTATAAAACCTCGTAATTTAAAAGAGCAAAAGTAAAATATTTGATTAGAGAGAGACTTAATTTTAAATTTAAAATATTTATTAATTGACTTTAGGTTATTTACTATTTTAATTAAATTCATAAAAACTATTTTATCTTATGAGCCTAATATAAAGTTATTTATAACCCGATAATCACATTATAATAAAAAAGTAAAAATAATAATTAAATAGAATGAATGTAAATAATCAATATGCAATATAAAAGAATAGGTAAATAAGCTAGCAAATAGGTAATTTATTTTTATATACATAAGATAAAATTAAAAGGATTACCAAATTTTACTCAATAAGCTTGATAATTTAAATAATAAAAAATATAAGTACTGGTTTTCCTCTCTAATTCTTTCTCTTAGTTTAGATTGTAAAATTGTCAAGGATTAGATTAGCTTTAATGAGTCAAAAAATGTTGCTTAAACTTTATTGTGAAAATTTTAAAAAATTAACAAAAATATTCTATGACTAAATGGTGACATCACATCATACAAAAAGTATAATATTGTATGTAAAAAAATAACATAAAAATATTAGAACTTTTATAAGTTAACATATGACCCTTAAAAGACAAAAGTAAAAGTTAAGGCCATATGCTAAGCACCTTTAGAAGAATATCTATTATAATGTTATAAAATCATAAAACACAATACAAAAAAAAAGCAAACATAAAAATCAATCTAGAATTTACACTTAAGAGAATCTCTTTGTAAGCATCAAAGAATTTGCACAATAACCTAACATCATCCTCTATGCTAAGTAGATAAAAGGTTGTGTATTATCACAATTCTTAAGTGTGTGCAATGTTTGTGCACCATATGTTGACTTATATGATCTTAATGACTTATTAAACAAAAGTCGATAATAAGAGTATTATTATTTAAGGATTATCACTTTATTAATGATCGATTGATATACTATAAATTAATTATACTTTTAAATGATTATATGAGGTATCATTATAATTAAACAAGTTTGTGAATGAAATCACTTTGTCAAACTTATATGACTCAATTGAACAAGTGTTTGATCAATGTGATATTGGTCAAAGCTCAATTAAACTTGATTCAAAATATAACCAAGCTCATGGAAAGGGTATTATTATATTCATATGAGTGCAATTGTGGTATAACGTACTATTCCATGAATTTTTCTTGCTTAAGTGGGCATGTTTGAGGAAATAAGAGTATGATGAAAAGAAATAAACCATTATAAGTAAATAGAAGAAATTGACTAGGTATTGAAAATTTAATAAACCGCAATACCAAGTTATGAAATTAGCTAAAAGAAGGATTAATATGCATGATGTTTATGGTGCAAACCGCTAATATAGTTAAGAATAACTATAATCAGCTAAGATGTGAATTTCCTTAGAGTAGTGAATCATTTGTTGGGATAATTTAGATGTTACAAGTTAATATTGATAAATGAATATAGTCTACATGTACAAGTGTGGTGTTGTATTCTAATGAGATTTTACTAGATAAACCTTATTCTAATTAAATGATATAATTATTTAAAATTTAAAGTAAAAAATTAATTTGTGTTTTCTTTTAAAAATTAAAATATTTGTTATTAACTTTAGAAATTAAAAAAAAATTAAAACTTCAAAAGACACCTTTGATCTTTGAGGAGTTGTAATTTATTTATAAATTTTAAAATTAATAAATAATTTAAAAAATATAAATTAATTTTTTTATTTTAATTAATTTAATTAATCAAATGATTTCCAAACTTCTAATTAAATTTGGGGATACACAAAATATGTATGAAACAATCTCTAAATTTTCCTAAAATTTAAAATTTATTTTAATTAATTTTAAATAGTGAATAATTTATTAGAACAAACATAAATCATGTATTTGAATTCAAATGGACTTGTAATTTTATAGGCATTTAAAATGTCATTTTAAATACTTCTAATAATTATGAATATTTTCCTAATCCATTTAATACATTAAATAATAAAATAATTAGAGAAATATCTCTTCAATGTCTCATGTTATTAATTAATTATTTAATCTAGAAAATCTAAAATAATAAAAATTAAGGGTTTAAACAAAACCATAGTTGATTAGATCGTGCCATTAATCCAAGAGTAATGACCTTAATTTCATCTTCTTCATTCAAAAGCCTATAGAAGTTATGCAAATTAAAACTATTTTTCCCACCATTAGCCAATTGAGGTAAACACTATTTCAAAGCTTCAAGAGGTGGAGAGCTACTAGCCTATTGGCCTAACTCGACATGACATACATTGTTTGGAAGATCAAGACTAAAAGTATGGAGAAGGGGTTTGAAATTCTCACTTATCCGGGTTAAACAATTTGGTTTCTTGGTTTGTACACCTTAAATAATGAAAATAAAAGAAAAATATTTCTAGAATTAGTTTAAATTAGTCTGATCACCAAACCAAGATCTAACCCATTTGGGTATCTTTGAAGGAGCTAACTTGAAGATCATGAGGGTGTGGGAAATGGTGGGATTTCCTTCTCTCATGAATGATGAACCCACTCTTAAATGGGAGCAATTGTGACATTAATTAGCAAATTAGCCATGAACAACTATGGCTTTACCATGGTGAAACCATGGTTGGCTATTGATCTTAGCTAGTTGGAGCACTTGGAGAAGTTGTAGGCAATTGGAGAGAAGGGAATGGGGTTTAGAGATGGAGTGGTTCATTTGCATTTGTCTAACCTAATCCATGCAAGCTTCATTAAATTTAATTTTTATCCATGATAAATCTCCTAATTTCATCTTACATTTTATGGGTAGCTAGTAATCTAGGGAAAAAAACATTTTTTTAAAAATTGTTAATTTGGTTAAGTAAAATTACTATATTAGTCCCTTTGACTTAAATAAGACACATTGAGTCATTTGGAGTTGTCAAACTGACTTGGGTTAAATTAAAAAATTGTTTCCATGACTTATCAATAAAATCACTCAATCTTGTTCAAATTGATTCAATCAATGAATGTGCCTAATTTTTTTAAATAAATATGAATATTCTCACAGGGGTTATGTTGGCTTACTTGGCTAAATTATTCCTCTAGTGGTCTAAAATTTCGATAAATTAATGGCATCCTTAATAATAATCAAACTCTAAGAATTAATTAAATTTTATGTTTAGCTTAATCCAATCATCCATAAAAACATTAGTGTTAATGAATTAATCATTTCATTTTTTAGTCAAATTGGATTAGTCCATGGGGAAAATTACTTGGGTGCTTAGAACATGTTTGACACTTAGAGAAATTTATATGCCATTAGTCTAACCAATTTGATTATTATAAATAATTTAGTTAAGTTGGTCCAATTGGATCAATTTGGATCAATTGGGTTGGCCACATTTAATTAACTAAATTGGTAGAGCCAATGTTTATATTAAAATATTTCTACTATCTAGGCATATTAGTTGACTAATTTAAGATGGTCAACATAAGTTTATGCTAACCTCATTTTGGATGAGGTTAACATCATCTCAATTCTAGTAATTATGATCTTTAATCTTAGATTATATCCTAATTAAGTACTTAGGATACATAGTGATTAGGTGTATAATCCAAACTAAGATAAAAATTAAAGAATAAATCAAAACAAAAAAGTAATCCAAAACTAAAATAAAAAAAATCAAATTAAAAGAAAATCAAATGCCTTAAAAATGACTAAGTCAACATAGTGGACTCCACTAAGATCTAGCTTAACTCAATTAGATTAGTGAACCCAACCAAATGTAAACTTAGTAAAATTCAACATAAGTTAAAACTAAAATATCTGAACTCAAATCTAAATTGATTAAGCTTAAATTGAGATAATTGGCATGGTTGACCCAATTGACTCATTTAAACTCTAAATCACCTAAATCGATAAAAAAAAAAATAAAATCAAAACAAACAAAAATATATTATTCTATAAATATAAATAAATATGAAATTCAAATGAGGTTCAAAGTAGCTAATCGGTCATTTTACTTGAGTTGACTATAGGTTCCATCAAGTCAAAAGTCAACCAACAAAATTTACTCAAATTGAGCCTTCTCAAAGGCTTAAAATCATCAAATGAACATGAACAAACTTAAAACTAAACAATTCTAAATTTACTAAGGTCAAATGTGTTAATTTGGCAACTTAAACTAAATAAACCCAAATGGACCCCATTAAGCTAAATTCAAAGTAAATTAGAAATCAACAAATTAAATAATTCAAAACACTTTGAATGACGTCATAGGACTTAGAAAATATTCCTTAGCCCTCCAAGTTAGCAAACCCTATAAATCACATAGTTAGGGGTTTA
This sequence comes from Cymbidium sinense, assembly GCA_021442155.1. Classification (NCBI taxonomy): domain Eukaryota; kingdom Viridiplantae; phylum Streptophyta; class Magnoliopsida; order Asparagales; family Orchidaceae; genus Cymbidium; species Cymbidium sinense. The sequence continues at coordinate 178,207,816 of CM038216.1, read as the reverse complement.
ATAAAATAATAAAGAAATTAAATTAATGAAAACTACCAAAAAAATAAAATTCTCAATAAAAATAATTGATCATAATTTGTGATTAATCAATCTATGAACTCAACATTCAAATAAGAAATCATTAAGATTCATTCAATGGACTAAGAGTAAATGAATTAAATAAAATGAATAATTAAATTAATCACTTATAACATATGTATCAAATGCGTTAGAATTTCTAATGGCCTAGTTTAAGTTTGACCCTAAACATTTCATCCCTAGAATTTTCTTTTTAAGTTAAGATTAATAAATAATAAATGAACTTTAATCATAAAATATATTCATAGTCCTTCTTGGGCATGGGCAACATAAGAGATAAATGATTTTACATATATTCCCATCCTACCCAGTAGTTGAACCGCTAGTAGTAATTAAGCTACCGGTAGTAATCTAGCATTGGGATGGAGCAATGTCACATTTGTACTATTGATAGATTCCGATTTAGCTTCCCGCTTCTACTACCACTAGTGATGATCATCTACATACTAGAGAAGGCTTATGTATAGAAGAATCGACAAGTCATGAACTAATCTTATCTAACTCAACTTGGGTAATAGTAAGTTCCACTTAGTGTGATTCTTCCAATGTTGACTCTTGTGTTGAGAGTCTTCTATTTGTGACTACATAGTTCAAAAGTAGCTATCCGGAGATCTCATGCTTTGTCTCCGTGATACATAGGCATTCATGTTCATTGTAGTGTGGCTCTTCTAAGAGTCTATGTCATATAGTGATGGTACTATGTCACTTCGCTAAGCATTAACACAAATGTCTTACACGTGTTCATAGATTCTATAGAGGCAAACTCTTTATTGGATTATCCCCTGGTCTCAAAGCAAAGAACTACTACCTATAAAGAGGTTTTGTTAGATAGCATTACCATTGAAGAGATCTCATTCGATTACCTCACCTGCTAGATCTTGAGCATAGTCTCGAGCCATGAGAAACTACCATAGAGAGAGAGAGCTTTGTAGAGCACATTTTGAGCTCCTTGATATATCAACTAAATTATAAGAATTACGGTTGAGGAGGCAATATCTCAAGAGAAGAGCTGTAATCAAGTAGGTTGTTACATCCATAGAAGAAGATTGCTCATAGATGGATGCTAAAGTAACAAAACTTGAGCGGGTCATTTCCTCATTGGTTAATGACCAAGAGGTCACTCATCATCTCCATGAAGCATGAAAAGGTAATATACTATGCATTATAGAGCTCATGTGGCTTTTATCTATATTAGAGAAATTCGGGCTAGTCATTTGTAATTGAACCATTGTTATATCATTATCTTACATGATGAATAAAAATGATTAAAGCTCATGTTCTCTATTTGTTTATTATATAATAAATAAATATACAATTGATGTATCATGTCCAATTAATAAGACACATTCATTGTGGGGCAATTTTGCTTGCATAAAAAATACAAATAATTAAATTTTATTACAAAGATCGCGATCTTGTGATCTTTGCATCACAATGCTATAATTATTGACTATTGATTCAATTAGCAAATCAATGACCTAGCACACCGTGCACTACCATGGTAGCAGGAACTATGACCATGATCTATAGTTTAAAGAAGCAAGAAAAACTCTTCTCAACCCATAATGCTAAACCGCCTAGAGCAATGGGGAGGGCGTCTTTATGGGGTAGATAACGCACCACTAGTGATAGAAACTCTATAAAAGGGGAAAACTACCCCCCTCTTTTCCACTTCCTCTCTAGTTCTACTCTATTATCTCGTTTAGTTGATTCTTGCTTTGAGAAACCCACATTTTCTACAAGATCAATTATTACAAAATCCATCTTTCATCCACTCTAGGTAAAGCATTATGTAATAATGCTTCTTGAATTCTTTTACCCGATCTTTCTTTCTCTACATTGGTTTTTCAAAGGACCTTCACCGTTGAACTTAGTTCCAGTGAGAAGAAGAGAAACCTCCCTGATCTCATTTAGAACAAGTTAGAATGATATGAAAATATGAAAATTTAACATTACTAAAATGTTACTCTACCAAAAATTTCATAAAATTGCTAGATTCTACAAGAATTTCTCTCCAAATGGTCCATTCCCAACTTGCCAAATCCAGTCCGAGGCTCTTGAAACATAGTCCTCTACCTTCTTGACTTGACTCCACTTAATGCAATGTCGTAGAGCCATTTCTTAAATCAAACCACACCTTAGAACTGTTCCATTGTTTAACTTAGTTCCGTGTGAAACAAAATCTTCCTTTCATTGATCTTAGATCTTGAATAAGGAGAAGAGTGCTCACTAAATATGAAAGAAATCTAGCAATGCTAAAGCGTTACCTAATATTTTTTATAGGCACTAAATGAATCACCATCACCTCTAATGAGCATTGTGATGCTAACTTCTCTTGTTCACATGAGAAATACCATCAATGCCTTGATGCCTTATATCAAGTGCCACGGTGCTATAACATTTTAACATTTTGGGACATCTTAGAAAAACATACACTTAAGTTTTGTTTATAATAGTGCCATGGAGATGAACATCAAGCGCAGCCCTCTTGGGGTGATGAATGAAGTGAACCTCTATAGAGTGTCCTTTATAATGGGTCTTTGAGGTGCCCCTCTAGTATAGAATGAACTAAACAAATGCAAGGCACCGTGGTGCTGTACTCTAGGGTTTTAAGCCTAACTCCTACATGAGGGCACCAGGGCATCATAATAATAAGCTATAATAAAAGCATCATGCTATCTCTTTGATGTCTTTTTTTAAGTGAGGAAATCTTGTTAAATTATACAAAAGAAAGAGATGAAATACAAGAAAATGTACATAAGAAAAAATGTATCTATTGATAAAAAAAAAAGGGGTTGCAAATTATGTGAGAAAAGAAGGAGAAGAAATACATTAAAGCCTCACTAGGACCTACATAGAAACCATAGCTTTCAAACATGTCCACAAGTAAGGTATTAAACTCATCCATGTATGAAAATTATTGCTACGACCCATGTGATTATCAAATTTTCTCTCCAGTTCTTGGCAAACTAGTCTCAGACCTTTTTTAGGTTTGAGATTTGTCCACCTATTTCTTGGAGTTGGTCATTTCATTTCTCTCTAGGATCATATTCTTGTGTTTGAGGGTGTGGTGGTACCTTTCCTTGGCCTTTAAATTAATAAATTTGTTAGTATCATTGACGACCCTCTTCTTGCCCTTACTAAAATATTTTATGGGCATGATGGAGGAGAAAATATAAACAAGAAGAAAGAGATGGAGAGAAAACTTTAAGAAAAGTTCTAAGGAGAATGCAGTGAAATTTTGGTTCCCCAAGTGGTCTATTTATAAGCTTGAGTTAGAACCATAGCATTGTAATGGCGCCAAGGTGCTAACCTCTGGGTTTGAAAGAACAACCAGTCTTTGCGAGATAGATGGTCAAGTCGTCTGCGATCAAAAGACATTAGTTATCATAAATTTTAAATGAAAATGATCACTCACATTAATGTAACGTGGCACTCAAACATAGCGTCGATGACGGTCAAAAGTTTGTTCTATATCATTAATTAGTGCGAGGAACTAGTAAAATGATCAACATGGTCAATGACATTAGCACCATAGTGTTGACCTTACGAGCCAGGCGGCATTGCAGCTCGGCCATATTTATATGCCAGGCACTATGCTTGAGATTACCTTAAATTACCCACATGGGCTTTCCATAATGACAATTGCCTAAATCTACTACGAGAAGATTCTTAGCTAGTTAACCCAAAATATGCTTGAATTTCATGTGCCCCAACATATACATGAAAATCTAACTCTAGTGTTTGAGGATACCGCATGGGATAATTCCTTGGTTGAATCCTATGACATGGTCCAAGTTACCAAAACCTAATCTTTCCCCCAATGATAGTCATGTGGATTGTAAAAAAAAAAATCTTTGAGGAGGATGCATGTTTATATTGAATGGATCTCATCGTTCAATATAGCTTAAAGCAAATAATCATTCATCCATCCATGTTCATTTGTTAAGGATGATAAAATAAAATTTTGCTCACAATAGCGATAAATGCTAAATTAAATCTAGTAGTATGTTCATACTTAAATAATCTTATGCTAATAAGGATTTATGTGGTTTTGCCAAACAACACCACAAAAATGAGGATATGACCAGAACCCCACAAGATTGGTGACATCTACATAGCTCAACTATATTTGGCTTATGAAAATAAGTTTCTTGATAGTTTTGCTTTGAGCTGAATCATGAAATATATGTAAGGCAAAAAACCTTATGTTAGCGAGAGGTTAACTTAAGCTTGTCTCATTAGATAAATACCACACCAGTCCAAAAATACCTTGATGATGTACCCATGGATACTAATAAAGATTCTTTGCCACAAATAATTTCTTTACTGGTAGACCAGACCATGATAGCTGATGGAACCATGAGATCTTGATTCTATTATCATTTCCCCAATATATGCTTTAAGTTAGATAATTATTCTCATTATACTATGCATTAAATGCTTGTTTTTTTATTATGAAAATATTTTAAATTATATTTTGACATTCAAAAGGGATGTAAGCTCAACCTCATTTGCTATGTGAATCATACATGATCGTGATTTATGCCACATCCCACCATCAAATATCAAAGATATGTCTATTTTCAATCTTAATAGAATTCTCTCGGTAACATGGTGTAATTAATGGAAGCTTGTGTGTAGAAAGTAGAACCCAATCTAAACAAACCTTAGCATAATGATTAGGTGACCTTTGGTTGAATATAAATCAATCGTCTCATGAAAGAACATACTCTACCCTTCTTAATAAAGATGGCGAGAGCATCCCCAACATTATTCTTTTGAGTGATCACATAAAAACTTAATTGAATAATAAATTTAAAATTACAAAAAAACCTTAAATTGAATTTGAAGCTTATATAAAACTTAATTAAATATACAAGTTAAATAATCATTTCAATTAAGTTTTAAATTAATGAATTTGAACCTTTAATAAATTAAATAAATTTTTTAAATCAATCAAATAAAATTGAACTAAACTAATCAACATAAAATGCAAATAAATAATCAAATTTAATAAAGCTAATAAATCATGAAATCATCTAAATCTTAAACTAATCCAAATACATTAATCAACTTAAATATATTGAAAACATAAGACATTTCAATTCAAATAATAACATAATCAATTTAACTTTGAGCTCTTAACTAAATCAAATAAACATCAATTAAATTAAACCATTAAATCATTCAAATAAATTTAAAAGGTTAATTAAGATACATAGGTTTTAGTTTGATCTTTGTAGATTTTATCATGAATATTTCATTTACTAGTTAGATATTGAATAGAATAGTTTGTGCCTCAAAATTTATTCTCTTTTTCTTTTAAACCTAAATTCAATTTTAACATAAAATAAATAAATTAAAATTGGAAATAAAATTCAAAATTAACTAATTCATTTAACCATCCAACGATGTTCTATAAAGTTAAATTAAAACTTAAACCTAAAAAATGTAATTATACCACACTAGCTCCTCTTTTCACACTAGATTGTTGATCTTGACTTGGTTAAATGGATGATCTATACTATGATATGATATTTTAATATCTTATGGTGATTATTTTGTGATATAGATTGTTTATTATTATTAGATGTTAGGGTATCTTTTAGACTAACAATTTAGAGGCGTGCTTAAAGTTGTTGTAATAAATAAAATCATAAATATTATTTGCTTATAGGTGCTTTGCTTAAGTTTATAAGCATAGCCCATTATAGAAGAATGCTCTTAAGTAGTGAAAGCGGTTTACCCTAGTATTGACATGAGTTTAGCCAAAGATACGGGATGAATAATCTATACATGAACCACCTATTGTGGTTCCTCTTATGCCTTTAAAACATTTTGATGCTTCTCTCCTTCATTTGAGTGAGAAATTTAATATACCAGTATTTAAAAGGCTTGAAAAGTAGGGGATGTTTCTCATCAACTAGCTCATCGTGTTTGTATCATGTTCTCATTGAAAGTTGGGAATGTGTTGAAAATAGCTGAATATCTTTTCCCTTGTCATCAATCTTAACCCTATGCTTTGGTGCTTGAAAAATTCCATTAGTCCAGGCCTAAATTGATAAAATTAAAGCGAGATGTTATATATGAAAAAATATTTATAAAAACTTATCAACTAAAACTAACAATCAATTAAAACTCTTACGAAATATTAGAGACCATACTTACACATTTCACCAAGCAAGACAATGAATGAATTCGCATAGTGGCAACATGCACCCATTCACCATTGAAGGTCTCTACTTCCAATCCTTCCTCTTCTTTGGTAAATTATGCTCACAAAATTTGGGTCAACATGTGAAGGAATACCGACTTTCTTTCCATGATTTTCTATATCGGTATACTCGATAATCTCGAATGTGTAAGAGATTTTATATGTGAATCATAGTAATCCTCTAAACTCTCCAAAATCATTCTATGAATAATCGTATTAGGTCCTTCATTTGCTTTGCATAATTCCATATAGTGTTCGATTAATCCAGAATTTGAGAGATCATAAGCATGTGAAATCATGATCTTTTTAATAAAATTATAAAATTATATAACATATATATAATTACCAGAAAAATTCATTTCCTTGAGGCCAAATATTATTTGCACATTGTCGGCAATGAGAGAATTTGGATCGCTACCTTGAGGCTCAGGAAGGGTAATAATTCAGAATCTCCTTGGATCCAAAGGCCATCATAGTTCAACAAGGAGGGGCCATTGAGCTTCTTCTCCATGAAAACCTCGGGCATGACCCCCAAGAAGCCCATCTTGTACTTCAGGGTTAACTTCGATCATACACAACCTCAAAACCTCCATAGTTAGCCATAGCCCAATTCTCAGGCTGATGCCCAAATTTCAGTGCCGACCAGGACAAGTCCACTCAAGTCAACCTTGGAAGCTCAGGCTTACTCTTACAACCCAATGATTCCATATTTGTTCTCAACTCAAGACACTCTTCTTCCGCTTCTATATGATTGACATTTATAGAGGTTCAATCTATTTAATGGCACAATAAAATAAATTAAATCAATTTTGATTTAGTGCATGGCCCAACTATTTTAAGTATGAAGCTTTCGAAGAGCTATAATTTTACCGCCACTACATTATTTTTTAATTAAGAATATGAAGTTGACGTATAATTTGGCAGGTAATTTGTTTAAATAAATCATAATTGACAGTAATTTGGCATGTTATGAAAAAGGATAAGAAGGAAAGACAAGCACCAAATAACATTATTTATTTTAACAGTAATAATGATTTTCATATAATTTTGATAAAATGTCACATTATTTTAATTATATATATTTTAATTGTATATATTTTAATTATATATATTTTAATTATATATATATATTGTCATAGAAAAAAATCCAGTGGTGCATGCCCTACTCATTGCACAATTTATTTATTATTAGACTAAATTTATTTGCACGATCTACAAAATGAACACAGTAATCCGAGTTTTATAACCTAAGAGGAACCGAGTTCTTGATCTTATATGCAATTAGTTCAGTTCCTTTAATCAATCCTATCTTTCGTAAATAATTTAAAACAAAGCGGATCTGAAAGCTACGTATTTGCACTATGAGCATCTTAGTAGTTTTTAAAAGATGTCTGTATTATACTTTAACCAAAGTAATATAATATTTATGTGACAACTAATATAACTTTTATATGTATATTATCTTAGATATTTAGTATATGTCATCCAGCTTAATATAATATTTATGTGACAACTAATATAACATATGGATATTATCTTAGATATTTAGTATATGTCATCCAACTTTTATATGTATATTTTTTTTATCTTTCATATTTTGTATATATATATATATATATATATTTCAATCCTTCTAGATTAATTATCTATTTATATTTTACTAGTGGCATATTTGTATGCAATAGTTATGCAATGATAATGTGATTGAAAGAATTCTAATGCTAATTCTTTAGTTGAAAGAATATTTTCTTATTATTGAAATCAATCTTAAGATTAGGCCTAGGTCAAGCCAATGGGCTAGGTCGATCAAGACATCTCCAAATTCAATAAAAAATTGAGTGAAACTCCAAATAAAAGAAATATTTTAATTAAAATCTAAATTCAATCGTCCTTTAAGTAGGTTAATTATGTTAGCTAACCTAATTAACCCAATTAAATCCTATTTAACCCAAATTTAAAAGAAATTAAATTAAATCAAATTAAATCAATCTAAATACTTGGTTGTTATTCAAACTTACTTAAGAAAATTGAATTCAAATTGGATAACATGATTAATTATCTATTTAAATTCTGCTGGTGGCATATTTGTATGCAATAGTTATGCAATGATAATGTAGTTGAAAGAATTCTAATGCTAATTCTTGCCAATCATCTAATTTCTTTGGTGGTGGAAGACTCCAATGCTCCTTCCTTTCAAGAGCTTTAGTACCAAAAATTGATGTATAATAATTTTATTATCTTTCAAATTTAGTATAGCCCATGTAGGAGTTTCATATGATTCTGTAAGATAATGGTGATAGGTTTCATAATGACAATTGTGGTTGTAATGGTAGGAATGAAAATAATGATGGTAGGTAGAAGTTTGGCGGAAAGTTTAAATTTGGAAGTAAGTTTATGTATTTTGTAATACTAAGCACTTGATTTTGAATAAAATTTCTTCTTGTGTCTTTAATTTTTTGTATGTACTTTCCTCCAAATTGAAAGACTACTTGAATGTGAGTTTATGGCCTTAAGAGGAGAACTTGAAAAAGGAATGAGATTTCCACAATGATTGACTATTTATAGAGGTTGACTTTTTTTTAGTTTTGATTAATATTATAACTTTTTTTAGTCTAGCAATGTATGGAAGATTTAGAAGCTAGTGACAAAAATAAAATCAAAATGGATCTCGAATTTCCAAATGGCTCTAAATTATGCGATATTTGTACCTTCACGTTTATTTCAAATCTCATTCAATCAAATGTTTGGATACAAATTATACCAACTTACAAAATATTTTATCAATTAATAACAATTAAAGAAGTCATTAATATAGGGCCAACTATTTTATTAGCAAAAGTTTATTATCAAATAGTTTATTCATTGAAAAATAACATTAACAGCTACACTTATTGATATTTTTTTTTGGCGAAAAACTCACAACTGCAATTTTGATATCTTTAAAACATTGATGTTTCTCTCCTTCATCTAAGTGACCAAATTTAATATAATAAGAGTATATAAAAGCTTGAAAAGTAAGATATGTTTATCATCAACTAGCTCATCAGAGTCTATATCATGTTCTCATTTAAAGTTCAGGATGAGTTGAAAATAGCTTAATATCTTTCCCCATCAAAATTAATAAAATTAAATGACATGTTTATACTAAAAATATTTATAAAAACTTATATACTAAAACTAACAGTCAATTAATCCTCTTTTGAGATATTAGAGTGCTTTACTTATGGGAAATAATTCACCAAGCATGACAATGAATTTTGGCATAGCGGCAATAGACACCCATTCACTTTCGTTCAAGGTCTCTACTTCAAAAAATGTGGGTCAATGTGTGGAGGAATGCCGCTTTCTTTCCATGATTTTTATTATCAATATACTTAATCTCATTGAATATACAAGTGATATGTATCCGTCAGTCACCCTCTAAATCCAAACTTTCATAATTCCATATAATCTGTCACCCTACAAAGCTTCTTAAGTAGCAATATAATGCTGAATAATTGATGTATAGGAAAAAAACTAAATGTCAATTAAATAATTGATAAAAAGATCGTGTTGGTCATTAATTTTATGAAATATCATATCTAAAAATCTAAAATTAAATTCTCAAAATAAAATTTACATCCGTTGATTTAAACACTACCTATTTTTGCTTAAAAGAAACCAAAATTACAAATTCTCTACACCTCTCCTCCATTTCTCTATTTGTATCATAAAGAGCACTCTCCAATCAATTAACCACCTCTCAGCAAATTGCAAGATACAAATCCCTATTGCCAAGTAACCTCCACTAATGGTGGAGGGGTTGTTGACCATAAAAAGAAGAGAGCTTTTTTGGACACTTTATACACCTTCCAACATCCAAGCAATTGAATTGAGCCTTCCCCATATTTTTCTGATCACTTGAACCTTGATTTTGATTAATCTCTAGTGGAGGGGCAATAGCTTGGTCTATAGGACAATCCATAAGAAAACAAAGGGAAAACTTCACCAAAGCTTCATCTTAACCTTAGGAAGCTTTTGATATGAGAAAATCACTCAACATCAGCTTGAGTGAGATAATTGATCTCAATCATAACCAAGGCTTTGGTGTTTTGTAAATGAACTTCGGCGATTTTAGGGAAAATTCATGTAGAATCTTTTCGTTTCATTTTAAAGCTCACCCAATTGAAAAAAATCACAATATTACATTGAAATTACTAGAATTTTGCACTAGTTTGGCGACATGTATCATCTCTCACCATGGGGAGTTGGCGTAGCATCTATTTTTTTTTTGGATGGATGGCTCTAATTTAGCTATAGAATCGATTGAAAACCCTTTATGATCACATGTTTAATTAGGACCGTTCGATCTTTGATGGATGGTCCTAGTTATATGATTCTCCCATGCCATGTCGAGTTAGATCCATGTGGATCCCAGTGGGTCCAATCACGCAACAAAATGCAAAAGTGCCCCGTCTCTGCTAATGGGGATATGCAGCAAACTAGAAATTTTCAAGATTATAAAAATACCTAATTTTTTTAAAAATATATAAAATAAAATACTTAACTAAAAGTATAAAGAAGTTCTCTATGGATTACGCTCAAGAGGAATCCAATGAATCTAAAATCTCAATTATTGTTGAATAGATTAGGAGTAATTTAGGTTTAATTAAAAATCTTATTTTTTAATTAATCCTAAGATTTTAATCCATTTGAGCTGAAATTTTAAGGATTGAAATTGGCGTTAATCCTTGTCAACCATTAAAATATCAATTCAAATACACTTATAGATTAGGAGTTATTATAATTTGATGTTTAATAGCTGATTTTGACTAAATAATCAATTAAAATTATAGAAATTATATAAACTCATCCAAATCATTCCAAACATTTTAATGATCATCAATGAACATAGAAAAATTAAGTAGGTCATCTAAATAACTCAAAATCACCAAATTAGTGTTGAATTAAACACTAATTAATTAAGCTAATCATGTTAAACTTTCAAAAAAAAATAAATCAACCTTTGATCTAAAAATTACAAATTAGCTCTCTTTGAATTCATATTTCATAGAGAAATCTAGTAAAATTAAAAGCCATAAAATTTGTCAAATATTTTGGGTTAATTTGGAATTTATTAGAAGTGATAATTTCTATATTGCTGTTAAAATACAAACCTAATTGAGTTGAAACTTTTAAAGTAAAAAACTTATTACAAATCTCTATTTACCATAAAAATTTCAAGTCAATCAGAGCCCTAGATCAAGAGTTATGATTTTTTGAGGTATATTAGGATAACTTAAATAAAATAATTAATATAAAAATATGGAAATTATAAAATATATCAAAATGATTCAAAATATCTTCACTAACACATGGTCCATAGAAAATTAATTAGACCCTATGGATTTGATTAGAGCTTAAAATCAATTAATTAGGGTTTTAATAAAATTATAATTCAAATTAATTGAATTTATTAGGGTTGAACTTCAAAATTCATAATAAATTAAATATTAAGGAGAAAGTAAGGAATGATTTCTCTCTAGATTTAGATCGAGAGAAATCCATTAAAATTGAAAACACTAAATTTTGCTAAGTATTTTAGTAATAATTCAAAAATATCAAAAATGATAATTTCTTTATTACTCATAAATTACATACTTAATTAACTTAAAATTTTTATTATAGGTTTATTATATCAAAGTTCATTTCTCATAAATTTTTGATAAATTTAGGTTATTGAACCTAAAGTTAATAATTTTTAGCCTTCTAAAGATAATTTAATCAAATAATTAATTCTAAAAATTACTAAATTTACAGAAATGACTTAATTAATTTTAAACATTTTTTTAATAGAAGTACTTAAATTAAATAATTAAACTCTCTAACCTTAATTAAAACATAAGAATGATAAATTTAAATCCTTATCACCTTAAGTTAATTAATCTCATTAACATTAAACAAAATACAAATTTCATTAAACTTTAATGAATTAGAACTCACTTAAGAAATAAAATTGAACCATAAAAATTTGGTTAATCTTTGATTGAAACTTAAATGAATAAATCATTTGATTAGTTAATCTTATTGAAATTAATTAATCATTCATTAAATTCTAGTTAAGAAAATCATCAAATTATATCAATTACATTAAACGAAATAAAAATATTAATTAAGTTTTATTTAGGTTAATAATGAACTTAAATTACCTTAAGTGTAAGAAATCACTAATGATGTATTAATTAATTTGATTGAAATTGTTATTAATTCATAATTAAAATCTAATTAAATTAATCATAATCAACTTAGTTAATCATTAATTGACCTTTAATTAAATAAATCACTTAAATGAATCTTTAATTAAGCCAAGCACTTGGAGGTAAATTATAGTGGATAATATTGTTGTATACTAATCTCTAACTTACTAAAGACTCATCAAAAGAATACGCTAGGCTCATGGTAGTAGGTGGGTGAGGAAAACATGTTAAGAAAAATATAAAAATAGTCTTAATTTGGATTATATGAATCCATCATCTCAGTCAAGCTCAAAGACATTTAGCAACACACTCAACCCATTTATGTGGCACTTTATTGGCCATGTATTCCATCATTTAAAGTTTATCTCATGAGGTCAAACCAACGAAAAACTAAGAATTTCTTATTAAGATGATCGCTATGAAAAGGATGGAAAAATGTAGAACTTGTAATTTCTACATAGGTAGAGAAATGGCTACTGAAAAAAAGATATCCCAATTATACATAATCAAAGCTACTTGACATTAGACTTACAATTCTATTTAGGTTAGGCTACAACTTCTTACTCTATTAAGTCTCCCTAGGCATAATTAAAATCATGCTTAGCTAACTCTATTTTAAGAGATATGATATGCAATGAAGTTTATTTATCTTTAAGTTAGAAAGATCTCTAATGTCCACTTGACTTAGGCATATTATAAAGTGCACCAATGCAAGCTCTATATTATAAAACCTCAGTAATTTAAAGAGCAAAAGTAAAATATTTGATTAGAGAGAGACTTAATTTTAAATTTAAAATATTTATTAATTGACTTTTAGGTTATTTACTATTTTACTAAAATTCATAAAACTATTTTATCTTATGAGCTAATATAAAGTTATTTATAACCCGAGATAATCACATTATAATAAAAAAAGTAAAAATAATAATTAAATAGAATGAATGTAAATAATCAATATGCAATAATGGCTATAAAAGAATAGGTAACAACAGCACAACTAGGTAATTTATTTATATATACATAAGATAAAAATTAAAAGGATTACCAAATTTTACTCAATAAGCTTGGATAATTTAAATAATAAAAATATAATTTGGTTTTCCTCTACTCTAATTCTTTCTCTTAGTTTAGATTGTACTCATTGTCAAGGATTAGATTAGCTTTTAATGAGTCAAAAATGTTGCTTATACTTTATTGCATATAAATTTTTAAAAAATTAATAAAAATATTCTAAGACTAAATGGTGACATCACATCACACAAAAAGTATAATATTGTATGTAAAAATAACATAAAAATATTAGAACTTTTATAAGTTAACATGACCCTTGTAAAAACAAAAGTAAAAGTAAAGGCCATATGCTAAGCACCTTTAGAAGAATATCTCTATTATAATGTTATAAAATCATAAGCAACACATACATAAAAAAAAAACATAAAATCAATCTAGAATTTACACTTAAGAGAATCTCTTTGTAAGCATCAAAAGAATTTGCACATCAAAATAACAACATCCTCTCTATGCTAAGTAGATAAAGGTTGTGTATTATCACAATACTTAAGTGCAATGTTTGTGCACCATATGTTGACTTATATGATCTTAATGACTTATTAAAGCGAAGTCAATAAGAGTATTATTATTTAAGGATTATCACTTTATTAATGATCGATTGATATACTATAAATTAATTATGCTCTTTAAATGATTATATGAGGTATCATTATAATTAAAAGATTTTTTTTTCCATATGAATTATCAAAATAATAATAATTAATCATAATCCAATTAATTCTTGGTTGTAAAGGGATGTATTCTAACTTTGAGTGTTAACATCACTTTATATGTTTGCAAATGCATCAATAAGATGGAGATAGTTATTAACAACCATTAGGTATATGATTCAAGTTTTCAAGTATGGTATAAACACACGAGGATAGTAATATCTAAGTGTATAAAAAATATCCAAAATACCTAGAGTGAAAGGTAGAGTTTTGAATTAAGAACCACAAATTTAGAAAAGAAAATGAAATCAAGTTTGTTTGAACAATGAAATCACTTGGTCAAACTTATGACTCAATTGAACAAGTGTTTGATCAATGTGATATTGTTAAACCTCAATTAAACTTGATTCAAAATATAACCAAGCTCATGGAAAGGGTATTATTATATTCATATGAGTGCAATTGTGGTATAACGTACTATTCCATGAATTTTTTCTTACTTAAGTGGGCATGTTTGAGGAAATAAGAATAATCTTGATGAAAAGAAATAAACCATTATAAGTAAAGATATTTAGTCTAAGAAATGACTAGGTATTGAAAATTTAATAAAAGTGCAATACCAAGTTATGAAATTAGCTAAAAAGAAGGATTAATATGCATGATATGGTGCAAAGCTCTAATATAGTTAAAAAATGAGTCATAAGATGATGTTATGTGAATTAGCCTTAGAGTAGTGCATTTCCCTACTAAGTTAGCTACCACTTTTGTAGCCAACTTGTGTACAAATATCATTGTGTTTTGGTTAGATATAATCAACCATATGATAGATCATGTTGAAATCAAATTAATGAAGTTATAAAATATTATGATAAAATAGAGGATCATGCTCTTAATCTAATACATAAATGAATATAGTGGACTAATATTAGTGTTGTATTCTAATGAGATTTTTTACTCTAAACCTTATTCTAATTAAATGATATAATTATTTAAAATTTAAAGTAAAATTAATTAATTTGTGTTTTCTTTTTTAAAATTAAAATATTTGGTTATTAACTTTAGAAATTAAAAAAAATTAAAACTTCAAATGACACCTTTGATCTTTGAGGTTGTAATTTATTTATAATTTTAAAATTAATAAATAATTTTAAAAATATAAATTAATTAATTTTTTATTTTAATTCCAATTAATCAAATGATTTCCAAACTTCTAATTAAATTTGGGGATACAAAAATATGTATGAAAAACAATATCTAAATTTTTATTCTAAAATTTATTTATTACTATTTTTAAATAGTGAATAATTTATTAGAACAAACATAAATCATGTATTTGAATTCAAATGGACTTGTAATTTTATAGGGCATTTAAAGGTCATTTTAAATCCTTAATAATTATGAATATTTTCTAATCCATTTAATACATTAAATAATAAAAATAATTAGAGAAATAATATCTCTTCAATGTCTCTCATTAAAAACCCTACTTAAGGTTAATTTTTAATTAGTGTAATTTAGTTATTTATCTAGAAAAAAAATCTACAAATAATACCTAAAAATTAAGGGGTTTAGACAAAATCATAGTTGATTAGATGGGGCCATTAATCCAAGTAACGACCTTAATTTCATCTTCAAAAGCCTATAGAAGTTATTCAAATTAGAACTATTTTTTACCCACCATTAGCATTGAGGTAAACACTATTTCAAAGCTTCAAGAGGTGGAGAGCTACTAGCCTATTGGCCTAACTCAGCATGACATACATTGTTTGGAAGATCAAGACTAAAAGGATGGAGAAGGGGTTTGAAATTCTCACTTATCTGGTTAAACAATTAGGTTTCTTGGTTTGTACACCTTAAATAATGAAAATAAAAGAAAAATATTTCTAGAATTAGTTTAAATTAGTCTAGATCACTAGGCCAACCAAGATCTAACTTCCATTTGGGTAGCTTTGAAGGCGAGCTAACTTGAAGATCATGAGGGTGTGGGAAATGGTGGGATTTCCTTCTCTGACTCATGAATGATGAACTAACTCTTTCTTTGTAATGGGAGCAATTGTGACATTAATTAGCAAATTAGCCATGAACAACTATGGCTTTACCATGGTTAAACCATGGTTGGCTATTGATCTTAGCTAGTTGGAGCACTTGGAGAAGTTGTAGGCAATTGGAGAGAAGGGAATGGGGGTTTAGATGGGATGGGGTTCATTTGCATTAGTCTAACCTAATCCATGCAAGCTTCATTAAATTTAATTTTATCATGATAAATCTCTTAATTTCATCATCTCACATTTTATGGGTAAGCTAGTAATCTAGGGAAATAAAACATTTTTAATAAAATTGTTAATTTGGTTAAGTAAAATTTCTATATTGGTCCTTTGACTTAAATAAGACACATTGAGTCATTTGGGTTGTCAAATTGACTTGGGTTAAATTAAAAATTATTTTCCATGACTTATCAATAAAATCACTCGCAATCTTGTTCAAATTGATTCAATCAATGAATGTGCCTAATTTTTTAAATAAATGAATATTCTCATTTGGGCGAAAGGGGTTATGTTGGCTTACTTGGCTATTCCTCTGAGGTCTAGTTTCGTTGAATTAGATAACTATTACATCTTTAATAATCAAACTCTAATTAATTAAATTTTATGTTTAGCTTAATCAATCATCCATAAAAAACATTAGTGTTAATGAATTAATCATTTCATTTTTAGTCAAATTGGATTAGTCCATGGGAAAATTACTTGGGTGAGGCTTGGGGCATGTTTGGGACACTTAGAAATTTATGCACTATTGGTCTAACCAATTTGATTATTATAAATAATTTAGTTAAGTTGGTCCAATTGGATCAATTTGGATCAATTGGGTTGGCCACATTTAATTAACTAAATTGGTAGAGCCAATGTTTATATTAAAATATTTCTACTATCTAGGCATATTAGTTGACTAATTTAAGATGGTCAACATAAGTTTATGCTAACCTCATTTTGGATGAGGTTAACATCATCAATTCTAGTAATTATGATCTTTAATCTTAGATTATGAGTATCTAATTAAGTACTTAGGATACTACATAGTGATTGGGTGTATAATCCAAACTAAGATAAAAATTAAAAGATAAAACAAAAATTAAAGTCAAAATCCAAAACTAAAATAAAAAAATCAAATTAAAAAGAAAATCAAATGCCTTAAAATGACAATCTAGGTCAACATAGTGGACTCCACTAAGATCTAACTCAATTAGACTAAGTGAACCCAACCAAATGTAAACTTGGTAAAATTCAACATAAGTTAAAACTAAAATATCTGAACTCAAATCTAAATTGATTAAGCTTAAATTGAGATATTGGCATGGTTGACCCAATTGACTCATTTAAGCTCTAAATCACTAAATACGATAATAAAATAAAATCAAAACAAAATATAATTATTCTATAAATATAAATAAATATGAAATTCAAATGAGGTTCAAAGTAGCTAATCGGTCATTTTACTTGAGTTGACCTATGTAGGTTCCATCAAGTCAAAAGTCAACCAACAAAATTTAGTCAAATTGAGCCTTCTCAAAGGCTTAAAATCATCAAATGAACATGAACAAACTTCAAACTAAACAATTCTAAATTTCTTGAGGACTCAAATGTTAATTTGGCAACTTAAACTAAATAAACCCAAATGGACCCCATTAGTAAGTTAGAAATCAACAAATTAAATAATTCAAAACACTTTGAATGATGTCATAGGACTTAGAAAATATTCCTTAGCCCTCAGAGTTAACAAACCTATAAATCACATAGTTTGGGGTTTAATAAAATAATAAAGAAATTAAATTAATGAAAAAAATACCAAAAGTAAAAAATAAAATTCAAATAATGGATCATAATTTGTGATTAATCAATCTATGAACTCAACAAATTCAAATAAATCATTAAGATTCATTCAATGGACTAAGTAAATGAATTAAATAAAATGAATAATTAAATTAATCACTTATAACATATGTATCAAATGAATTAGGAATTTCTAATGGCCTAGTTTAAGTTTGACACCTAGACATTTCATCCCTAAGTTTCTTTTTTAAGTTAAGATTAATAAATAATGAACTTTAATCATAAAAATATTCATAGTCCTTCTTTGTGGCGTGGGAACACAAGAGATAAATGATTTTACATATATTCCCTACTAGTAGTAACCGCTAGTAGTAATTAAGCTACCAAGAGTTGTTCAGCCATCGCGAGGGATGGACAAAGCAATGTCACATTTACCATTGATAGATTCCTGTAGCTTCCCAGCCTTCTACTCACCCACTAGTGATGATCATCTACTAGAGAAGGCTTATGTATAAGAATCACACACAAATGACTAGTCATGAACTACTCTTATCTAACTCAACTTGGGTAATAGTAAGTTCCACTTAGTGTGATTCCTCCAATGTTGACTCTTGTGTTGAGAGTCTTCTATTCCGTGCCCCAGCTACATAGTTCAAAAGTAGCTATCCGCCCTGGAGATCTCATGCTTTGTCTCCGTGATGCGCCATAGGCATTCATGTTCATTATAGTGTGGCTCTTCTAAGAGTCTATGTCATATAGTGATGGCACTACGTCACTTATCGCTAAGCATTAACACAAATGTCTTACGTGCTCATAGATTCTATGTAGAGGAAAACTCTTTTTTTGGATTATGCTACCGGGTCTCAAAGCAGAGAACTACACACTACATATAAAGAGGTTTTGTTAGATATCATTACCATTGAAGAGATCTCATTCTGCTACTCACACCAAGTCTCTCTAGTTCGCCTAGATCTTGAGCATAGTCTGAGCCATGAGAAACTACAAGAGAGAGAGAGAGAGCTTTCTAGAGCACATTTTGAGCTCTTGATATATCAACTAAATTATAAGAATTTGAGGAGGCAATATCTACTCAAGAGAAGAGTCAATCAAGTAAGTTACATCCAAAGAAGAAGATTGCTCATAGACGACGCTAAAGTAACAAAACTTGAGCGTCATTTCCTGGTTAATGACCAAGAGGTCTCACTCAAGATCTCCATGAAGCACGAAAGGTAATATACTATGCCTTATAGAGCTCATGTGGCTTTTATCTATATTAGAGAAATTCAAAGTTAGTCATTTGTAATCAACCATTTTATATCATTATCTTACATGATGAATAAAATGATTAAAGCTCATGTTCTATTTGTTTATTATATATAAATAAATATACAATTGATGTATCATGTCCAATTAATAAGACACATTCATTATGGGGCAATTTTGCTTGCATAAAAAAATACAAATAATAAATTTTATTACGCCGAATGTGTGGATCTTTGCATCACAATGCTATAATTATTGACTATTGATTCAATTAGCAAATCAATGACCTAGCACTCGCCATGGTAGCTCGAGGCACTACCGACCATGATCTACGCTTTAAAGAAGCAAGAAAATTGCTCTTCTCGCCCATAATGCTAAACTCTAGAACAATGGGGAGGTGTATGTTATGGGTAGATAAGCACCACAAGTGGTAGAAACTTATAAAGGGGAAAACTCTTCCCCTTTTTTTCCACTTCCTCTCTCTAGTTCTATTCCTATTATCTCGCGGTTGATTCTTGCTTTGAGAAACCCACATTTTCTACAAGATCAATTATCTCCCTTACAAAGCCATCTTTCATCCACTCTAGGTAAAGCATTGTAATAATGCTTCTTGAATTCTTTTACCCGATCTTTCTTTCTCTACACCGGTTTTATCAAAGGACCTTCACCGTTGAACTTAGTGAGAAGAAGAAGAGAGAAACTCCCTTCGTTGATCTCGATTTAGAACAAGTTAGAATGATATGAAAATATGAAAATTTAACATTACTAAAATGTTACTACCAAAATTTCATAAAATTACTAGATTCTACAAGAATTTCTCTCCAAACTGCATTCCCAACTTGCAAATCCCAAATGAGGCCACGCTGAGAAACATACCTCCGCCTACCTTATGACTTGACTCCTTTGGTCTAATGCACTTAATTCAATGCCATAGAGCCATTTCTTAAGTATCAAGTACCACACCATAGAACCTGCTCCACGCTTAACTTAGTTCCTGCAGTGAAACAAAATCTTCCTTTCATTGATCATAGATCTTGAATATGGAGAAGAGTGCTCGCACTAAATATGAAAGAAATCTAGCAATGCTAAAGTGTTACACCAATATTTTCAATTATAGGCACTAAATGAACATCACCTCAAGATTGTATAATGAGCACCGTGATGCTAACTTCTCTTGCCCACATGTGAAAATACCATCAACGCCTCGATGCCTTATATCAAGCCACAGTTGCTATAACATTTTAACACATTTTGGGACATCTTAGAAAAACATACACTTGAGTTTTGTTTATACAAGGACATGGAGATGAACATCAAGCTTAGACGCTGCCCTCTTGGGTGATGAATGAAGTGAACCTCTATAGAGTGCGACGTATAATGGGTGCCGAGGTGCCCACTCTAGTAGATGAATGAACTAAACATATGCAAGGCAACCGTGGTCTGCACTCTAGGGTTTTAAGCCTAACTACTCGCATGAGGGCACCGAGGATTGTAATAATAACACTCTATAAAAAAAGCATCGTGATGCTATATGTTTGATGTCTTTTTTTTAAGTGAGGAAATCTTGTTAAATTACAAAAGAAAGAGATGAAATACAAGAAAATGTACATACAAGAAAAATGATGTATCTATTGATAAAAAAGAGGGGTTACATAAATTATGAAAAAGAAGGAGAATAAATACATTGAAAATAAAAAAGAAGAGGGGGGAACATCAATCATTCTCCTCCTTCTTCTATGACTCTAGTGGTGTGGCTACATAAAGTTGATAATGAGGCATCGATGAAGAAGCCTCACTAGACTCATAAAACCATAGCTTTCAAACATGTGCACGGTGAGGTATTAAACTCATCCATGTATGAAAATTATTGCTACACGACCCATGTGATTATCAAATTTTCTCCAGTTCTGCACACTAGTCTCAATGACCTTTTCCTTAAGTTTGAGATTTGTCCTCCAATTTCTTGGAGTTGGTAATTTATAGTCTCAGGATCATATTCTTGTGTATGAGGGTGGTACCTTTCCTTGGCCTTTAAATTAATAAATTTGTTAGTATCATTGATGACCCTCTTCTTGCCCTTACTAAAATATTTTATGGGCATGATGGAGGAGAAAATATAAACAAGAAGAAAGATGGAGAGAAAACTTTAAGAAAAGTTCTAAGGAGAATGCTGAGTGAAAATTTTGGTTCCCCAAGTGGTCTATTTATAAGCTTGACTTACCACCATAGATTGTAATGGCCAAGGTGCTAACCTCTTTTGAAAGAACAACCAGAATGACAGATGGTCAAGTAGTTATCTTCATCAAAAGAGACATTAGTTATCATAAATTTTAAATGAAAATGATGCGTCACATTAATGTAGCTGGCACTCGAACATACCACAATGACTAAATAAAAAAAGTTTGTTCTATATCATTAATTAGTCGAGAACTAGTAAAATGATCAACATGGTCAATGACATTAGCCATAGTGTTGACCATACTGAGCCACGAGCATTGTAGGCCGCCATATTTATAGTGCCAAGGCACTATGCTTGAGATTAGCTTAAATTACCCACATGGGCTTTTCCATAATAACAATTGCCTAAATCTACTACGAAGATTCTTCGCTAGTTAACCCAAAATATGCTTTTCTCATGTGCCCCAACATATACATGAAAATCTAACTCTAGTGTTTGAGGATATTGCATGGGATAATTTTGGTTCAATCCTATGACATGGTCCAAGTTACCAAAACCTCCCCAATGATAGTCATGTGGATTGTAAAAAAAAAATTCTTCGTGGGATGCATGTTTAGATTGAATGGATCTCATCGCTCAATATAGCTTAAAGCAAATAATCATTCATTCATCCATGTTCATTTGTTAAGGATGACAAGCTAAGAAAATTTTGCTCACAATAGCGATAAATGCTAAATTAAATCTAGTAGTATGTTCATACTTAAATAATCTTATGCTAATAAGGGTGGTGATTTTGCCAAACGACACCACAAAATGTGGATATGACCCCACCCCTGAATCTTTGACATTTATATAGCTCCACTATATTTCTTATGAAAATACCCATATGTTTCTTGATAGTTTTGCTTCAAATATCAATCATGAAATACATTTTATGGTTAAAAGATAATATTCCTACAAAATACCTTGGATGACGTACCCAAGGATACTAATAAAGATTCTTCGCCACAAATAATTTCTTTGACTAAGTAGATGTATGATAATGATGATGGAACCATGAGATCTTGATGTATTATCATTTCCCCAACATATGCTTTAAGTTATATAATGTCTTCACTCATTATTTGCTATATACTATGCATTAAATGCTTGTATTTTATGAAAATATTTTAAATTATATTTTGACATTCCAAAGGTTAAGCTCAATTTATTTGCTATGAATCATACATGATCGCCATTTATGCCACACACACCTCTAAGACACCATCACATATCACAAAGATATGTCATTTCAATTTAATCGAGTTCTCTCTAAAGAATATGGGTAATTAACTATGGAAGCTTGTCCATTGAAAGTAGAACCTGATCTAAACAAATCTTAGCATAATGATTAGGTAAAATTTTGTTGAATATAAATCTATCTATCTCATGAAAGAACATACTCTACCCATCTTAATAAAGATGGCAGAGAGCATCCCCACATTATTTTTTTCTGAGTGATCACATAAAACTTAATTGAATAATAAATTTAAAATTACAAAAAAACCTTAAATTGAATTTGAACCTTATTTAAAACTTAATTAAATATACAATTTAAATAATCATTTCAATTAAGTTTTAAATTAAAATTGAAAATTGAATTTGAACCCATAATAAATTAAATAAAATTTTATTAAATCAATCAAACAAAATTGAACTAAACTAATCAACATAAAAAATGCAAATAAATAATCAAATTTAATAAAGCTAATAAATCATGAAATGATCTAAATCTTAAACTAATCCAAATACATTAATCAACTTAAATATATTGAAAACATAAGACATTTAAATTCAAATAATAACAAAACCAATTTAACTTTTGAACTTTTAACTAAATCAAATAAACATCAATTAAATTAAACCGCTTTACTTAAATCATTCAAATAAATTTCAAAAAAGGTTAATTAAGATACATAGGTTTTAGTTTGATCTTTAGTGTGGATTTTTATCATAGGGTGAATATTTCATTTTACTAGGCTTAGATATTGAATAGAATAGTTTATGCCTCAAGCAAAATTTATTCTCTTTTCATTCTTTTAAATCTAAATTCAATTTTAACATAAAATAAATAAATTAAAATTGGAAATAAAATTCAAAATAACTAATTCATTTAACCATCCAATGATAAAGTTACGAACTATAAAGTTAAATCAAAACTTAAACCTAAAAGGCCAATGTAATTATATCACAAAGTTCCTCTTCACACTAGATTGTTAGATCTCCAACTCTAGACTTAGGTTAAGTAGATGATCTATTCTATGATATGATGTTTTATTATCTTATGGTGAATTTTAGTGAATGACTAGGATTGTTTATTATATTATGGATGTTAGGTATCTTTTAGACTAACACTATTTTCTACAAGGGATGTGCTTAAAGGGATTGTTGTAATAAATAAAATCATAAATATTATTTTCTTATAGGTGCTTTGCTTAAGTTTATAAGCATAGCCCATTATGGCAAGAATGCTCTAAGTAGTGAAAGTGGTTTACCCTAGTATTGACATGAGTTAAGAAGATACGGATGAATAATCTACACATGAACCGCCATTGTGGTCCTCTTATGTCCATAGGTCCAATCTAATTCTAATTATTTAAGTTAAAGACTTAATATTTGAGGAAGAAATTGATTTAAAGTTCAACTAACATTTTCTTTATGTTAATAGGGTCATTATCAAAATTTCTTGATCATACTATATGATCCATATTGTATTTAATAATCATCCATAATAGAAAAGTATTATAAATACTACAAAATTGTGAAAAAGAATGAAAAACCGTATTAGTAGTAACGTGATATGGATCAATATTTATGTTAAAGCCAATTTCTTTTGTTGAAAGACTACATGAGTTATTATTTAGATCGATTAAGGCTCCTCAAAATCTTAGCATAAAATTTCCTTATATTTCCTTATATTTGTTAATGGTATATTATATTTGACATATGTATATTCTTCTTTTTAGGTGTCAAAAGGAGGAGTAATTGGTCTAATTTAGTTTGGTTAATTTGTTTATTTTGTGAGTTTTATGTGTTTACATCTATATATGTCCTTTGTTAATAGTATATTTTAAAATTAATTAGAAAAATGTAGTATTTTGCTATATTTAGAAATATGAATTTGCCTAAAATTTTTATGATTTGTTCATGACACATGTCTATTAATTTAAAATTAAGTACCTTATTCTTAGTAAATATATGCTTTTGTATTTACTACATATTAAATTAAAATTAAAAAGATGCATAAATTCAATGGTAGTTTTAACAACTCCAAAAACTTATATAAATAACTGAGTATGCCATCATCAAAAGAGGATCTTGTTAATTCCATTACAAACATAAATTGATTTAGGCTAACATGATCATAAAAAAATATTTTGTAAGTTCATGTGGTAATATTTTTGGCAAAAGATAGTTTAAAATATTAGGGATGCTTAGGGCAAGATACATGCTTTAGAAAGCTCAAAATTTAAGCTACTAAATAGTTTAAAATAATCAAGATTAGCTTATCTAGATTTCAAAGATGGACACCTCCAAAATTTTGAACTTGTAATTTAAATTTTATTTGAGTCTAGTCATATTTATGTTTTAAGAATGTAAAGCTAATCATCACACATGCACAAGTAAACTAAACACCAAATCTAATCATTAACAAAATTTATTAAAAATGATCTTAATTAATTGTATTGCATGACCAAGATCTTATTGTGTGATTAGGGTTAATTAAAATAAAGAGAGTTAAGTAATTAATAAAAAATAAATTTTCCGTCCAAACTATATAATTTATATCATACTACATGATCTATCTTATTAATTAATAAATTCAACATTTGTAATATTCATATTATATGAATGGGATTATTTTATACGATCAATATGACTATCTCTGTTAAACGATAATATAAGTTGCCTTAATTAAGTTAACCAAAAAAATTTAAATATTCATATTGTATGTTCATATCATATTGTACAATAAATTATCTTAATTAATCTTACTAAATGGCTAAATTAATTAGATCATCTAATGTAATTTTATTTAGATTAATCTCACAACACGATTATAGTTATAATGTACAATCAATCATTACATTATGATTTTCTAATTATAATTAAGACTTGCCTATTTTGTATAATATGTAAGCTAATACTAAACCCTAAACTTGTGAGAGAAGATTTTGTTGGAAAAATAGTAAGCTACAACTTATGACTTTAAGAGATGCAATTTCTAGTGAGGAAAAAGAGGAGAGCATATATTAGTTATCATCTTCCTCTTTACACTTTATTTCTCATAATTGAAGATGCAACAAATTTGACAACTTTTGTTTTGTACTTATACAAGAGATATTGGATTCCAAAAGATTTTGAGAAGACTTAGTGTCACTAGTTATTTGGTTAAAGTATTATCTTTCTTGCTTGCAGTGAAAGAGTGCATAAGGCTTCTCTATTACTCCTTTAGAGAATATTTGTTCACTTTACAATAGCAAAAGGAGGGACTAGTGAAAACCCAAAAGGAAGATGTAGAATGGTTGTAGCCATTTACATCAAACCACTATATGTTGGTTTGCATTTAGTTTACTTTTACACTTTACTATCATCATATAATGTTAAATGTTTTAACTACTTTATGATGATGTGAAGTATATGGTGATATATTATTGTGGTGATACAGAAATTTAATATCATTTGAAGGTGTGTCAACAATAATCAAAAGAAAAATATACACTTTTGAATTTTATTAATTAGAGTACTTTTAGTTTTAAAATTAGATTTTATTTCAAAAGATAAAAAACTTTCTAAAGATATTTTAAAAAAATACAAATTTACACCCCTTGTGCATGCCACACCCTTGATAATTTTACTAAAATGTAAATGCTAGGACTAATTCTATTTAGATGCATTTTCAATGCCTTAATCTTAAGTATGCTCAAATCTAATTTTTTAATCAATTATTATTTATTCATGTTTAAAATATCAATTTATACAATTTGTTAACTTAATTTCATAGGTTCTTCAAAAGGCAATTATTTGAAAAAAAAATACTCAATTATAAATTTGATTATAATTAATTTTGATAATGATGTTTTTCATATTCAAAAGCTTTAAATGCGTGATGATGAATCATCATGTAGAACCCAAAATTTCCCAATGGCTCTAAACTTCGTAATATTTGTACCATCACTTTTTTTTGAAACCTCATCCAATTAAATCTTTGAATACAATTTATACCAACTTATAATTTTTTTAATTAATAAGCAATTAAATGAGTCATTAATATAGAGCCAACTATTTTATTTGTGAACACTTTATCATAAGATAGTTTATTACTTGACATTGTCATTATTATTTTTGTCTTGGCAAAAAAAGTCAAACTACAATTTTGTTGGCTCTATGCGCAGTAAGCCTTTAAAACATTTTGATGCTTCTCTCCTTCATCCGAGTGGCTAAATTTAATATACTGAGTACTTAAAAGGCTTGAAAAGTAGGGGATGTTTCTCATCAACTAGCTCATCGGTGTTTGTATCATGTTCTCATTGAAAGTTGGGAATGTGTTGAAAATAGCAGAATATCTTTTCCCCTTGTCATCAATCTTAACCCTATGCTTTTGCTTGAAAAATTCCATTAGTCCAGGGCCTAAATTAATAAAATTAAATGAGATGTTATATATGAAAAAATATTAATAAAACTTATCAACTAAAACTAACAATCAATTAAAAGTCTTCAAATATTAGAGACCATACTTACAAGAAACATTTCACCAAGCAAGACAATGAATGAATTCGCATAGTGGCAACACGCACCCATTCACCATTGAAGGTCTCTATTTCCAATCCTTCCTCTTGCTGGTAAATTATGCTCACAAAATTTGGGTCAACATGTGAAGGAATACCTTTCTTTCCATGATTTTCTATATCAATATTATACTGATAATCTCACTGAATGTGTAAGAGATTTTATATGTGAATCATAGTAATCCTCTAAACCCAAACTCTCCAAAATCATTCTATGAATAATCTGTATTAAGTCCTTCATTTGCTTTGCATAATTCCATATAGTGTTGCTAATAAATCAAGCAATTTGAGAGATCATAAGCATGTATCATCATGGTCTTTTTAATAAAATTATAAAATTATATAACATATATATAATTACCAGAAAAATTCATTTCCTTGAGGCCAAATATTATTTGCACATTGACGACGCCAATGAGAGAATTTGGATCGGCTACTTTGAGGCTCTAAGGGTAATAATTGAATCTCTTTGGATCCAAATGCCATCATAGTTCAACAAGGAGGGGCCATTGAGTTTCTTCTCCATGAAAACCTCGGCATGACCCCAAGAAGCCCGCCTTGTACTTGTGGTTAACTCGATCATAGACAACCTCAAAACCTCCATAGTTAGCCATAGCCCATGCCTGCGATGCCCAAAAGTGCTGACAGGACAAGTCCAGCCCACTCAAGTCAACCTTGAAGCTCAGCTTACTCTTACAACCCAATGATTCCATATTTGTTCTCAACTCAAGACACTCTTCTTCCGC
This sequence comes from Cymbidium sinense, assembly GCA_021442155.1. Taxonomy (NCBI): domain Eukaryota; kingdom Viridiplantae; phylum Streptophyta; class Magnoliopsida; order Asparagales; family Orchidaceae; genus Cymbidium; species Cymbidium sinense. The sequence continues at coordinate 178,179,721 of CM038216.1, read as the reverse complement.
TTCTATATGATTGACATTTATAGAGGTTCAATCTATTTAATGGCACAATAAAATAAATTAAATCCATTTTGATTTAGTGCATGGCCCAACTATTTTATTTATGAAGCTGAAGAGCTATAATTTTACCGCCACTACATTATTTTTTTAATTAAGAATATGAAGTTGACGTATAATTTGGCAGGTAATTTGTTTCAATAAATCATAATTAACAGTAATTTGGCATGTTATGAAAAAGGATAAGAAGGAAAGACAAGCACCAAATAACATTATTTATTTTAACAGTAATAATGATTTTCATATAATTTTAATAAAATGTCACATTATTTTAATTATATATATTTTAATTGTATATATTTTAATTATATATATATATATATATATATATATATATATATATATATATATATATATATATATATATATATATATTGTCATAGAAAAAAATCCACTGGTGCATGCCCTACTCATTGCACAATTTATTTATTATTAGACTAAATTTATTTGCACGATCTACAAAATGAACAGAGTAATCCGAGTTTTATAACCTAAGAGGAACCGAGTTCTTGATCTTATATGCAATTAGTTCGGATTCCTTTAATCAATCCTATCTTTCGTAAATAATTTAAAACAAAGCGGATCTGAAAGCTACGTATTTGCACTATGAGCATCTTAGTAGTTTTTAAAAGTTGTCTGTATTATACTTTAACCAAAGTAATATAATATTTATGTGACAACTAATATAACTTTTATATGTATATTAGCTTAATATAATATTTATGTGACAACTAATATAACATATATATATATATCATGTCATCCACTATATACATAGTGGATAACAATATATATTTTTTATTATCTTTTCATATTTTGTATATATATATATATATATATTTCAATTCTTCTAGATTAATTATCTATTTAAATTTTACTGGTGGCATATTTGTGTAATAGTTATGCAATGATAATGTAGTTGAAAGAATTCTAATGCTAATTCTTGCCAATCATCTAATTTCTTTGGTGGTGGAAGACTCCAATGCTCCTTCCTTTCAAGAGCTTTAGTACCAAAATTGATGTATAATAATTTTATTATCTTTCAAATTTAGTATAGCCCATGTAGGAGTTTTATATGATTATGTATGATAATGGTGATAGGTTTGATAATGACAATTGTGGTTGTAATGGTAGGAATGAAAATAATGATGGTAGGTTTAAATTTGGTGGTAAGTTTAAATTTGGAAGTAAGTTTATGTATTTTGTAATACTAAGTACTTGATTTTGAATAAAAATTTCTTCTTGTTCTTTAATTTTTTTGTATGTACTTTCCAAATTGAAAGACTACTTGAATGTGAGAGTTTATGGCCTTAAGAGGAGAACTTGAAAAAAGGAATGAGATCTCCACAATGATTGACTATTTATAGAGGTTGACTTTTTTTGTCATTTTGATTAATATTATAACTTTTTTTAGTCTAGCAATGCATGGAAGATTGAAGCTATTGACAAAAATAAGATCAAAATGGATCTCGAATTTCCAAATGGCTCTTATGCGATATTTGTACCTTCACGTTTATTTCAAATCTCATTCAATCAAATGTTTGGATACAAAATTAAATGACATGTTTTATACTAAAAATATTTATAAAAACTTATATACTAAAACTAACAGTCAATTAATCCTCTTTTGAGATATTAGAGTGGTTTACTTATAGGAAATAATTCATCAACCGACAATGAATGAATTTGGCATAGCGGCAATAGACACCCGTTCAAGGTCTCTACTTCAAAAAATGTGGGTCAATGTGTGGAGGAATGCCAGCTTTCTTTCCATGATTTTCATATCAATATTATACTGCTAATCTCATTGAATATACAAGTGATTTTATATGTGAATCATAGTCACCCTCTAAATCCAAACTTTCTAAAATAATTCTATAAATAATCTATATTAGCTCTTCATTTGCTATGAATAATTCCATATAATCATAGTCACCCTCTAAATCCAAACTTTCTAAGATCATAGACAGCACTCTTTTTCGCTTCGTAAGCTTCAAGCTTCTCAAGTGGCAATATAATGCTGAATAATTGATGTATAGGAAAAAACTAAATGTCAATTAAATAATTGATAAAAGCGGTCACTGTTGGTCATTAATTTTTACGAAATGTCATATCTAAAATCTCAAATTAAATTCTCAAAATAAAATTTACATCCTTGATTTAAAAAAAACTAAAGTCAATTAAATTTTATTTTTAAATGTGATATCTAAAATCTTACTAGTGCTTAAAAGATGCAGATTTTTAATTAAATCAACCACTTTACTTCTCTAAATTTATTTTTTTTATTCATCGCTGCCATCATTTGATGTGGTCATCCTTATTTATTGAAGGCTTGAGTTTTTTCTGTAATAATTAATAAGAAAAGAATTTATTTCTCTAGATGTTATGTTAGGCCTTATACTTAGCAATTTCTAAGATGGAAGTATTGTGATTATATATAATGATGAGTGTGTGTTGTAATAAATATTTGATAGTAATAAAAATTCTATATTTACTTGAGTTGACTTCTATTTTACTATACACACCTTTAACATATTTTTATACCTATGGCTATGGAGAAATTTTATGACACCACATAGAGTTTAGGAATTCCTTATTTGGATGATCAAATGCGTCATTAAGGAATAAACATATTATCTCTAAGATAAATATATTTTCCTATAATTATTATTTAATAAAAGACTTTTAAGGCTAATAGATCTTTTTATTACTAGAGATTTTCCTCCAACTATATGAAAAGTAGAATAGGATTTAATTTAAACTAGGTTCGGGGTTCCCTATAGAGGCATGCCTCTATAGTTAATTATATCTTAAGAAGGGTCTCTTCCTAAGAATACTCTTGATTAAAAAAATAAGTTGTTATTTCTAAAATTTGTAAGTTAGTTTTCAAAGAATTGAATTTCAGAATTTCAATTGAGATTGATTCAAATTGGAGAGAGTGTTATTTTGGAGGCTAAACGAGATGAAGTAGAAATGCCTATTTATATTGGGATGCTAGACATTTCAATTATCCGTAATTGGACTTTAAAATTTGGAATTTAATTTAGATTATAGGTCTAAAATTGTGTAGCTCGAGTTGCATACAAGTTGGTTATCACATTTATTTTATTTCAATAAGCATTTCTCTACCTATGTTTAGATTTTAAGTGCATCTTTCTTGACTTATATTTAAAATTGTTTTTAAAGATTCTTAGTTATTCTCCCATTATTTGAAGTAATGAGACTAACTTTGAATGATGCAATCCATGATTGTTGATAAAGTGTCTTAATATTAGGTTTGGGACTACCTTCCTAGGTTAAATTACTTTAGGCTTGATGACCATGGATGATGGGCTCATGAAATCTAAACTAAGATTCACATTATTTTTTTAACTTCTTTCCTTTCTTCTTTCTCTTACTCACTTCTTATCTTACACACTTGTGCTCATTATTGACCTCATTGTTGATGATGTTAATATTTATTTTAATCATAGTACTTAGGATTTCTAATCGTAGGCTAAGATCTTCTTACACACTTAAGACACTTAGTGAATGAGTGAACACCAAATTCTTAATCAAAATAAACAAATCCATAATCAAATAAAATGGAATTCAAAATCTAACTTGAAAACTAAATTGAAATCAATCTTAAGATTAGGCCTAGGTCAAGCAAATGGGCTCCACCAAGGCTTAACCTAGCCCAATTGGGCTAGGTCGATCAAGACATTTCCAAATTTAATAAAAATTGAGCCAAACTCCAAATAAAAAAATATTTTAATCAAAATCTAAATTCAATCATCCCCTAAGTAGGTTAATTGTGTTGGTTAACCTAATTAACCCAATTAAACCATATTTAACCCAAATTCAAACTAAATCAAATTAAATCAATCTAAATACTTAGGATTATTATTCAAACTTAATTAAACACAAAATTGACTTCAAATTGGGTTCAATTTAGCAAATCGTGCCATTTGACCTAAGTTCATCTATGTGGGATCCACAAACTATGTTCTTTTTCTTGTAAAACTAAGGGGTGAAAAAAAAATCAAATCACACCATCGTTGTAATATGACCAATTGTCAAAGCTACAATATCTATTGAATAGTCCTATTGGGGCCTTGGGAGAAGCGATTTAGTTCCTCGCTAATAGGCCCAAATGAATACTATTGTGTCAAAACAAAATTTAATTAAAATTAAAATGAATTAAACATTCCAAATCATTTCAAACACATAATTGGATCTAACTCTTCCTTGGGTATAATTGGTCCTTGGACTTGTCAACCCAAATTGACCAAATTAGGCCAATTTTGGTCAAATCCAAAATTAAACTCACATAAATTACAATCAATTTGAACTACTCATCAAAGGTAGTTGAAGCTTAATCTAAATTTAAAAAATAACTATTTAGGGTTATTTGACCTAGTTTGACCCATTTAGGTCAAATCAAGCCAATGTAGACTTGAACTAAGCCAAACTCAAACCAATCCAAATTGAGTGGTCACAAATGGTTTCAATGAAGATGGTTTAGGTGTAATTATAATTCAAATGTTCTAAGGCGGTCACTTGACTCAACTTAACCTTAAGTGAGTTAAGTTGGGTCAATTCAAAGTGTTAGACTTTAACCATCATAAAATTAAACTCTAAGCTAAAACACCATTGATTTTCTTAAGTATGAAATGAACTTCTTAGTTTAGTGTGGATAGATAAGTGGTTACGGGAGGAGATTGAAAGAAATAGAAAAGCATGATAAAAAAAGCCAAAATTACAAATTCTCTCACACCTCTCCTCCATTTCTCTATTTGTATCATAAAGAGCACTCTCCAATCAATTAACCACCTCTCTCAAATTGCAAGATACAAATCCCTATTGCCAACAACTGTAACCTCCACTAATGGTGGAGGTTGAGACCATAAAGAAATAATTTGAGCTTTTTCTCATACCTTGGACACTTTATACACCTTCACCAACATCCAAGCAATTGAATTGAGCCTTCCCCATATTTTTTCGATCACTTGAACCTTGATTTTGATTAAGCTCTAGTGAAGGGCAAATAGCGTTGGTCTATAGGACAATCCATAAGGAAACAAAAGGGCAAACTTCACCAAAAGCTTCATCTTAACCTTAGGAAGCTTTTTTGATATGAGAAAATCACTCAACATAAGCTTGAGTGAGATAATTGATCTCAATCATAACCAAGGCTTTGGTGTTTTGTAAATGAACTTCGAGTGATTTTAGGGAAAATTCATGTAGAATCTTTTCTCGTTTCATTTTATTTAAAGCCTAGAATTTTGCACTAGTTTGGCAACATGTATCATCTCTCACCATGGGGAGTTGGCGTGTAGCATCTATTTTTTTTATTTGGATGGATGGCTCTAATTTAGCTATAGAATCATTGAAAACCCTTTATGATCACATGTTTAATTAGGACTCGATCTTTGATGGATGATCCTAGTTAAATGACTTCTCCCATTGCCATATGCGAGTTAGATCCATGTGGATCCTTTGGGTCCAATCTGCAACAAAATGCAAAAGCGGTGCCGTCAACTACTAATGGGGATATGCAGCAAACTAGAAATTTTTGATTTTAAAGATTATAAAAATACCTCTAAAAAAAATATATATATAATAAAATACTTAACTAAAAGTATAAAGAAGTTCTCTATGGATTATGCTCAAGAGGAATCCAATGAATCTAAAATCTCCAATTATTGTTGAATAGATTAGGAATAATTTAGGTTTAATTAAAATCTTATTTTTAATTAATCCTAAGATTTTAATCCATTTGAGCTGAAATTTTTTTGATTGAAATTGACGTTAATCCTTGTCAACCATTAAAATATCAATTCAAATACACTTATAGATTAGGAGTTATTATAATTTGATGTTTAATAGCTGATTTTGACTAAATAATCAATTACATTATAGAAATTATGTAAACTCATCCAAATCATTCCAAACATTTTAATGATCATCAATGAACATAGAAAAATTAAGTAGGTCCTCTAAATAACTCAAAATCACCAAATTAGTGTTGAATTAAACACTAATTAATTAAGCTAATCATGTTAAACTTTCAAAAAAAATAATAAATCAACCTTTGATCTAAAATTACAAATTAGCTCTCTTTGAATTCATATTTCATAGAGAAATCTAGTAAAATTAAAAGCCATAAAATTTGTCAAATATTTTGGGTTAATTTGGAATTTATTAGAAGTGATAATTTCTATATTGCTCTTAAAATACAAACCTAATTGAGTTGAAACTTTTAAAGTAAAACTTATTACAAATCTCTATTTACCATAAAAAATTTCAAGTCAGAGCCCTAGATCAAGAGTTATGATTTTTGAGGTATATTAGGATAACTTAAATAAAAATAATTAATATAAAAATATGGAAATTATAAAAATATATCAAAATGATTCAAAATATCTTCTAACACATGGTCCATAGAAAATTAATTAGACCCTATGGATTTGATTAGAGCTTAAAATCAATTAATTCAGTTTTAATAAGAAATTATAATTCAAATTAATTGAATTTATTAGGGTTGAACTTCAAAAATTCATAATAAATTAAATATTAAGGAGAAAGTAAGAATGATTTCTCTCTAGATTTAGCATCGAGAGAAATCCATTAAAATTGAAAACACTAAATTTTTTCTAAGTATTTTAGTAATAATTCAAAAAATTATCAAAAATGATAATTTCTTTATTACTCATAAATTACATACTTAATTAACTTAAAATTTTTATTATAGGTTTATTATATCAAAGTTCATTTCTCATAAAATTTTTTGATAAATTTAGGTTATTGAACCAAAAGTTAATAATTTTAGCCTTCTAAAGATAATTTAATCAAATAATTAATTCTAAAAATTACAAAATTCAGAAATGACTTAATTAATTTTAAACATTTTTAATAGAGAAACACTTAAATTAAATAATTAAACTCTTTAACCTTAATTAAAACATAAGAATGATAAAAATTAATCTCATTAACATTAAAAAAAATACAAATTTCATTAAACTTTAATGAATTAGAACACTCACTTAAGAAATAAAATTGAACCATAAAAATTTGGTTAATCTTTGATTGAAACTTAAATGAATAAATCATTTGATTAGTTAATCTTATTGAAATTAATTAATCATTCATTAAATTCTAGTTAAGAAAATCATCAAATTATATCAATTACATTAAACCAAATAAAAATATTAATTAAGTTTTATTTAGGTTAATCAATGAACTTAAATTACCTTAAGTGTAAGAAATCACTAATGATGTATTAATTAATTTAATTGAAATTGTTATTAATTCATAATTAAAATCTAAGTTAAATTAATCATAATCAACTTAGTTAATCATTAATTGACCTTTAATTAAATAAATCACTTAAATGAATCTTTAATTAAGCCAAGCACTTGGTGAGTAAATTATAGTGGATTATAACTATTAATACTAATCTCTAACTTACTAAAGACTCATCAAAGAATACACTAGGCTCATGGTAGTTGGTGGGTGAGGAAAACATGTTAAGAAAAATATAAAAATAGTCTTAATTTGGATTATATGAATCCATCATCTCTCGTAGTCAAGCTCAAAGACATTTAGCAGGAACACACTCAACCCATTCCAATTATGTGGTACTTTATTGAGCCATGTATTGCATCATTTAAAGTTTATCTCATGAGGTCAAACTAAGAAAAACTAAGAATTTCTTATTAAGATGATCGCTATGAAAAGGATGGAAAAATGTAGAACTTGTAATTTCTACATAGGTAGAGAAATGGCTACTGAAAAAAAGATATCCCAATTATACATAATCAAAGCTACTTGACATTAGACTTACAATTCTATTTAGGTTAGGCTATAACTTCTTACTCTATTATGTCTCCCTAGGCATAATTAAAATCATGCTTAGTTAAGACTCTATTTTAAGAGATATGATATGCAATGAAGTTTATTTATCTTTAAGTTAGAAAGATCTCTAATGTCCACTTGACTTAGGCATATTATAAAAGTGCACCAAGCTAGCAAGCTATATATTATAAAACCTCGGGTAATTTAAAAGAGCAAAAGTAAAATATTTGATTAGAGAGACTTAATTTTAAATTTAAAATATTTATTAATTGACTTTTAGGTTATTTACTATTTTACTAAAATTCATAAAACTATTTTATCTTATGAGCCTAATATAAAGTTATTTATAACCTAGATAATCACATTATAATAAAAAAGTAAAAATAATAATTAAATAGAATGAATGTAAATAATCAATATGCAATAATGGCTATAAAAGAATAGGTAACAAGCTAGCACAACTAGGTAATTTATTTATATATACATAAGATAAAATTAAAAGGATTACCAAATTTTACTCAATAAGCTTGGATAATTTAAATAATAAAATATAAGTACGTTTTCCTCTACTCTAATTCTTTCTCTTAGTTTAGATTGTACTCGAATTGTCAAGGATTAGATTAACTTTTAATGAGTCAAAAAATGTTGCTTATACTTTATAGCACATATAAATTTTAAAAAATTAATAAAAATATTCTAAGACTAAATGGTGACATCACATCACACAAAAAGCATAATATTGTATGTTAAAATAACATAAAAATATTAGAACTTTTATAAGTTAACATGACCCTTGTAAAACAAAAGTAAAAGTAAAGGCCATATGCTAAGCACCTTTAGAAGAATATCTCTATTATAATGTTATAAAATCATAAGCAACACAATACATAAAAAACAAACATAAAAATCAATCTAGAATTTACACTTAAGAGAATCTTTTGTAAGCATCAAAAGAATTTGCACATCAAAATAACCTAACATCATCCTCTCTATGCTAAGTAGATAAAAGGTTGTGTATTATCACAATACTTAAGTGTGTGCAATGTTTGTGCACCATATGTTAACTTATATGATCTTAATGACTTATTAAACGAAGTCAATAATAAGAGTTATTATTTAAGGATTATCACTTTATTGAATGATCAGATTGATATACTATAAATTAATTATGCTCTTTAAATGATTATATGAGGTATCATTATAATTAATAGATTTTTTTACCATATGAGTTATCAAATAATAATAATAATAATTAATCATAATCCATTAACTTGGTTGTAAAGGGATGTATTCTAACTTTGAGTGTTAACATCACTTTATATGTTTGAAAATGCATCAATAAGATGGAGATAGTTGAAATTAACAATGATTAGGTATATGATTCAAGTTTTCAAGTATGGTATAAACACACGAGGATAGTAATATCCTAAGTGTATAAAAAATATCCAAAATACCTAGAGTGAAAGGTAGAGTTTTGAATAAGAACCACAAATTTAGAAAAGAAAAGAATGAAATCAAGTTTGTGAACAATGAAATCACTTTGTCAAACATATTTGACTCAATTGAACAAGTGTTTGATCGATGTGATATTGGTCAAACCTCAATTAAACTTGATTCAAAATATAACCATGGAAAGGGTATTATTATATTCATGAGTGCAATTGTGGTATAGCATTACTATTCCATGAATTTTTCTTGCTTAAGTATAGTTTGAAGAAATAAAAATATAATGATGAAAAGAAATAAACTATTATAAGTAAAGATATTTAGTCTAAGAAATTGACTAGGTATTGAAAATTTAATAAAAGTGCAATACCAAGTTATGAAATTTGCTAAAAGAAGGATTAATATGCATGATGTTTATGGTGCAAAGCTAATATAGTCAAGAAAATAATCGAGTCATAAGATGTTATGTGAATTAGCCTTAGAGTAGTGCATTTCCCTTCTAAGTTAGCTACCACTTTTTGTAGCCAACTTGTGCACAAGCTATCATTGTGTTTATGGTTAATTGATATAATCAACCATATGATAGATCATGTTGAAATCAAATTAATGAAGTTATTAAATATTATGATAAAATAGAGGATCATATGCTCTTAATCTAATACATAAATGAATATAGTCTAGACTACATGTATATTAGTGTGGTGTTGTATTCTAATGAGATTTTTTTAGATAAACCTTATTCTAATTAAATGATATATTATTTAAAATTTAAAGTAAAAATTAATTAATTTGTGTTTTCTTTTAAAAATTAAAATATTTGGTTATTAACTTTAGAAATTAAAAAAATTAAAACTTCAAAAAACACCTTTGATCTTTTTTAGGAGTTGTAATTTATTTATAATTTTAAAATTAATAAATAATTTTAAAAAATATAAATTAATTATTATTTTTATTTTAATTAATCCAATTAATCAAATGATTTCCAAACTTCTAATTAAATTTGGGGATGCTACACAAAAATATGTATGAAACAATCTCTAAATTTTCCTAAAATTCTAAAATTTATTTTAATTACTATTTTTAAATAGTGAATAATTTATTAGAACAAACATAAATCATGTATTTGAATTCAAATGGACTTGTAGTTTTTTATGGGCATTTAAAAGGTCATTTTAAATCTTCTAATAATTATGAATATTTTCCTAATCCATTTAATACATTAAATAATAAAATATAATTAGAGAAATAATATCTCTTCAATGTCTCTCATTAAAAACCCTACTTAAGGTTATTTTTTTAATTAGTGTAATTTAGTTATTTATCCAGAGAAAAAAATCTACAAAAATACCTAAAATACCTAAAAATTAAGGGGTTTAGACAAAAGATCATAGTTGATTAGATCGGGGCCATTAATCCAAGAGTAACGACCTTAATTTCATCTTCTTCATTCAAAAGCCTATAGAAGTTATGCAAATTAGAACTATTTTTTACCCACCATTAGCCAATTGAGGTAAACACTATTTCAAAGCTTCAAGAGGTGGAGAGATACTAGCCTATTGGCCTAACTCGCCATGACATACATTGTTTGGAAGATCAAGACTAAAAGGATGGAGAAGGGGTTTGAAATTCTCACTTATCTGGGTTAAACAATTAGGTTTCTTGGTTTGTACACCTTAAATAATGAAAATAAAAGAAAAATATTTCTAGAATTAGTTTAAATTAGTGGATCACTAGGCCAACCAAGATCTAACTACCATTTGGGTAGCTTTAAAGGCGAGCTAACTTGAAGATCATGAGGGTGTGGGAAATGGTGGGATTTCCTTCTCTCGACTCATGAATGATGAACTGACTCTTTCTTTGTAATGGAGCAATTGTGACATTAATTAGCAATTAGCCATGAACAACTATGGCTTTACCATGGTTAAACCATGGTTGGCTATTGATCTTAGCTAGTTGGAGCACTTGGAGAAGTTGTAGGCAATTGGAGAGGGAATGGGGTTTAGATAGGATGGAGCTGGTTCATTTTCATTAGTCTAACCTAATCCATGCAAGCTTCATTAAATTTAATTTTATCCATGATAAATCTCCTAATTTCATCATCTCACATTTTATGGGTAAGCTTGTAATCTAGGGAAAGAAAAACATTTTTTTAATAAAATTGTTAATTTGGTTAAGTAAAATTTCTATAATAGTCCCTTTGACTTAAATAAGACACATTGAGTCATTTGGAGTTGTCAAACGACTTGGGTTAAATTAAAAAATTGTTTCCATGACTTATCAATAAAATCACTCACAATCTTGTTCAAATTGATTCAATCAATGAATGTGCTAATTTTTTTAAATAAATATGAATATTCTCATTTGGGCGAAAGGGGTTATGTTGGCTTACTTGGCTAAATTATTCCTCAGTGGTCTAACCAAGTTTCATTGAATTAATTAAATTTTATGTTTAGCTTAATCCAATCATCCATAAAAAACATTAGTGTTAATGAATTAATCATTTCATTTTAGTCAAATTGGATTAGTCCATGGGAAAATTACTTGGGTGAGGCTTAGAACATGTTTGGGACACTTAGAGAAATTTCTATGCATGATTAATCTAACCAATTTGATTATTATAAATAATTTAGTTAAGTTGGTCCAATTGGATCAATTTGGATCAATTGGGTTGGCCACATTTAATTAACTAAATTGGTAGAGCCAATGTTTATATTAAAATATTTCTACTATCTAGGCATATTTGACTAATTTAAGATGGTCAACATAAGTTTATGCTAACCTCATTTTTGGATGAGGTTAACATCATCTCAATTCTAATAATTATGATCTTTAATCTTAGATTATGAGTATCCTAATTAAGTATTTAGGATACTATACATAGTGATTAGTGTATAATCCAAACTAAGATAAAAATTAAAGAATAAATCAAAACAAAACTTAAAGTCAAAATCCAAAACTAAAATAAAAAATCAAATTAAAAGAAAATCAAATGCCTTAAAATGACAATCTAGGTCAACATAGTGGACTCCACTAAGATCTAGCTTAACTCAATTAGACTAAGTGAACCCAACCAAATGTAAACTTAGTAAAATTCAAGAAGTTAAAACTAAAATATGTTAAATCAAATCTAAATTTGATTAAGCTTAAATTGAGATAATTGGCATGGTTGACCCAATTGACTCATTTAAGCTCTAAATCACCTAAATATGATAAAAATCAAATAAAATCAAAACAAACAAAAATATAATTATTCTATAAATATAAATAAATATGAAATTCAAATGAGGTTCAAGTAGCTAATAAGGTCATTTTACTTGAGTTGACCTATGTAGGTTCCATCAAGTCAAAAGTCAACCAACAAAATTTAGTCAAATTGAGCCTTCTCAAAGGCTTAAAATCATCAAATGAACATGAACAAACTTAAAACTAAACAATTCTAAATTTATTGAGGACTCAAATGTGTTAATTTGGAAACTTAAACTAAATAAACCCAAATGGACCCCATTAAGCTAAATTCAAAGTAAATTAAAAAATCAACCAAATTAAATAATTCAAAACACTTTGAATGACATCATAGGACTTAGAAAATATTCCTTAGCCCTCGAATTTAGCAAACCCTATAAATCACATAGTTAGGGTTTAATAAAATAATAAAGAAATTAAATTAATGAAAAAAATACCAAAAGTAAAAAAATAAAAATTCTCAATAAATCAAATAATGGATCATAATTTGTGATTAATCAATCTATGAACTCAACATTCTTAAAATAAGAAATCATTAAGATTCATTCAATGGACTAAGAGTAAATGAATTAAATAAAATGAATAATTAAATTAATCACTTATAACATATGTATCAAATGCGTTAGGAATTTATAATGGCCTAGTTTAAGTTTGACACCCTAGACATTTCATCCATATAAGTTTCTTTTAAGTTAAGATTAATAAATAATAAATGAACTTTAATCATAAAATATTCATAGTCCTTCAGCGATTAGAGCATGGGAACACAAGAGATAAATGATTTTACATATATTCCCATCCTAGAGTAGTTGAACTAGTAGTAATTAAGCTACCAATAGTTGTCTAGCCATCAAAAGGATGATGAGGGAGCAATGTTTCATTTATACTATTGATAGATTCTAGTGTAGCTTCCCGGCTCTACTCAACCCACCAGTGATGATCATCTACATACTAGAGAAGGGTTATGTATAGAAGAATCGACACACAAATGACTAGTCATGAACTACTCTTATCTAACTCAACTTGGGTAATAGTAAGTTCCACTTAGTGTGATTCCTCCAATGTTGACTCTTGTGTTGAGAGTCTTCTATTCGGGCCCCCTACATAGTTCAAAAGTAGCTATATGGCTTGGAGATCTCATGCTTTGTCTCCGTGATGTCATAGGCATTCATGTTCATTATAGTGTGGCTCTTCTAAGAGTCTATGTCATATAGTGATGGCACTACACTTCTACTGGCATTAAAATAAATGTCATACGAGCTCATAGCTTCTATGTAGGCAAACTCTTTATTGGATTATCGCTACCCTAGGTCTCAAAGTAGGAGAACTACACACTACCTATAAAGAGGTTTTGTCAGATAGCATTACCATTGAAGATATCTCATTACCTCACAGTCTCTAGTTAGTCTAGATCTTGAGTATAGTCTTAGAGCCATGAGAAACTACAGAGAGAGAGCTTTCTAGAGCACATTTTGAGCTCCTTGATATATCAACTAAATTATAAGAATTACAGTGAGGATGCAATATCTACTCAAGAGAAGAGTTGTAATCAAGTGCATTACATCCATAGAAGAAGATTGCTCATGACGGATGCTAAAGTAACAAAACTTGAGGGTCATTTCCTCATTGGTTAATGACCAAGAGGATATCACTCAGATCTCCATGAAGCACGAAAGGTAATATACTATGCCTTATAGAGCTCATGTGGCTTTTATCTATATTAGAGAAATTCGGCTAGTCATTTGTAACCGAACCATTGTTATATCATTATCTTACATGATGAATAAAAATGATTAAAGCTCATGTTCTCTATTTGTTTAATATATAATAAATAAATATACAATTGATGTATCATGTCCAATTAATAAGACACATTCATTGTGGGGCAATTTTGTTTGCATAAAAAATACAAATAATAAAATTTTATTACAGTCACGTGATCTTGCATCACAATACTATAATTATTGACTATTGATTCAATTAGCAAATCAATGACCTAGTGGCTTATGGTAGCAGCGCACTCGATCATGATTTACTTAAAGAAGCAAGAAAACTATTCTTCTCACCCCATAATGCTAAATAGCAATGGGGAATCTTGTTATAGATAACGCACCAATAGTGGAAGAAACTCTATAAAAGGGGAAAACTACTCCCCTCTTTTCCACTTCCTCTCTAGTTATGCTCCTATTATCTAGTTTGGGTTGATTCTTTCTTTGAGAAACCCACATTTTCTACAAGATCAATTCGCCCTTACAAAAGCCACCTTTCATCCTCTAGGTAAAGCATTCAATAATGCTTCTTGAATTCTTTTACCATCTTTCTTTCTCTACCGGTTTTATCAAAGGACCTTCACCATTGAACTTAGTTCCAACATGAGAAGAGAAATCTCCCTCCATTGATCTCAAATTTAGAACAAGTTAGAATGATATGAAAATATGAAAATTTAACATTACTTAAATGTTACTCTACCAAAAATTTCATAAAATTGCTAGATTATACAAGAATTTCTCTCCAAACGGTGCATTCCTAACTTGCCAAATCCAGTTACGCTCTCGAGAAACATAGTCTTGTCACTCTACCTTATGACTCGACTCCTTTGGTCTAATGCACTTAATTCAATGTAGAGCCATTTCTTAAGTACCAAGTACCACACCTCAAAACATGTTCCACTATTTAACTTAGTTCGGTGTGAAACAAAATCTTCCTTTCATTGATCTTAGATCTTGAATAAGGGAGAAGAGTGCTCGCACTAAATATGAAAGAAATCTAGCAATGCTAAATACACCAATATTTTCAATTATAGGCACTAAATGAACATCACCTCGATAAGTATAATGAGCACTATGATGCTAACTTCTCTTGTTTACATATGAAAATACCATCAACGCCTCGATGCCTTATATCAAGTGCGCGGTGCTATAACATTTTACACATTTTGGGACATCTTAGAAAAACATACACTTGAGTTTTGTTTATAAGTGCCATGGAGATGAACATCAAGCACTGACGCTCTCGGGTGATGAATGAAGTGAACCTCTATAGAGTGCCCGCGATAATGAGTGTTGAGGTGCCACCCATTCTAGTAGATGAATGAAGAACATATGCAAGGCAGTGGTGCTACACTCTAGGGTTTTAAGCCTAACTCCTCTTGCATGAGGGCATTGAGGTTGTAATAATAGCTATAATAAAAGCATCATGATGCTATCTCTTTGATGTCTTTTTTTTAAGTGAGGAAATCATGTTAAATTATACAAAAGAAAGAGAAGAAATACAAGAAAATGTACATAAAGAAAAATGATGTATCTATTGATAAAAAAGAGGGGTTACATAAATTTTGTGAAAAGAAGGAGAAGAAATACATTGTGGTGGGGAACTAATAGTTCGGTCATCCTCCTCCTCCTTCTCTTCTTGCTTTGACTCTAGCGGGTGCCTACATAAGGTTGATAATGAGGCATCGCATGAGAAGAAGCCTCACTAGGACTGCATAGAAACCATAGCTTTCAAACATGTGCACAAGTGAGGTATTAAACTCATCCATGTATGAAAATTATTACTCCGACCCATGTGATGATTAAATTTTCTCTCCAGTTCTTTGCACCGACTAGTCTCATGACCTTTTCCTTAGGTTTGAGATTTGTCCTCCAATTTCTTGAAGTTGGTCATTTATAGTCTCTCTAGGATCAGATTCTTGTGTATGAGGGTGTGGTGGTACCTTTCCTTGGCCTTTAAATTAATAAATTTGTTAGTATCATTGACAACCCTCTTCTTGCCCTTACTAAAATATTTTATGGGCATGATGGAGGAGAAAATATAAACAAGAAGAAAGAGCTGAGAGAAAACTTTAAGAAAAAGTGCTAAGGAGAATGCAGAGTGAAAATTTTGGTTTCCCAAGTGGTCTATTTATAAGCTTGACTTAGCACCATAGCGTTATAATGGCGACCAAGGTGCTAACCTCTCGGGTTTTGAAACAACAACCCGTCTTTGCGATCGAAGATGATGGTCAGTCATGCCGATCAAAAGAGACATTAGTTATCATAAATTTTAAATGAAAATGATCGTCACATAAATGTAAGTAGCACTCGAACATAGCGTCAGCGATGATGGTAAAAGTTTGTTCTATATCATTAACGAGCCAAAACGTCTATTAGTTATCCTAAATTGACTTTTGATTAACTGGTGTTACATAATTAGCGTCGAGGCACTAGTAAAATGATCAACATGGTCAATGACATTAGCGCCATAGTGTTGACCATACTGAAGGGCGGCAGCCATATTTATAGTGCTAAGGCACTATGCTTGAGATTAGCATAAATTACCCACATGGGCTTTGACATAATAACAATTGCCTAAATCTACTGAAGATTCTTAGCTAGTTAACACAAAATATGCTTGAATTTCTGTGCCCCAACATAAATAAAAATCTAACTCTAGTGTTTGAGGATGCATGGGATAATTCCTTGGTTGAATCCTATGACATGGTCCGAGTTATCAAAACCTAATCTTTCCCCAATGATAGTCATGTGGATTGTAAAAAAAAATCTTTCGGAGGGATGCATGTTTAGATTGAATGGATCTCATCATTCAATATAGGTTAAAGCAAATAATCATTCATCCATCCATGTTCATTTGTTAAAGATGATAAGCTAAGAAAAACTTTTGCTCACATTGATAAATACCAAATTAAATCTAGTAGTATGTTCATACTTAAATAATCTTATGCTAATAAGGACTACTGCGTGGTTTTTGCGTGACACCACAAAAAATGTGGATATGAGAACCCCACTGAATGGTTGGCTTGACATCTATATAGCTCCACTATATTTCGGTTATGAAAATAGCCCATATGTTTCTTGATAGTTTTGCTTCTTGAGCTATGAATCATGAAATATATTTAATAGGCAAAAAATCTTATGTTAGTGAGGTTTTACTTAAGCTTGTCTCATTAGATAAATACCACACAATCTACACTTTGGATGATGTACCCATGGATACTAATAAAGATTTTTCACAAATAATTTCTTTGACTAAGTAGACCGGGGACCATGATAGCACGGGATGATGGAACCATGAGATCTTGATTGGTATTATCATTTCCCCAACATATGCTTTAAGTTATATAATGTCTTCACTCATTATTGCTATATACTATGCATTAAATGCTTGTATTTTTATTATGAAAATATTTTAAATTATATTTTGACATTCCAAAGGGATGTAAGCTCAATCTCTTTATTTGCTATGCGAATCATACATGATCGTCATTTATGCCACACACACCTCTAAGACACAAAGATATGTCTATTTTCAATCTTAATTGAGAGTTCTCTCTTCTTTGCGGTAACATGGGTAATTAACTATGGAAGCTTGTGTCCATAGAAAGTAGAACCCAGATCTAAACAAACCTTAGCATAATGATTAGATGAAATCTAGTTAAATATAAATCAATGTCTTATGAAAGAACATACTCCTACCCATCTTAATAAAGATGGCGAGCATCCCCACATTATTTTTTTAAGTGATCACATAAAAACTTAATTGAATAATAAATTTAAAATTACAAAAAAAACCTTAAATTTGAACCTTATTTAAAACTTCATTAAATATACAAGTTAAATAATCATTTCAATTAAGTTTTAAATTAAAATTGAAAATTGAATTTGAACCTTTAATAAATTAAATAAAATTTTGTTAAATCAATTAAACAAAATTGAACTAAACTAATCAACATAAAAATGCAAATAAATAATCAAATTTAATAAAGCTAATAAATCATGAAATCATCTAAATCTTAAACTAATCCAAATACAATAATCAACTTAAATATATTGAAAACATAAGACATTTAAATTCAAATAATAACAAAATCAATTTAACTTTTGAACTATTAACTAAATCAAATAAACATCAATTAAATTAAACTCGGTTTGTAAATCATTCAAATAAATTTAAAAGGTTAATTAAGATACATAGGTTTTAGTTTGATCTTTAGTGTGGATTTTTATCATAGGGTGAATATTTCATTTTACTAGGCTTAGGATATTGAATATAATAGTTTGTTCCTCAAGAAAAGTTATTCTCTTTTCATTCTTTTAAACCTAAATTCAATTTTAACATAAAATAAATAAATTAAAATTGGAAATAAAATTCAAAATTAACTAATTCATTTAACCATCCAATGATAAAGTTAAGCGAACTATAAAGTTAAATCAAAGCTTAAACCTAAAAGGCCAATGTAATTATACCATAGCTCCTCTTTTCACACACTAGATTGTTAGATCTCCAACTCTAGACTTAGGTTAAGTCGATGATCTATACTATGATATGATGTCTTTATTATCTTATGGTGTACAATTTTTTGCGAATGACTAGGATTGTTTATTCATTATTCGGATGTTAGGGTATCTTTTTTAGACTAACTACTAAGGCCATGCTTAAAGGGATTGTTGTAATAAATAAAATCATAAATATTATTTGCTTATAGGTGCTTTGCTTAAGTTTATAAGCATAGCACATTATGGCAAGAATGCTCTTAAGTAGTGAAAGTGGTTTACCCTAGTATTGACATGAGTTAAGCCTAAGATAGGGATGAATAATCTACACATGAACCTATAGTGGTTCCTCTTCTTATGGCCATATTAGGTCCAATCTAATTCTAATTATTTAAGTTAAAGACTTAATATTTGAGGAGGAAATTGATTTAAAGTTCAACTAACATTTTCTTTATGTTAATAGGTTGATTATCAAAATTACTTGATCATACTATATGATCCATATTGTATTTAATAATCATCCATAATAGAAAAGTATTATAAATACTTCAAAGCTTTAATCATTCACTCACTATCATGCCTTCTTCCAATCATTTTGAGAACTTTTGAGGTAAACTTAACTCCATGGCCAACAAGAGGAAAATGGTGCTTGATCATTGTCATTTATCCAAAATATGATCAATAGCTCCAAAGTGCTGATGATTTTGAATACAAGAAATATAGGGATCTTCAATAACTAATTCCAAACTTGTATTCCAAGAACATCTTTCTTACTTTATTTATGATCTTTTGTTGGTACCACAATTCAATTTTTAGTTTTACTCACCCATTTGTATCACTTAAAATGAATTTTTCAAAATTGTATTAACCTTTTCATCAACACTAAATGCATATATAATTATGAGACTTATATGATAATTTTTATAATCAACACGATGATATGTCATTGGAAATTCAAGATCTATAATCAAGACTTATATGATAATATCTAATTATGGTTCTCACCCACATATCATCACCATTTCTCTCACTAGTAATTGGTCAACCATCAATCAAGTTTTATGGAACTCAACTCTACCTTATCAACTTCCTTATCAATGATCTTATGTAGAATGTTTGTGTAATACAATATGTACTTTGATATAAAATTATTTTTTCTTAAATTTATAATCAAATCAATAGTATCCATCATCTTTTCTCCTTTACCTATTTCTATAACACACATTAAATTTAATGCTATGAATATGCTCATTTAGTGTAGTGGAAATCTTACTTCTATTTGTAGCAAATAGTTAAGTAATGTCAAAATCTAGCTTTTGATCATGTGATAATATACATCTTGAAAGTAAAATATAATTTGACTTATCTAGAGTAAGTCAATCATATTTTTCTCCCATCATTCACTTATTTTATAATCTCTTCATTTAAAAGTATATTATCCACATTGATGATAATGATGATGAAGAAGAAGAAAAAAAAAGGTTTGCCTACACAAACACGGTCCAAGCTTCTTTAGTTTATCCTTCATACACATACTCTCATAATGCATAGACATACCACTTCTCTCACCAAGAGCTTACCAAATTGTGCAAAAGAATGAGGCCAAAATTTTATTAGTAGTAATGTGATATGGATCAAGATTTATGTTAAAGCCAATTTCTTTTGTTGAAAGACTACATGGGTTACTTTTTAGATCCCGACTAAGGCTCCTCAAAATTTTAGTGTAAATTTCCTTATATTTGTTATTGGTATTTGTATTGCTATTTGACTTATGTATATTATTCTTTTTTAAAGTGTCAAAAGGAAGAGTAATTGGTCTAATTTTTAGTTTGGTTATTTTTTTTGTGAGTTTTATGTGTTTGCATCTATATATGTCATTTGTTAATAGTATGTTTTAAAATTAATTAGAAAAAAGTAGTAATTTGCACTGTATTTAGAAATGTGAATTTGTCTAAACTTTTATGATTTGGTCATGACACATGTCTATTAATTTATAATTAAGCACCTTATTCTTAGTAAATATATGCTTTTGTATTTACTACATATTAAATTAAAATTAAAAAAATGCATAAATTTAATGGTAATTTTAGCAACTCTAAAACTTATATAAATAACCAAAGTTTGCCATCACCAAAAGGGGATATAGTTAATTCCATCACAAACATAAATTGATTGATAACATGATTATAAAAATATTTTGTAAGTTCATGTTGTAATATTTTTGGCAAAATATAGTTTTAATATTATGGATGCTTAGCTTAAGATACATGACTTTTAGGAAGCTCAAAATTTAAGCTACTAAATAGTTTAAAATAATTAAGATTAAGTTATCTAGATTTCAAAGATGGACACCTCCAAAATTTTGAACTTGTAATTTAAAGTTTTATTTGAGTCTAGACATATTTATGTTTTAAGTGTAGAAGATGTATAGCTAATCATCACACATGGACAAGTAAATTAAACACTAAATCAAATCAAAGAAAAATTTATTAAAATGATCTTAATTAATTATATTGCATGACCAAAATCTTATTGATTAGTTTTAATTTAAAATAAAGAGAATTAGGTAATTAATAAAAAATGAACTTTACATCAAACTATATGATTTATATCATACATGATGCATCTTACTAATTAATAAATTCAACATTTGTACTATTCATATTTTTGAATGGGATTATTTTATGATCAATATGACTATCTCTATTAAACGATAATATAAGTTGCCTAATTAAGTTAACTAAAAAATTTAAATATTCATATTGTATGTTCATATCATATTGTACAATAAATTATCTTAATTAATCTTACTAAATGGCTAAATTAATTAGATCATCTAATATAATTTTATTTAGATTAATCTCACAACACAATTATAGTTATAATGTACAATCAATCATTACATTATTATTTTGTAATTATAATTAAGACTTGCCTATTTTGTATGCTCATATGTAAGCTAATAGTAAACCCTAAACTTGTGAGAGAAGATTTTTTGTTGGAAAAATAGTAAGCTACCACTTATGACTTTAAGAGATGCAATTTCTAGTGAGGAAAAAGAGGAGAGCATAAATTAGTTATCATCTTCCTCTTTACACTTTATTTCTCATAATTGAAGATGCAACAAATTTGAGAACTTTTGTTTTGTACTTATACAAGAGATGTTGGACTCCAAAGATTTTAAGAAGACTTGGTTAAAGTATTATCTTTCTTGCTTGTAGTGAAAGAGTACATAAGGCTTCTCTATTACTCCTTTAGAGAATATTTGTTCACCTTACAATAGCAAAAGGAGGGACTAGTGAAAAACCCAAAAGGAAGATCTATAGAATGGTTGTAGGCCATTTACATCAAACCACTATATGTTGGTTTGCATTTAGTTTACTATTTACACTTTACTATCATCATATAATGTTAAATGTTTTAACTACTTTATGATGATGTGAAGTATATGGTGATATATTATTGTGGTGATACAGAAATTTAATATCATTTGTTGTATTCCAAAAGATTTTGAGAAGACTTGGTGTCACTAGTTGTTTGGTTAAAGTATTGTCTTTCTTGCTTAGTGAAAGAGTGCATAAGACTTCTCTATTACTCCTTTAGAGAATATTTGTTCACCTTACAATAGCAAAAGGAAGATGTATAGAATGGTTGTAGGCCATTTACATCAACCCAAAATTTCCCAATGGCTCTAAACTTCGTAATATTTGTACTTAACTTTTTTGAAACCTCATCCAATTAAATCTTTGAATATGACAATTTATAAAAACTTATAATCTTTTAATTAATAAGCAATTAAATGAGACATTAATATAGAGCCAACTATTTTATTTGTGAGCACTTTATCGTGATAGAGAAAAAAAGTGAGGATGTATATATATATATATATATATATATATATTCTTGATCTTATATGGTTCATTGAGAAGATGTAGCTCATCACCTAGGCATCCTACGTAATATAAAATACATTCCATATTGAGAGACTAAAATATTTTATAATACATTGAAATCTATCCTAGGTAATTTATTTTATGAATTATACTTATTTTATTCATTTCAATCATGATTTAATATTATTTTATAAGAAAATTAAAAAAATTACTTAAATATTTTCTCAAAATTTGTAGATAATTTAATATAATTAGAGAATATCAAAATATATTTCTCATAAAAATGAAAATTATTTTGAATTAATTTGAATTTTTAATAAATTTTAATCATTTTTAGTTGAAAAATAAAAATAAATAAAAATAACCCAAACATTATAAAAAAATACCACTTAGAGTGATATCCCATAAAACTTTAGAAATTATTCTAACATTATTTAATATTTAATATTTAATTATTTAATATTATTAAATTTTAAATTAATTTTAATTCATATTAAATAAGTTTTAACATTACAAAAATTTTCCCAAAGGTTTTATCTCTGCAGTAACTCATAAAAATGTGTGGTTAATTTGAATTAGTTTTTATTTTATATGTTTTATTCAATTAATTTGATTTATTTATTATTATAATTCAAGGTTTAATTATTTATTTTAATTTCAATTTTAATTTGATTTTTTATTTGATTTTCTTTCTATAAATTATTATTTATATATATTTTAAAATTTATGTTGATCTATTTAAAATTATCAAAGTATCATAACATTAAATCAGTTTTATTTGTTTTATTTAATCATTCAATTTATTCTAATAGTATTTAATCATTATTAGAGTGTTGATTCCATCATGATATAATTATTTAATTTTATGTTAACAAATATAATTTCAAGTATATCAAGAAATTTATGAGGCCAATTTATTTGTTGTTTTAGAAGGTCAAATGAGCTTGGACTTGAGCTATTTGATAATATCCTTAAGAATTACATAATAAGATAAATAAAGCTTACAAATATGATAAAAAATTGCTAAAAAATGTTCATCTATTTTACTCAAAATTTTGAAATATTAATGACAAATTTGTTTTGCGTTATATTTCAATTTTATGAAATTGTTCATTTTGGATAATTTGATCACTTGCATTGTTTTAAGCCTTATCCATTGTATCTAAAATTTAGTTTAATTTAATTAAATCACATTAATCCATTCCCATGCTTTATTTAAGAATGTGATATGGTTTATTTAATTAATTATTAAAATTATCATTTTCTCTTATATTATTCTCTCTTCTCACTCATCATATTTTGCATTCAAATCATTTGATTTTAGTTTATTTAATTGATTTGATTTGATTTGATTTAAATTAATTTGAGTTATTCAAATTTAAAATCAAAGGAGTTTGGATATAATATACTTATATATATATATATATATATATATATATATATATATATATATATATATATATATATATATATATATATATATATATATATATATATATCTAATTCCCTTTTTATTTAAATTTAAAATGAGTTTAAAATTTGAAGATTTTTTTAATTACACCCTCTTAATTTATATGTGGTTGTCTTGGTCTTCTATATATGGTTCATTCAATTTATTTTATTTTACTTGATTTCAAAAGCCTTCCTAATTCACTTTCTAGATTAATTAATTAATTAAATCCCTTTACTATTTTGCATTAACTCATGTTTGATTTAATTAAGGAAGCATTTGTCCTAACCATGTATATTGGATATTTAATATTTGTTTTTCCAAATTAATTTAAACTTCATCCTTAATTGATCCCATAATTAATGAGTGTTCATTTAAATATGTAAAGTACATTTATATCTCTTCCCTCTAATTCTCTTGGACCACATATGTATGGAATTTGAATTTGTTCAAAATAAATTAAATGTGTTTTGAGTTTCAAAGTTCAATCCTTTCCCTCTCATTTTACTTTCTTTGGCCTTCATGGCTTATTTTCTATCTAATATATCATGTTTGAACCATGGAATTGTCTTAGCGAATTAGTTTGGTTGACCTACTATTCATGCAAATTCATTGGCTATCTCTTTATTTAAGAATGCTTTTTCCTTGCTTTGGCCTTCATGGCTCATCTCTTGTTCCTCACTCACTTCAAAGCTCTCAAGAGGAATTCTTTATCACCACCAAGCTTCAATTTACTTCAATGAAGACTCATTCAAGTCTTACTCTTACACTTTTATTTATTGACTTTAGTAAGATTGTTTTAATTTGCTTAATTGATTGTGCATCTTGATTTTGATGTTTTATATTAATTGAAAAGGATTGATTTATAACTTTCATTAGCTTTTCTAAATCCTCTTTCATTCATGTTTTAAGTGTTTTGAATAACACATATCATTATAGATTTGTGTTTTGGTTTCTAAGATCACATCTTTAGGTATTCATATTTGTTACTTTTCAAACATTTCAACTTCAAGGCTAAGTATTAAACTTTGTGCAATTATTTTCAATGTTAAATTTTCATGAGGTGCTATTCTTCGAATTTGTTTTAATTTTATATTAATGCATATTTTAAGTCTAGAAAGAACAAAAAGTAAGTTATGAGATTTCTTTCATTTGTCTTATTATTGTTTAGTTGGAATTATGAGCAAACATATTTTAAAAATTTATAGTTAGATTTTTCATTCTTATATATTTCTTTTTCTTGTACTTAGTAGGTTGTTGGGGTTATACTTGCCTAGTGTAAGAGTACATGATTCAGGTTGTAATTGTCTAGTGTAGGAGAGTAAGATTCTTTATAACATTTTTATTTAGTGAATTTCTAGTGTGAGTTGCTAGGTGTGGATGTAGGCGATTTTTTTTGAATCACATAAAAATCTTGTCTCTATTTCTTTTCTTTTGACACTTGTTCTTTATTTTATTGCTCTTGTTGTTGGATTATTGTTGTGCTCTATTTTCAAATTAAATAATTTTTTAATTCTTCTATGAAGTTTATAAACTAAGTTTTAACTTAAAAATTTCAAATCATCTAATTCACTCTTTTCTTGGGTACCATACCCTCTTAACATAGAGGATTTGATAATTTGTTGAAGTCTTTATTATTTTAAACATAAATTAAATTATTCTTGATAATTCTTTAATAAATTTATTATAATTATGATTTAAAATTATATACAAATTTTATTTTAATTAAAAAAATTAATTTGTAATCATGTACTAATTAAGAATCATCAAGAAAATTTTTAGAGGTGAACAACATATTATGGCAACTATCATTAAAGTTTCATATTAAAATACTTTACTTATTGAAAATATATTGATTCTTATATTATATTTAATTAATCTGAAATTAACCAATTTAATTTAGTATTTTAGTTTTCTTTAATTTCTCTTTAAATGTTGAGTTCAAATTATATTTATTTGTAACTTTTGAATTTTCTTAACTTTAATAAAATTTTTTGAAGTTTTTAATTTTTATATAAATTAACTTTAATTATATATTAATACATGTGGCATTGACATGACATACCTAACATGGTGTTTCTAGATTAGTGGTGGTCAACCACCGAAGTTTTAGGGGATTTATTTTAGCAATCCAAATCCAAGATCATATGGGCAAGGTATTCCCACAAAATTTAAAAGAAAATTGAACCAATAATGGTTCATCTAGATTTAAGCCTATTATATTTAGAAAGAATAGATAGCCAATGATCCTTCTTCAACCTCTCACCATGCTATGATGGTCGCTCATCTAAATAATGATAATCCAAACGATTCAACAAAAATTCTTGAATCTTTCACTCTAGGAATGATCAAGATCACTCAAGATATTTATCTTATAGTGATCCTCTAAACTCTCATATGCATTTTACAAAATTTAAATTTCTAAAGGCATCTTAGGACTAAGATTAATTACTTGAATATGGTATGTTGGAATTACTATGATCATTTTTATTGGTTTGCTTGAGTGAAGAAGTGATCCACTAGAATAATGTAATAAGAATGGATGAGAAGATGAGTAATTCTATCAAGAATTGGGCAAGCTCCGATGTTTGATAGAAATGGGACTTGAGCAAGTTTGAGGAGGAAAAGAAAGTGCTTTTTTTATTAGGGAAGATTTTGAATGCAACAATTTCTTCACACAATTGTTGAATCTTTATAGATTAAACTATAGGATTTCTAGGTTCGTTGATGAAAAACTTATGATTATTAAGCTTAGCGATTATCGCATCATATAAGAAATTCTTATAAATCGGGATGTAGTAGGCATTTTAACTATACTACCATTAAGCTTTATATTTTAGATAAAATTTACTAAGATTTGAATTGACATTTTATTAAAATCTAGACTTAGATTCTAGTAGCTTAAGATAGAAATGCTTATGATTGAAGACTTACTCCTAGAAAGATGCTTAACCTAAGCCTATAATTGCTTCTAACATAAGTCGAGGCTCAACCTAGTTTGAATTTTGGAATTATTGGTTTTCTCTCAATTGAGGAAAGTTACTTATCCACTCTTGAACTTATCACTCACACGGAAGGGCTGCAAACTAACACCACCTAAGTAAAATTTTAAATTCATGATGTTGGTCAGGTTTTGCAAGATGTCTAGGCTATTATATTTTAAGAAAGAATTTAGGAACCTAAACTCACTCTAATCCCTAAGGTCATGTTAGGCATGCTATGAACCTAACTAATGCAACAATTTTAGCTTTTAAATGTTTTACTTATAATTCATTTAAGATCTTTGGTTTATACAATTTATGCCTACAATTGAGATACAATTAGAAATAGTTGTGGCCAAATCAAAATAAGAAGGCAAACTTTCCAAATATGGTGGTCATCTTGAAGGTTAGATGCCCATTACGTGCAATGGGTGAAGTGCCCACTTCAAGGATTTTAAGCAATATGCTAGCTTGGTTTGCTAAATCTAGTTGTTTCTAGTTACTTTTAAGTTACACTAAAGGTTTTAATTTATGTATGAGGTTTAGAATTTCTTTATTTTTTGTTTAAGTTATTTAGATTTAAGTGGGGTATAAAATTTAGTTTTCCTAAGAGCTAAGCATCCAAGAATTCATCACAGAAAGAAACCTAGAAGCATGTAATCTCTATTATGTAACCAAAATAAATCACACCAAATTAAATTTAAAATAATAGGCTAATGTGTTTGGATACCACTGTACATCCTAGAAGAAAGTGAAAAATGGACAGAGCTTTGCCCTTACATAGAAAGAACTATAAGTCTAGATATATTGTCTTTCTCCATGATTGTCTCCTTCTTTAGTGACCTCCAACAGCTTCAGAGACCTCCTAATAAAGTCACTCATGCTATTCCTAGACCTCATAGATCCTCCTAATTCTAAGCTCAAATAACATTTTAAATTCTAAAATAAATTCCTAAACCCTATAAAACAAATATCAAGAAATACACACAACATATCAGCTTATATTTGCAAACATACATGCTTACCATTAGTTTCTTGCCAAGCCCATCTAACACATCATAGAATATCACGATCGATAACATATCTATCGATGACATAATAACCTAGTATGTGAAGGAGGAGTTTGTGTGGTATGACTTTACTAGGCATTTTAAGTTCAAGTTTTGATTTAATTTTCAAAGTTTGGTTTAATTTAGTTTTGAGATTTCACTTTTCATAATTTGCTTTGTAGGTATGTGTCATTGTTAAACTAGAAGTTTGAGGTATCAAGAGCTCATTAATAGATGACTTGTGATCTCGGGTGTCTAGACTATATATCATATGCTTGTTAATTATAAAATTTTATTTTCATACTTTTAATTTTTTTTATTAGAATTTATTCAATTTACCATTGTGGTTCCAATTTAGGTAATTTAGTTGATTTATGATTTCATTTTTTACTTTTAATTTCATTTTATGTTTTTTATGTTGAAGTGGAGTTTAAGTTTTCAAAATGAAGAATAAAATAAATTTCATTTTGGTTGAACTCATTATGTTCAACATTCTAAATCCTAATAAAGAAAGTCTTCACCCAAGGTAAAGATTCATTCTAAGGGTCAAGCTAAAACTTTAGTTGTCTTTAAATTTATTTTATTTTTGATTCAATTTGATTACTATTTTAATTTAATTTTATTTGAAAATTTGATTAAGGTTCATTCTTCTTTTCACTTCATTTAATTTGATTAAATGTTTCTTAGTTTGGGTTTATAGTTAATCCATTCATACTCTGATTAAAATTTATTATATCTCTTTAAATCTTGATTACGAATTTAATGTTCATATTATTATGAATTTAGTTTGATTTAGTTTTTATTTTAACTTTGATTGTAATTCATTTGTATTTGATGTTGTTTAGTATATGTTCTAATTTCATTATTACTCGTTTGATTTGGTTAATTTTTTTATTTGATTTTATTTATTTTTATTTGTTTGATTATCTAATTTAGATTGATCTTGTTTATTCATTATATTATTGTTTATATTTATGTTTTATATTTATTGTATTAATATTTATTGGTTTAAATGAACTTAATTAACATAAGTCACTATATTACTTCAAACTTGGTTTATTTAATTTTGTTTAATTGTATTTATTTATTTTATTAACATTATTGGTTTAAATAAGTGAGTTTGATTTATTTCTCTTTATGTTTTTATTGTATTTGGTAATTTACTTTATTCATTCATATTTAATTTCATATCATTTTTATTTAATTAAATATTTCTTTAATTTTATTTATATTTAATTATTTTAATTTTGTTTGGTTTCATTTATTCATGTTTTGAGTTTAATCTCTAGTTATTATTTTATTCACTCATTTATTTTATTTAGGTAAATTGATTGAACTGATCTTTGAAAAGCTTAATTTCATTATTTAGAAGATACATTTTCTTTTGTGTTCTAAATTATTATTTTAAAATTAAACTTAATAAAACATTACATTACATGTTAAAATTTAGTTTAGTTCATTGTGATGGAATTTGTTTACTAATCATGATTCAAGAAACCTAAAGGAATTAATTGACTTTATGCACTCAACTCAAATCTAGGCTATTTTGAAATTTTGGATTGTTTAGATTCAATTGATTTATTTTATTACTTTTACTTTCATTTGTAATTATGTTATTCAATAATCTAACGAGTTTAAAAATTCCTATTTTAATGAATTTTATATTTGATTATAAAGTTCGAGATTATATAATGTTTAAATTTCAATTCATTAATTGAAATATTATATATTTAATAACCTAGGATTTAAGATTAAATTGTGTATTTAATTATTTTAAATTTAAATCCATAAGTATATTATTTATTAAGTTCTCTAACTTTAGAGACTTAGAAAATTTTTCTTGAGTGTTCTCATGTTAATGAAAGTGAGTTAAAATGATTTTATGAATTTCTATGATTTTTATAATTTTTTAATTTAAAATTTTTACTTAAATTAACTTAAGGATAAGAAATTTCATAACTTCCAATCTAGAGATCATTTACCTTTGAAATTTTTTTTTGGTAAGTAGGGTTCCTTGCCAATTTGAATTATCTAAATTTTTTTACTTTAATCAGATGCATAATTTGAGATTTTAATTATTTCACTAAAACTCAAAGATGTATCCATTGAGGGTTTATTTAAAATTTTGGATATTTGGTTGATTATTATCTTTTTTTAAGTTCAAGTTCATTAATTAAATTAATTAATTTAATTAATTACTTATTTAAGTCATTTTAGGTTTTGGATTGATATATTTAGGTTTATGTTGGTTAAACTTAATTTTATAGCTTTCCTAATTTTCCTATTTCAATATTAATTTATTTCATTAAATCAAACCCTATGGTTTGAAAATTTTGTAATTTAAGATTTTGCTAATAAATCATGAAAAGTTTATCTAACATGTGTCTTAACCATAATTTTAATTTCCCAAAGTCTGAAATTAATTGGATTGATGTTTTGAGTTAATTTTAGTTTAATTATTTTTATTTAAATCTAAATTAACCCAAATTAATTAAGATTTTGGATTTATTGGATTTTTCTCACTAAGATAAATTCTTAGAGCTCTTGTTTGCAATTTTGATTGAACATTTTATTTTCTATGTTTTTTAAAAGTTTTTGATATTTTTATAATTATTTTAATCTAGAAAACATAGACAATGCTTTACACATGGAGCTTGATTCGACAGGGATCCACATGGATTCTACATTATATTGGTAGCGGATGAGGTTTGATCCGTGCCATCCAATCAAAGATCGGATTATCTCATAATTTTAATTCAATCAATGATGGTCGAACTAAATCATGGCCATCGGTTCTTAATTTAAGGAACGGCGATGGAGATTTCTTCTCCTCAATGATGGTGAGAGCCGAGCAATCACTTTTGTGGCTAATCACCGGTGATCTATGAAATCTTAAGATTTCGATTTGAAAATGATCGGGAATGATTTAAAATGGATATATATGACATGATCAATTCTAGATGTACTTCACTTGCAAAATGACCTCATCTAGTTTTGGGTCTACCTCTAGTCTAAGGTATCGATGGTGATTTGCATTTCAAAACACTCAAGGAAGTGAAACAAAGCTTTGGAGGAAACAATGAGCTTTGCCTCTCTCTTCTCATGGAGATGGATGCCTACCATGACTCCGGAATTGCATCGGATTGATGGGGAAGTTTGGAGGATGGAGAAGGTGCGGTTAGACTGTTTTGCTTGGAGAAGGTGATGGAGCCAAACAAAAGCTCTAATTGATCTTCTTCGCTTTTAAGCTTGACCAAAATCTTTCTCATTGGATATCATTGGAGGCCATCAACCAGAAAATTGGACTCCAAATGATGGAGTTGAAGGTGGTGAGAAGGTCAAACATTTCTTCAATTCCTTGGAGAAACTAAAATTGAACACATGAAAGGGATCTTAGTGCTTGAGGAGGGCATTGGCTTGGTTTGGCCTTTTCCCTCTCATGACATATTCCATCCTCTTGGGTTGATTTGGACATTCTTAACATGTTTAATCTTGTCTACCATTCACTTAAATACATCTTAGGATGAGTTTATATATGTTCCAAAGTCATTAGCCTAGGTTTATGGTCAAATACATTGAATTATGCAACTTTAGGAATTTTCCCTCTTGACTTGGAATAACCTCTTCCATTTGATGGTTTGATGCTAGATTTAAGCTTCAATTATGTTCAATCAATCATTTATGATGTCCTCAATGAATGGGCTTCATGGAATTTGGAGTTGTTTTCTTGCTTACTTCAACACTTAACCCATTATGGATCAAAGCATTTGGTTGAATCCAATTGAGTCTAATGACCATGGACTCAACTTAATGTGTGTAGCTTTCAATTATGTTAATCCAAATTCTAAATGATTTAATTCAATTTAATTTCATTTATTTTAGATTTGAAACCCACTTTGACCCAATTTGGGCTTAGTGGGTTAAGATTGGTCTAATTGGGTCATGGTCATATTAGTCAAATTAATCCCAAGAATTGGTTAATTTATGTTTAATAATTATTTTTAAATAATTTTAGATAATTAATTTGGGTTGATTTCAATTTACTTTGGATTTGAATTCAATAAGGTCCATTTAGACCCATTTAGGTCAAATGATCTAATTAACTTAATTAAGGACTTATTGAATTTAGATTCATGTTTTAATATGTTTATTTTATTATTTGAAACCTTTAGAATGATTTAGTTTGGTCAAATTATGGTGGGTTGACCTTTGACTTGGTGGGACCCACATAGGTCAACCCTATGTTCAATAGTTGACTTTCATTTGGATTTCACTCTATTCATATTCATTGAATGAATTTGATGCTTTTGATTTAATATGATTTGAATTTATTTTAATTTTATGTGAATTGCTTTGGATCCAAGTGATTTTGAGCTTAAGACCATTTCGGTTAGCCATCCTAATTAGCCTAAGTTCAGTTATATTTAATTTTCAATTGGAGTATGTTCAAATTAATTATTTGTTTATATTTGGGTTGGGTTTGGATCCACCTAGTCCTATTAGCTTGAGTCAAGCTCGGGATAATTCACTAAGTCACTAAGCAGTGATCTAACGCTTCGGGAAGCTCCTAATCCAAGATTAAGTGTCATAATTCCTAGTTTTAGAAATGTTAACCTCATTCAAAAATGAGGTCAATAATGGAAAATTTATTAATTCTTGTGGTTCTCACCAAAGCACATTAATAAGATCATAATAAGTTAACTATGAATGTTATGACCTCATAAAATAATCACAAAATATATAACCTCACCATAAAAACACTTGAAAAGAAATGTTACTAAACAATCCTATAACTAAGATTCTTAAAAACTTTTGGGATTTCTACCAAGCATAACATGTCCCATAGAGTTTTCTCATCAATGGAGAAAAAAAATAGAGCCTCAAAATCTTCCAAAGGCATTAAATAATTATATATGCTTTGGAGGGATAAATTTGAAGTGGAGTTTGGGTTTAGGGCACTTAAAGGGTCCACCAATAATGTAATCCTACTAAACCCAAGAGAATCTTATTTGAATTCAAAATTATGGTGTGAATATTATAAATAACTCTAAGACTTGAAGAAAAATTGGAATATTAGGGCACAAACTGTGCTTACAATTTAAAAGTTTTCATTATTTTGAAATAGTTATTATTTTTTACGATTACGTTTGAGAATAACTCCTCTTGATGATAACATTAAAGTTTAAAATAGACTTTTAAAATATGAATTCAAAATTTGAAAATTATATTAAAACACTATATAATTGTATTTTAGATTTCTAATTATGATAGAAAAATTTCATTTAATCCTAATAATTTTTTAGCTATAAGTGCTTCAACAAAACTTTCCCTATTTGGTTTTGAGTAGATTTTTAGATTAAAATACAAGCAAAACATAGAAGATATAGTGAAGAGAGTAGAAAAAGTTTACAATAGAAATAACAAGTTTTATATGTAAAAGATATAAGCTACTTAGTCACCAAAATGACTAGTTAGAAATGACCACCAAACCTCTTTCAATTGTGAGTTGGTCAGCCAATCACCTTGAGTTTTCTCACACAAATATTGTCAATGTTCACTAAAAAATCCATTTGGAAACTCTTTATCATTATTATTGGGATGAGTAGGAATATGTTCTTTGGGATAAGTAAGAATATGTTCTTCATGAGGAAGATTGATATTGTTTCAACCAAATTTCCCTTAACATTATGTTAGGGTTTATTTAGATTTGAGTTCTACATCCTATGAATGCAAGCATTTATAATTTACCACTCTTACCACGAGAGAGAACTCTGATTAAAGTTGGAAATAAATAGATCTTTGATACTAATGGTCGAGTGGTGTGTGTGGTGTGGTATAAATGACTGCAGGGGAATAGGAGAGTAGTCCTGATCAAGATCCCATGGTTCCATCATCACATGACTACATTATTCTAGTCTACTAACATCAAAAGCTAGTCATTATGTCTAGAGAGTCCGATTAGTAGCCATGGCTTACCTTATTTGGATATCACGGGTAGACTAGAGGTATAGTGTAGGGATTTTGCATGGAACATAGGACTAGGCTTTCATCCATTAGAAAGTCATTAAGGTGCTTGCTTAATGAACATATGGGTTAGACTTACATCCCTCAATGCATGGGATGTTATATGGTTAGCATTGATTGGACTTACATTATTTAGAAAGCCATTGGGTATATATTGTTCGCATGATGAACATAGATTGGACTTGCATCCCTGCTAAATTTATTAGGTTGTGTCTGATAAATTGGACTTACATCTCTTTGGAATGCAAGTGGATATAGGTTGTTTGCATTACAAAGCAGTAGATTTATAAGATGTTTGCATGACGAGCAGTATATTAGACTTACATCTCTTAGAAGTGTCATTATGATTTAAAGTTCATAGTAAACATAGGATTGTGCTTACATCCATAAGAAAGACAATTTATATTTTAGAACTTTGCATAACGAATGCATAGATTGGACTTACATCCTTTTGAAATGTTATAATTTTTTAGATATTCACATGGTAAAATATTAATTTGTTGTTAGGGAACAAAACTTTGTCCTTGAAAATATGATGCCTAGGTGCTATCATGGAAGCACCACGATGCTATTAAATTGGTTCTATGACATTGAGTAGTAATTATAGCATAGATGATAGAATTCATGTCTTTAAAACTTGAGGGTTGGGCACCTTGGCGCTATAATGCGGTCGCGCTTAATATAGCAAGAGATTGGAATAATTTGATCGTTGAATAGTTGATCGCACCACCGACTATTTGGTATTGCAATCAAAGGTCGGTTTAGAAAAACTTGTAGATGGCCAAGCACTTTTAATTAGAAAGGAAAAACCTTTTGACTAGCATTGTGGTGTTGTGTCGTTATGTTGGAGTACCATTGGGCTACATCAATGTCGACACACTTTTCAATTATAGTCGATACAAAATTAATTATAATAAATATTAATAAGTACATTTTGATCGCATAGTAAGCTCTTTGTTGGGTGACCAAGCGCATATGGAGCGTGATGGCACTGGTCCTAAATCTCAAAACCAAGAGGCCGGTGCTTGGTGAGCACTAGATCTAATCTATAGATAGGACCCTCAACTGAATATTTTATTCAAAAGACTTGGTTACCTTTAAAATATTTTGCTCTCTTCCTCTCTCATCTTGCATTTTTCTTTGGAAAAATAACTTGCCGATAAAATACCTCAGGACAAGATGAGGGCAAGCTGTGGAACTAATAGATTCTTTAGTGTAGAGGTGGAGAAACGATACCACCATACTCTCCACAAACATCTAATTGGTGAAGAGCTTCTTTAATCCAGAAGGAGCGTGGAGAAGATTATCAATGGCGAGGTTGGGAGAAGTTGGCCTATGACAATGTATCTTGCATTGTCTCCATGCTGAGTTCTTCATGTGAATAAGCACTAGATTAATTAAGTTTTATCCGGGAAAAACTAGTAAGTTTTTATAATAGTACTATCAATGCAATTTAAAAGATGTAGTATTGATCAATCTATCCTATTATAATAATCATCTCAATTTTGATGAAATCCAAAATTTTCTCACTTTTGAAATTCTAATGTTTAGTGGAAAACACAGAGGATAAAATTATACAATTTCTTGTCGTTGGCCTCACTATTGAGCCAACACTATTTTATTTCTACCAAGTTAATGTTGACTAGAAATATCAATTGAGGAGGTGATTAAGAATATAGTTATTTTAAATTTTGTAATTCAAAAAACTTTTCTGGATGTAGGAGGATTATTTATAATTCTATTTGTTATATGCTTAAGGGTAGTACTTCTATAGGGTGTTATCCTTCTTTAATTTCTTCTTTGTGTATTGCGATGGGTGTGTATGGGGAGTCAGATGAAGAAGTCCATGTACAAAAGGCTCCCTTGACTAAGAGAGTGAAGGATTTGGCTTGAGGATTGAAGTTGGAGAAAGCTCTTGCACTCCTCATTTCAAACCCAAATCCTCCAAGACCTTAAACGAAACTCCTTGAAATTTGAGGACAAGTCTTAGATTTAAGGAAAAGGGTTAGTGACACCGGTGGTAGTAAAATTGAAGAGGAAATTTGACCACCATATATGTCACTATAGCGATAGTTTTGAAACATGAAGTTTAACATATCACTTATTCATATGTTTGAAAATTGTGGCTTTCATGCAGTCGAGACAAGCTTCCTTTTTATGGTGCCTCATAATCGTCTTCTGACCACTTGAGCAAAGAAAAGAAGAGGAGGATGACAATGAATATGGTTATTTATTTTTCCATTTCTCTTTTTTAATATATTTTAATAAATTTTATTGTTTAATAAAAAGTCTTCATTTCAATCCTTTTATGTTTGTCTTTATTATGTGGAATGCTTTAGGATTTAAAAGATTAACAATAAAATCTTTAGTTCAAAATGAACAAATTGAGGGCTGCCTTGAAGTTGTAAAACTAATGTCTTGGTTCCATTAGTTGAAGATCATAAGTTTTAAACCCGAGAGGTCAACACCTTGACACTTCATGGTAGCGTTGTAGCCCAGATATGAATTATTTTAATACTAGAGAGATTTGTACGTTGGCACTATCGGTTGCTTACATAAGGTTTAATTTCTGAGCACAACCTTGGTGTTGAGATATCGTGATCTTTGTTAGATGAATGACTAAAACTTTAATTTTCTCGAGGACATAGTGCCTCAATGTTGGAACATCAACACCTTGACATTGTATATGGCCTAAAATTCAATATTCCTAAGAGCTCCACACTTTAGCCTCTTGGAGCCATGGAATGCACGCTAAGGTTTAAGATTATTGAGAGCTTAGTACCTTGATATTTCATCAATGCATAAGATTTAATACTTTTGGGAAAATTTAAAATTTTTGGCAGCAAAATGATTTAACAATGCTAGGTTTTAAAATTTTTTAGTTCATTAGCACCCTTATCCCTTTTCCTATCTAAGATCATGGTGAAGAATTTTGTGTCACATTGTAACCAAGTTTGACATTGGAATGAACTTCAAGATTTAGTGCCGGTGTTGGAAAAATAGTGTTATAGTGTCTGCTAAAGAGGTGTAACTTGAGAGGGTAGCATTGCAAGAATGACATTAAAGAGCATAACCGTGACACGATATTTCGCTTTGGTGCTATGAGGTGGCATCAAAGGCTTCATTCCAAGAGCATAACACTATGGATTTAAGACTTAGTGCCTCGTTACCTGAACTATATTTTTTGAACCAAATTCATAGAGAATTTAATAATTTTATAAAAATTTGGTGGCATAATACTTTAAAAATGATTTTATAATATTTTTTGAGAAGCACACTTCTCTCTTATTCAAGCTAAGATCAATGAAGGGAGGATTTTCATCTCGCGTTGGAACCAAGTTGATTGGAGGTGGTCTTTAGACATAAAATTCTTGAGATTCTTACACTTAAAATGCTTTTAATAAAATAAAATTCTTCTCTCTTGCTCCGGATGAGATCGATGGAGGAAAGATTTTAATTTCACATTGGATCCAAGATCGATGATCAAGAATTTTAGAATTTTCCTTTGGGAGGAAGAAATCATATAAAAGAACTTTTACCTAAAGTTAACAATGGTTACACTTTGCTTTTGCCTAAAGAAGAAGAACTCACACTTGTGTAGTGGTAAAAGGCACTATACAGAATAGAGCATTTGAGAGTGCTTGGAGAGAGAAGGAGTTCGTAATTGGAAGAACTCTAAAATCCCAGTTAAAGGAAAAAGAAGAAGAAGGAGGTACTGGGTAGTACCCTCTCTTTTATAAAGATTTTGGGTAACCTTTCCCACCTCTTGGTTTTGTCCCTCAATTGTCCCTCCCCACTAAGTAATTATTGTTGTTAGAAGGGTTAGTTTTTTGCTTTTAAAACTAAAGGCTATTGTGATAGTGCCTGTGGGATAATAGTGTTGTAGCAACCGTGTTATTTAAGTAGACAACCATCGGGGATAATGCCTAGGTGTTGCGATTGTGGCATCATGGTGCCCCAAGTTGAAATGTTCTATTTATTTCATTTTTTAGATGCAAACAAAATTGCCCTTAATGAATGTGCCATGTTGATTGAACATGATGCATTCATTTCATTCTTATTAATTTATTATTATATATAATAATATAATAGGAAGAGAAAAAATATAGTATTTGAAAATCTTTAATCACTTTCATATATCATATAAGATAGTGACATAAAAGATATTTTAGCTATAAATGATTAGTCACTTTTCTCAAAATAGATAAAAGCTTTATGAGTTTTATAGGCCATAATAGATTGCTCTCTCGAGCTTCTGGAGATCTGAAGGCGACTTCTTGGTCATGGACTAATAAGAAAAGAATCTACTCAAGTTCGGTCACCTAAGTGGATGTTTGTGAGCAATCCTTTTTTTATAGCTGTGATAGCCTATTTGACCATAGATCTCCAAACTAATAGATACAATTGTGTGAAAAATTTATGACACCACATAGAACTTGATAAATTATTTTTTGGGTAATCAAATTCATCATTAAGGAATAAAATATATATATTATCTCGAAGATAAACATATTATCCTATAATTGATTTAATCACTTAAATAAAGACTCATAAGGCTAATGGGTCTTATTAATATTGTAGATATTCTTCTCTTGAACAACATGAAATAGTAGAACAATATTTATTTTATACTAGGATCATGGTTCCCTATAAGGGCAAACATATATTATATTACATTTTAGGAATAAGGATCTCTTCCTAAGAATACTCTCAATTGAAAAAAAATATGTATTTATTTTATAGATTTTTAAGCTAGATCCAAAAGAAAAATCATAATTTGAAATTTCAATAGAGAACACTACAAAGTGAAAGGATTTATTTTGGAAGCCAAAAGATATAGAGTAGGAAATGTCTGGGATACTTAGTAGAAATTTCAACTATCCTATTATTGGGCTTTAAATTTTAGAATTTAAATTAAAATTTGAGTTAAAATTTTATTTAAAGTTTAGGACTTATATTCTAGCGGTACAAAGCTGTAAAATTTTCTAGGGTTGAAAACTTACTCTAGTAGGATGCTTGGATCCTAAGTCTATAATTACTTTTAAAACAAGTCGAGGCTGAATTAATTTTATTTTTGGAATTACCATTCTTTCTCTCACATGAAAAAGAAAACCTATCCCTATCTCTTCTAAACTTATAATTTGTATGGAAGGTGACACACCACTTAAGTAAATTTTAAATCCATGATGTCAAGTCTTATGAATGCAAGATGGCTATTATATGTTAGATAGAAATCTAAGGACTTAGACTTACCCCAATTCATAAGATCATGTTGAGTATGATATGCTCTAAATAATGCAATAAAATTTAGCTTTTATTTCTTGACTCACAATTCATTTAAAGCTTGTTGGGGTATGCAATTTATGCCTACCAAGAGATGCAATTAGAGTTTTCATGGGAAAAATCAAGAAGAGGAGATAGACTTCTCCGGAAAAGGTGTTCATCCTTGAAGGTCAAATGCCCTTATGTGCATTGGGGGAAGCACCCAAATCAAAATTTAGAATAATATGCACATGATTTGCAAAGCTAGTTTTCTTTAGTTGATTTTAAGTTTTTCTTAGTTTTAATTAATGTAAAGTTTCAAGTTTCTTTATTTTTATTTAAGTTAACTTAATTTAAGTTTGATAAAAAAATTAAATTTTTCTAAGAGCCTAACGTCAGGCATTCATCACGAAAGCACATCATAGAAATAAACCTAGAAAAGTAGGTTGATTCTATTGCACACCTAATATAAATTAAGCCAAATTTAAATTAAAAGTAGGCTAATGCGGGTACCATTACACCAGAGAGATAAAATTGGTCAAGCTTTGCCCTTATACAGTCCTAAAACTAAGGTCTAGATCTATGGGTCTTTCTCCATCGTCTCCTTCTTAAGAAACCTCATTTGGGCTTCACAGGAGACCAAAAGGGTCAACTCTTGCTATTCCTAGACCCCATAGATCCTAACATAATTCTAAGTTCAAATTATATTTTTAAATTAAAAATAAATTCCTAAACCTTGCAAAATAAATGTTAGGAAATGCAAACAACACACCAACAGTTATATTTGCAAACATACACTTATCATTAGTTGTTTTCCAAACCCACCTATCTTATTGGGCTATGCTTAGGGACTTAAGCATACTTGAAGAAAATAACATTTATATAATGTTTATGATGGCGGTCCCTTTTAGCATAATCCCTTGCATAAGACAACATTAGTTCTAGAAGAACATCCTACCACCCGTCTAACAAACAAATAATCCTAGGCATCCGTCTAAAATATTACACTACAAAACAAACAAAACAAAAAAATTACATCACATCATAGAACATCATAGATTGACCTAACCTAAATCTATGGTTGATGACATAACATTCTAGTGTGTGAAGAAATTGGATTTGGATGGCGAGGACTATCGGGCCTTTTCTTAGATTCAAATTTTGATTTGGGTTTTAAAGTTTGTTATTTTACTATTTAATGATTTCAATTTAAGTGATTTAATAATTTTAGTTTTATTTACATTTTAGGTGCATTTTATGTTAAAATGAAATTAAGTTTCAAGAATAGAGAATATAATAAATTCCATTTTGGGTGATACCCATTCTATTCAACAACCTAAGTCATGAAGTTTTCTCCCTAGGGTGAGGAATTATTCAAAAGGGATTTATCTAAGATCTTAAATATCTTAATGTTGAATTCATTAAATGAATTATTTTAATTTGAGTTTAGCTCCATGAATGTTTTAATTTTTTTTGATTAAATGTTTATTTATTTTTTTGAGTTTTATTATTTAATTTGTTTGATTTAAATCAATTTCCTTTATTCATTAATTTAATGTTTACTTCTTCACATAATTAGATTCTAGTGACTATATTCATCTTAATTATTTCATTAAGGTTTATGTCTTTTATTGCTTGTGTTTATTTGATTTATTTGAATTTAACTTATTTCATTTAAATTGGTACTTTGATTTATTCTTAGTTTAGGTTTTGGTTTCATTATGTGTTAAGATTTTGTTAGTAAATTTGATTGATTTTGTTAATCAATTCATAATCTATGAGGCTTAAGCTAGTTTGGACTTAGGCCATTTTAAACTTTTAAGTATTTAGGTTTAATTAGTTTGGTTAATCACCTTCATATGCATTTTAAATTATGTTATTCATTAACCCAAATGGATTTAAAGAGTTTTCATATTAATGAATTTTCACATTTGAACATGAAATTGAGAGGTTAATGAATTTTGTTTTCACTTGATTAATTAATTTCTCATGGCTTTGATAAATGATTAGCTTAGGGATTAATTTTTTTATTCCATTAAATTCTAAGTGCATGATTTTTCAAGTTCTTGAATTTTAGAAGGTTGGAAAATTTTATTTGAGTGTTTTGATTTTAATGGAAATGTTTTAAGTTTATTTTATCAATTTTCACAATTTTATAACTTTTTTTTTTATTATTTTAATTATATTGGCCTTAGGATTAAAAATTCAATAACTTCATATCGAAGGTCAATTTGATTTGAAATTTTTTTTGGCAAGTGGGGTTCTTTACCAATTCAGTTTCCTAAAGTTTCACTTTAATTAGATATGTAATTTAGGATTAATTAAGATTTAAATTATTTCAATAAAATATAAATTAAGCCTAAATTAAGAGGAATTAATTAAGAGTTTTTTTCTTAAATTATTCTTTAGAAGATGCATCCATATAGAGTTCATTTGGAATTTTGGAGTTTTGGTTGATTTATTATGATTTCTGAGTTCAAGTTAATTAATTTAATTATTACCAAATTAGGCCATTTCATGATTTATTGGATTTCAAAGAGTTTTAATGAAATGTTAGGTTCATTATGGTTTATGATGATTGGAATTATTTTCATAAATGTTAATGATTTTTCTAATTTAAAATTACTTTATTTCATTAAAACTAGATTTAGGATTGGAAATTCCATATCTTTTTTAATTACATTGCAATAAATTATGAAACATTTCCTTAAGTTCAAGTGATTTTGAGCTTAAGTATGGTAGTTAGACAGCTATCCCAATTAATATTGAATACACCTTGTGTATCTCACCATTTGATTTGATGATAACGTTTTGTAATAAAGCTAATTATTTTTATGCAGATAAATTATCCACATTAATCATTATGAATATCATTCTTAATTTAGATTTATATTGATGATAAATATATAATCTTGAACTACCAATTGAATTAATTCAAGTGATGTAAGAAATTCTTCACATAGATTCTTTAGTCAAATTTGGAGGGTTGAAGTTGTTGGATTTGAATTGGTTGGAATTTTTTTAGAACATACAATAATAAGTCAAATAAGAGCTCAATAAAATATAAATAATGACGTAATCATTTCAAAATAATTTATTTAAATTATTTAATATTTTTCTACATATCAAAATTGCATTATTCTTTGATACATCTATTTTTGGATAACATGAACTAAGTGCATGAGTTTAAGTATCATTTATTTCATACTTCATTAAATCACTTCCATACTTAACTATATTATTTACCCATTTATTTTTAGCATGAGAATAAAATTATTCTTGAATTATTTTAATTATCCTTTTCTCTCTATTCTTTTATTTTCTCTCTCATACCATCATTATCATCCAAGTTGTGTTTTTTGCTGAATTTTCCATTTAATATTTTATTAATAAATTATGTAAGAATTATTCAAATTATTTTCATAATACTACCCTCATTATTTAAATTTTAAAACTTCATTCATTTAAATTTTGAATTTAAATTATTTTGAATTTAACTTGAAGATTCATTGCCATATCAATATAAAAATAATTTTAACTATCTATGGAATGATTTTTCCAACCTTAGCATGATATATTTCAGCTAGTTGGAGTTTAATTGATTTATTTTAAGTTAATTCAAAATTAATTTTAAATTAGCCATGTATTTATTTACTTTCAAATTTTAATTTTATCCTTTATGAAATATATGGCCACCTTTTTATTTTATTTGGAGTAAATTGATTTTTGAAATTAATTCAAATCTTTTCTAAATTGATCTCCATAATTGATTGATTTAAATTCTTTGGAGATTGAATCCATGTTTGGAAACTATGTGGCTGAAAATTCATCTTGAATTTTTCTTGATTTATTTTATTATTTATATTTCTTATAACTTGCCCTAATTCTTCCAAGAAATCTTCATTAATTAAATTTATATCGATTGAATCTCTATTTGGAATCCTTTCTTGGCGTTCCTACATGTGATTGATTCAAATTTAAAATTATTTTGAATTAATTTGTTGTTTGATCACTTGCCTAATTTGATTTGAATTATTTTGAGTGCATTTCTTTCCATCTCTTTAGCTTTGGCCCACCACTCCTTAATTAAATTGAGTTAGGTTCAAATTATAGTTTCATGATTA
Source organism: Cymbidium sinense (assembly GCA_021442155.1). NCBI lineage: Eukaryota > Viridiplantae > Streptophyta > Magnoliopsida > Asparagales > Orchidaceae > Cymbidium > Cymbidium sinense. The sequence continues at coordinate 178,136,087 of CM038216.1, read as the reverse complement.
ATTATTTGGGATCAAATTTTTTGCCAAAACAATATTCCCTCTTTTCATTCATGCTTGATCAAAATTCCTTATATTGATTCTCTTGATTTTAGTTATTTGGATTGATTAATTTTCTTCCCTCATCTCTCTCTCTCTTGGCTGAAATTTAAATATCCTTATTTGAATTTATTTTGCATGTGTTGATTTATTTGAAATCAAATACTTTTCTTAATTATTTTTCCCTCTCACCTCCTCTTCTCCATTGGCTTGGCCAAAATTCTCTTGATCCTAACTCTATTTAAAGTGATGATTTCATGCCTTAATTCCTCTTTGCTCTCCACTAGACCATGACCATTTGCAATTTGATTTTGGAGACTCTTTTGGATTCTAAGTGCTAAAGCTCTCAACCATCTTCTATTCCTCTCTTTATCTCTTGGTTCAAACCTTGTTTAATGTTTTGATTAAAATAAAGTGCCATAATATTCTTATTTACTTTCGAGACTATTTCTTAAAGAATCTTTAAAGATTTGGTGATTAAATCCATATTCTATTTATTCAACATCATCTACTTCCAAGAGAGGATCATATTCATAGGTTTTAAGCCTCTTTCAATCCTTGAAAAGTTCACATCAAGTCAATTTATTTCATTACTTACATACAAAGGCTTGAGTAAGAGTATATTTTATTTCAATCTTTTGAATCATTGGTTTTATTAGTTTGATTTGGATTAAAAGATTTATGTGCTTTATGGTTAAAGTTTTTCTATAATCCATTTTCATTCATCTTCAAGTGATTTAAAATATTTCTTTTTTGGATTGATTTGAAATAATATTTTTAAGACTTTTAACATTTATTGTATTTTATAAATTTTATATTAGAAATATTTGTCATTCATGTTATGTTAATTAAAAAAAAATTGGTTTAACATTGGTAAATATTTTCTATAATCCTATTTAAATTCATCTTTCAAGAAACTTTCAAGTCATAGATCTCTTTACATACATATAAAGGACTTGAGTAAGAAAAATGCTTTCATATATTCTCTTAAATATTTAAGTTCATTGATTTGATTTGAATGAAAATTTTATGTGCTTTATTGTCAAAATATTCACTTGATCTCTTTCATTCTTCTTTCAAAATATTTGGAAGATTTTATGTTTGCTTTGATTAAATTGATTTTACAAATAATAAGTCAACATTAGATTGTTTCTTGAAAGTATTTATTGCATAACTTAATTTGAATTTCACCAAATGTTTTGATCATCCATGTGATGTGATTTTATATAGCTCTTCAAGATTTTTTCATTTCAAGTCCTCATTTCTTTTAAAGTAAATAAATTTCTTTTAAGACTTGTAAGACTAATGTAAGACTACACCATGTATTTGGCATTGATGAGATCTATGTGCAATTTCCAAGTCTTTTATTTTTAATTATATTTTGGGTTTGGAGTGCCACACAATCTAGAATGTACCTCAATTATAATCTTATGGGCTTCTTGTTTGTCTAAATATCACAGCCATATTTGATTAAATGACATGTGATACAATATATTATTGATTAATGTGTATGAAAAGCATATTTCTTAATTTGATTTGGTAATGACTTATTTTAGAGCCTCCCTTGCTTAAAAAAGTCGATGAATGGTTGTCTCCAGTCACTTTTGACCTTCAGAAGAGTGGCTACCTTTTGCATTTCTATTTTTCTATTCATGTAATCTAAAACTATAAGGGATATAACTTATTACTTATGAACTTATATAGATATAAATTCTTTTTCAAGACATGTGATTTAGTTGGCAAGTTTACCCAAAGCATCTACTATTGAATTATCTCTATATGATTTTCTATAGAGTGACAAATGGAATTATTTTAAGTAATTTTATTATGTGTTGATAATAACTGAAAAGATTAAGGTGCAAAATCTTATAGATACAATCCACTTGATTAACAACCAATTGAGAAGCCCCAAAGATCTTATTTTTAATTTCTATAAGGATAGCTAACTCTAAGTTATAAGAGTAGCTTCATTATTTGTACAGGTCTTAGACAAATTATAAGAATTTCATATTACTCCTTTGACTAGAGTTATGAAAATCAATCCAATCCTGGATAGAAGAATTTAATTCTTTAATTTTCTTTGATGATGTCCATCAAAACATAATTCCCAAGTGGATTTAGGTTCCTCCTCTAAAGTCATGATCTGTTCATCTAGAAGATCATTACATAAAGTAGAACCCTCGGGAGGATGTTCTACTAAGAAGTCGCCTATAATTTGACCATTTATAGAGAGGAATAAACATGCTTGTCTAAACGCGTCAAGTTGGTCATGAGATATTGTAAAGGATTTACTTTAGAAATAATATTAGTTTATAAGAAAGCATATAATGCCTTAGTTTCGAGTGGCAAAGACTAAAGCTAAACAATGCTGTTCAATATGATAATTCATTTTAGGTGGATGAGTCTACGACTTAGATAATAAAGGGCATTTTTATCTTCTTCATTAACATGGGCTAGTAAAGCTCCAAGTAATTCATCAAGGTTGCGATATAGAATTAATGGCTTCCCTAAAATGAGAAACCAAAATAGGAGGGTTCATCAAGTATTTCTTTAGGCTTTCAAATGAACTCTATAATTTATCATCCCAAATAAATTTAGAATCTTTCTTAAATGTAAAATGCTGGCATCTCATATATAAGTTTGATATGAATCTTCTTAAACTTCTTAGGTGACATTTCGATGGCTTTAATTTTTTAGATCAATTTCACCCCATAGTGTCACTATAAATCCTTAAAACTTTCATGAAGTTAACCCAAAGGTACACTTCAAGGGGTTCATGTTTAGGTTGTAATGGCATAAACCATTTGAAATTGATCCTTAAGTCATATAAATGATTTTATTTTACTTTAATTTTAATGAATAAATCATCGATATTACATTCTACTTGATTATGAATTAAGTCATAAGATTCTAGTCATCGCCTTTGATAGGTAGCCCATTTTGAGAGAATTGCATGATGTAATAGAATATCCCAATAGGGGTTTTGAATGTCATATGTTTTTCATCCTCCAAAGACATCTTTATTTGGTTATACCTAGATGATCCATATTTGACTAAAAAATTTCAGAAGGCTATGTAAACAATAATTTCTAGTATCGAAATGAAAACTCATCTTTGGGACAAGTCTTATTCAAATCTCTAAAATTAATGCAACTGCATATTTGATCATTTTTTTTCTTTACCAAGACAATACTTGCTACCCAAATAGGTATTGCTCTTCTCGTATAACTCCTTCAATTAATTTTTTGACTTCAATAATGACTTGTTGTTAAATTTCTAGGTGCATCCATCTAAGAGCTTGCTTTATTAGGAGAGCATTAGGTTTAACCTCTAGTGTGTGAACTACAACATCCAGAGATAAACTTGGCATCTCATCATAATTCCATGCAAAGAAATCTTTATTTTCACAAAGTGAACTAATTAACTTTGAAATGTTTTGGACCCAACAATGAACTAATAAAAGTTGGCCTTAGGTCTTCATCAATTCTAGGTTGATTTCCTTTAATTTTCAATAGATTTTATTTTTTTCTTCAAATTTAGGGGCACACTCTAAATTATGCAATCATTTGGATCACTATCCTTTAATATTTCAAAATAGAATTCCTCTAAAAGTTATAAGGAATCCCAAAAAGCTTCCATATAATTATTTATCATTAAATAATGTTCCACATTATCTAAAGGTCCAATGGTACCAAACCCAACTCTAGCTTTCAATTTTAAAATTTTATTTTTAATACTCCATAAGCTTTCCATGCATTGAGCTGTATCTTTGAGCCAAGTATTTGAAATTAAACCACACCTTATTAAATTTTAACACAATCAAGATACCAATCTGAGAGTTCTATTATTTTATTTGATTATGGATCTTCAAGTTTTACATCTACTTCTAAGCTTGAAGGTGGGTATATAATAAAATTTATACAATCTTCCCATTTCTCCTAAAAGGTCACCAATTTGACTCTAACTGGAAATTTTATTTTGAGAAAAGAGGAGTTAAAGTCAAAGTGCCCTCATATTTTTTAGTCTTTCATAAGTAGATTCAGGTTCATTCTTTAAAACTTGGATTTATTCTTCATCACTATTTGATTCTAATAAAATTTTAAATTTTATTAAGGCATCCTTTGATTGGAATCTTCAATGGATTCTAAATCAATTTGTATTATTGGAGGTTCTTTTCTTTTCCTTCTTTTCTTTTTCTTTTCATTAATATGACATCTTTTCTTTTCTTTGATACTTCAATAATACTTAATTTCATAGGATCAAATACTTACCTTTTAGGCATATAATAGGCATAATCTTCATAAAGTTCAATCTCATGGATAAAGAATGGTTGTATGTCACTTTTATGGTGTATTCTACCCCATCTCTAGTGTATGTAATCTGGTGGAGATGATGAGGTAACCATTCTATGTTCATGTATTCATAGGTCTATCTAAGTGGGCATTAAAGGATGTCTTCGAGTTGATAATGTGAAAATTTTCTTCAATTTTCAACCCTTCTATTTTTTACCAATAGAGTGATTGAATCTAAAGCTTTCTCTTGAGTTTCATTAAACCCCTTAATAAAATTTTACCTAAATTTAGTATTCTAGTGTCAATCTTTAAAAAAAATAATGTAGTTCATAATGTTGTGCTAGGATTAATCAAAACTTTTGACAACTTGAGATTTTACACCTTGATGAAAATATAAAGGGGTCGATTGTGATTTGTGGTCCCCAAAAAGTAGATCCTCCTTTTAAAGGTGACTCGATCTCCTTGAAATAGCAAGCCTCATCGAAGAAGTTAGCGAGTTACATATCTCTAGATCAAGTATGTACTAATGATTCTCTCATTTCTTTTGATAGAACAAAGACATCATATATAATTAACTTAGTAGGAAGTTTTCTAAGATGGGCTGATGTCAGAATGCACCTTGAGAACAAGCTACTATTAGATCCTGCAAAGTTTTGAATTTTGATCAACAATTTGTTTTCCTTTATCTTTGAGAGGAGATAAACAAGGTGGAAAATCTTCCCACTATGGAGATTAACCTGATATCTCCAAGGGTGGTATCAACTTCCTTCATCAACAATATCCTTTCTAAAGATTAGTAAGAATGATAGCTCTATCTCTATGCTAATATGGTTACCTTGCACATCATTCATAGGACTATCAATGTTTGATCATGATTCACAAAACACATCAACATGCAAATACTCTTTTCATCTTTTATTTTTCTTTATTTTCAACATATTCATCAAAAAATGGAAAGAATATAATAAATTCCTTTAGAGGTAGACTTTTATTGATATCTTTAAAGTGTGTACATAAAGATAAAGGAATGTACCTAGCCTTTCTATCCTCATCATACAAACTCTATAAGATACAATTGATGCCCCTCCTTACCACTTTCTCGATCATCAACATCGATGATATTGAATAGGTCGAGGTGAACTAAATCTTCTTACTTTGGTGGATCAACCGGATGATCTTCTTCCGTGTCTTCGCGATTCCACATTGAATTTTTCTTTTTTTATCAAATATTTTAGAGGAATGGGATAAGGCTATATCCCATTCATTTGAAGGAGAAAAAGTATGAAGTAGAAGAATCACGTATAATAATTTTAATAGACTCTTATCTAGGGTCCACAAGGTACTATTTAGGTGTTTATCATGAACCCTCTCGAACTTAATGTTTAGATTTTCAAATCCAGCTCAACTTAATGGTAGGCAAGCTAATCTTCTCCTATCAACAAAGAATATGATCCTAGACGTGGCATCAAAATAAGTTGCCCACCATTTTCTATAAATAAGAGAATTAAATAAATTATAATTATCATTTAATTTAATGTAATATAGTCCAAAGAAAAGCTTTTGACTTATTAGGAAAACATAGCCATTTCATTATGGCTAGAATTTCTTTAAAAGATTTTTTTTTATTTCTTTGAAAGTACATAATTATAGAACCATCTCATTTAACAAATAAGAAAGTTTTATAACCTACTTAATGGATGTTGAGTATGCTAAGGATGAAATGAAGAGCTATCCAATAGAAAGAAAAAATAATCTTACCCAAAAAACACAAGTATGTTTATATATAGAAATAAAAGCTTATTTTAAAGATGGAGAGATGAATTATTTCCTAGTGGTGTCACCAAAAAATATCTCAATGGAAAAAATTATGACACCATAAACTTTAGAGATTTCTCATTTAGATAATCAAATTTGTCAAAGATGGAATAAACATAGTATATCAAAAGATAGTCATGTTATCATATAATGTATTTGATTACTTAAACAAAGACTCCTAAGGTTAATGGGTCCTCTTAATGTTCCAAAGATTCTTCCCTTGAACCACATGGACAGGATAAGGTTTATTTTATACCGATCATAGTTCTAAGGGGAAGCACTAATAGTTAATTACATCTTAGGAATTAGGATCTCTTCCTAAGAATATAGGCTCTTATTTTATGGATTTCAAAGTTGGTTCCAAAGAATTGTTAAATTGGAGTCCCAAAGGGGAATACATCAAAGGAAAAATTCTTTTGAAAACCAATTAAGATAATACAAAAAAGCTATAATTGGTATGCCTAGTAGGCATTTCAACTATCCTATCATTGGCTTTATATTTTAAGATAAAATTTATTAAAATTTGAGTTGACATTTTATTAAAAATTAAAGACTTAGATTCATGTACAAGACTAGTAAAATGCCTAGGGTTCAAAACTTATTCTTAGAAGGATGCTTGAACATAAATCTATAAATGCTTTTGACATAAGTGAGAGGCTCAACCTAGTTTGACTTTGTGAAATTATTGGCTCTTTCTCAATTGAGGAAAGGAACATATCCTTTGCTCATTTGGACTTATCCCAAAAAATCTAAGTCTATAAATGCTTTTGACTAGTTTTAAATAAAAAATTATAAAAATTACAAAATCACTTTAACTCACTATCACTAATATCTAAACCTTTAAGAAAAATTCACTATGTCTCGAGGTTAAAAACTTAATTAATAAAGCATTTAGGATTTAAGGTTTAATAAAATAATTTAAGATATAGAGATTAATTAAACTTTAAATCATTGGATTTAATTAAATAATTAAAATTAACATTAACTCAATTAATAATGTTAATCATTATAAAACCCAAGAGGGGTGTGAATTATGTATTAAAATATTAATTTTAGATAACTTAATTTAAAACTTTTATTGAAAATTTAAATCTTTAATGTTTTAGAGAAATAAAACAACAATCAGTAGAAAAGTAAAGCATAGAAATAAATAAAGAGCTCACACAAATTTTGTGTGCTTTCTAAACCTCAAAATTGGCCTATATCCACATCTAGCCACCCAGGCTAAGAATTATCAAAATCAAAGTTGACAATAAAACAAATCTCTCATACTCTTTTCATAAAGTACAACCCAACACCATACTTTCCTTAACGGAAGTATAATCCAATATTGTACTTTCCTTAACAAGCACAACCTAACAAGAAAATAAGAAAGAGAAATATGATAGTATTTTACTCACAATTTAAAAGTATTTTTCTTTCACAACCCAACTTCAACAATATTAAGGCAAGTGAAAACAAAAGTAAGAAAAATAGCTACGCTAATTTGTATTTAAAATTTAAATCAATGACATGAAAGATGTATATGATGCAAGTGAATCTTTAAAATATTTGAAGAGAATTATAAGAACATGAAATCAAAGTATATTAGTTGATGATCTAAAGTGTGGTACAATTATGATTTGAAAACAAAATAACCAATTTTATATGGAGACTTAAGTTTAGAAAAGATCAAAAAATGAATATACAATATTAAAGCCCATAAACTAAAAAGGTCTCTTAAAAGAACTATCATATATTCAAAGATGAGATAATTTAAAGGAAAATAAAACTTTCTACTCACAAAATTCTATTTTAAATAATCAACACAAAATTAATCTTACAGTATATGTAAGAATAAAGAAGAGAGAAGAATTTGCAAACAAAAAATTTATCCAAACACAAGCAAAGCTTTGGAGAACTTGAAAAGGGTATGAATAGATGTGTTAACCACAAAACAAATTGACCAAATACTATGAAATCTTAAGCCAAGAAAGAGATCAAGGTTTCACACAAGAATAGTAACAAAATTAAAATTAAATAAACCTTGAATAGCTCTCAATCAAGATGAATTTTCACCAATCCTCCAACTTCTTTTGCAATATTCAAGGAAATCACTTGTAGGTTGGGAGATGGAAGAATGATGAAGAGATTAGCACTTGATTCACCAAGAAAGATCTCTAAGAAAATTTTGCAAGAATTCACCAAGTGAGGAAAAGTCTAAGAGCGTTTAACCTAGAATTAAGAGCATTAAATAAAAGAAGAAGGCTAGAGGGTCACCAAAGAGATGAGAGTAGGAGGAGAACACTTTAGGAATTAATTTGACTTAATCAAATCAAAACAAAATTAATTTGCATGAGGATAAATTCCAAGTGAAAGAGGGAAATTCAATTAGGAAAGAAAGTTTGATTTGAATCTACCAATTTGAACTTCAAATTTCATGATAAGGAGTTCGCCAAGGGAAATAAGAGAGAAAGTTTAATTAGTAAGTGATCCAATTTGAATAAATCAAATTAAATTAATTTAGCATAGTGAAGAAATCACCAAAGGGGATATGGAAGGAAAATTAATTTGAAAAGAGACTTAATTTGAATCAGACATCTCTTGATAAGATCTCTAATGTAATTAGAAAATTAATGAAAAGAGGTGAGTTTGAAAAATTAGCAAATATATCAAGACACCAATAATTTGCAAAAAAAAAAAAGGCATTAACTCAAATTTTGTTTTATTTAAATTAAGCATGTGTGACATTTGCCAAAGAAGTCTTCATGATGAGATTCAATTAAAATTAAATGTAATATCAAGGAATATTCAATCAATTAATCTTGATTAAATGAAACAAGGAAAGTTATGATACTTAATGCATCTTAAATAAAATCCAAGGAAATTAAGAATTTGGCCAAGTTACCAAAATTAGATTAGATCTATTTTAATGCACTCAAATCAAATTAAATGATGATAAATCAGATTTTAGGAGATTTTAAATTGATAATCATCATGTGAATAACTAGAATTGAATTATGTATATGGTGACCATGGATTTTTTTTCAAAATAGATATTCATAAAGGAAAGAGGATAATTCCATGGTTTTGTTAATTAAATTTGAATTAACTCAAATCTATTCAAGTTAATTCAAATTAGCTTAATTAATATAGCATATGGTAATACCATAATATTCCATAAATAGTTAGGTTTGAATTTGAATTAAGCACGAGAATATTTAATTTGAAATCAAAATAATTCAAATTAAAGATTCAAATAAATAAATTTTTTTAATTTAGAAAAGATGGAATAATTATGGAAACTATTTGAATGACTCTTTTTATTTTACAAATAATCATGAAACAATTTGTCCAAAAGGTTTTGGATGATAGATAAGATATGAGAGAAAATTAGGATAATAGAGAGAGAAAAATAATATATTGAATAATTTTCAAATAATTTAGATTTATGCATTGAATAAATAGCTAATGAACATGACTAAGCATGGAAATAATCTAGTGAAATCTGAACTTAATTTAACTTGCATGATCACAATAATTGGAATAAAGTTTATGCATTTAGTTCACATTATCTAAAATGGATAATTTGAAGAATAATTGTAATATGAAATGTAAAATTTATGAATAATTCTAAATAAATTATTTTGAGATGAATGAATGATTTATTTTATTTTAGTGAGCTTTTCATTTGCCTTAATGTTAATCCTAGAAAAATTCTAGTTTAAGTCCAACATCTTTAGCATCCTAAATTGATTGAAAACGGAATTGAGGAATTTTCTACACACTTGAATTTAACTTAATTAGTAACATACGTTTGTATCATCAAAATCAATCTCATATGAGGTGGGACTCATGAAGTCAACAAAATAAAACTTAAAATGAAAGCTAAATCATAATAACATGAACATTAAATTTCTAATTAAGGTATAAAATATATATTAAATCTTAATCAAAGATTATAAATAAAAATAAAATAGTAATAAACCAAATCAAGAAATATTTCATTAAATTAAGAGAACCAAAAAGAGGAATGAATCTCAATCAAAATTCTAAATGAAATAAAACATTAATCAAATCAAATTAAACTCAAATGGATTTAAAGATGCCTATAGTTTTAGCTTGACTTAGAATGAATCTTCATCTTAGAATGAAGATCTCATTAGGATTTAGGATATTAAATAGAATGGGTTCCACCCAAAGTAGAATTTTATTTATTCTTCAACTTTGAAAATTTAAATTCCCTTTAACATAAAATGAAAATGAAATCTTAAATCAACCAAATTACTTAAATTGGAACCACCCAATGGGAATTTAAACAAATTTTAAGATTAAATGAAATTAAAAGAATGAAAATAAAATTTGTCATAATTAACAAACATATGGTTTATAGTCTAGACACCCAAGATTGTAGGCTATTGGTTCAAGGAGGTTTTTTGATACCTCAAACTTTTGGTTTAATAATGACACATACCTGAAGAAAACTTATTAAAGTGATATCTTAAATTCAAATTAAATCAAACTTTGAAAACCTAAATTAAAACTTGAACTTAAGATGTCAATAAAATTTTTACCTACAAACCTCCTTCACACATTAGATTATTAGGTCTACCTTAGACTTTGGTCAATTTTTATTTTGATGTGATATGCAATATATTTTTTAATTTTGTGGTGTATTGTTTTAGATTGGATGGCTAAGATTGTTTGCCTATTAGTATGGAAGGACATTCTTTTAGTCTAACACTTTTTTTTTGTGGGGGTTGTGGTAAAAGAGATTGTTGTATAAAATATATTAATATTGTTTGTTTATATGCTTAAGTCAAGCATAATCCAATAGGATGGGCTTGACAAAAACTAATGCTAAGCTCATATCCTTGCAAATATTACTATTAGAGTGTTGTTTGTATTTTCTAATATTTATTTTGTAGGGTTTAGAATTTTATTTTAAAATTTTAAATGTAATTTGAGCCTAGTTATTTAAGATCTATCTAGGAATAGCAAGAGTTGACTCTACTAGCTGGGCCCCTATGAAGCTTGTAGAGGTCCCTAAAGAAAGAGATGATCATGGAGAAAGACCATAGATCTAGACTTTTATTTTTAGGGTGAAAAAAAGAGCTCGACTACTTTTTTTTTCTTCCAGGTATACAATGGCACACCACTAGCCTATTCTTATTAATGAAATTAGTGTAATTTATTTTGGGTGCCTAATAGAAATTGCCTACTTTTCTTTATTTATTTCGTTGTGTTTTTTATATTGAAATGTCACATTATGCTCTTAAGAAAAATAAATTTTTACCCAACTTAAATCTAAATAACTTAAACAAAATAAAGAAAATTTGAAACTTCACACATAAATTAAAGCCTTAGATGCAACTTAAAAGCAATTAGAAACAATTAGCTTTTAAACCATAGCATATTGTTCAAAATTGTTGAATTGGGCACTTCATCCATTATACATGAGATTAACCTTTAAAGATAACCACCTTCTTGGGAAGTGTGCCTCTTATTATGATTTGTGCCATGACTACTTCTAACATCATCTCATTATAGGCATAAATTGCATTCCCAAAGGCCTTAAATGAATTATAAGTCAAAACATTTAAAAGCTAAACATTATTGCATTAGTTAAGTGTGTATCATACCTAACATGATTCTATGTAATAGGAGTGAGTTTAGGTTTCCTAGATGTAACATCCTAGTCATCACATACATAAAATCATGGATTTAAAATTCAAGGTGGTGGTAATTTGTAGCCTTATAGGCGGTGATTCAAGAAGAGTAAGGGATAAGTTATGTTCCTCATGAGAGAAAGAGCAAATGATCCCAAATGTTGAACTAAGTTGAGCCTTTAACTTGTGTCAAAAGCACTTGTAGACTTAAGTTTTGAAGCATCCTTTATGAATAAGTCTTCAAACCTAGCATTTCTCAATCTTCTCTGCTATATATTTAAGTCCTAAATTTTAATAAAATATCAAAATCTTAATAAATTAAATCTCAAAATTATAAATCCCAAGTAGGATAGCTGAAATACTTATTGTGCATCCTAGTATCTAGACATTTATTACTTTATCCCAATTGACCTCGAAAAAACTCTTCCCTTCAAAGTGTTCTCTTTGAAATTCCAACTTAACCATCCTTTGGAACCAACTTTGAAATTCATAAAAGAAAGAGCCTATTTCTTTAATTGAGAGTATTCTAAGAAAAAATCTTTATTCTAAAGACTTAATTAACTATAAGGGCTTGTCCATATAAGGAATTATGATCCCAATATAAAATAAATATTGTCATAGTTTTCTACATAGTTCAAGGGAAGAATCTCTAGACTAGAGTCATTATTTAAATAATCAAATTCATTATAAGATAACATGTTTATCTTCCATGATAATCTATTTATTCCTTAATGATGAATTTAATTACTTAAATAAGAAATTTGAAAACTCTATGTGGTGTCATAATTTTCCCCACACTTTGTACTTCTTCAAAATCTTTTGAACTTTTAGAACCCTTAAAACTAATGCTAGTTTAGGACACATTCTTTGAGTTTTATTTAACTATATTTTTATAGGCTTTTCTTTGGGAAAGAATAGTTCTTCTTGAGTTAGTTTCTATTGCAATCATGTAACATGACTCTTTTAGTTTGAAAATTGAAATTTTCATGTATGCTTATAACTCGACACATTTCTTCTAAAACCTCTTCTTCGAGATTTTATGTTAAGTTGTAAGTGAGCCATGCACCTCCAACTTAATTTTTTTTCATGTATATTGATCATATTCATCCAAAGAGTCAATCATCTTTTGTGTCTAGATTTTTTTTGAGGTTTCCTCCTTTTCCTTGATTTATGTGATTTTAATGAGGAAGCTTAGTCACTTTTGTCTTATTTATTTTATATAAAAATTCCCTATTGGGCAAGAGTAATATTAAATCCATTTCACATTCCATGGAGTTCTTCCATCAATACCCTTTATGGCTAGAAGGATGTTGATCATTCATTTAGTCTTCTTTGAGATGAAGGTCTCCCAACCAATTCTTTTTTGCTAAGACTTTGCCTCTATCTATATTTTGTATTTCAATTGGGTTGACCTCTTTGCCTTTTGTATTCTGATTTGGGGTATTGTGATACCATTCACCTTCTCCTTTTAGGATGTACCAACACACTATCCGAGAAGGTGAGCTCCCCTTTCTATAACTTTTTACCCAATATTTGGAACAAAACCTTTCACAAAGATGTGTCATTGCATCGAGTTGACAGATTAGAGTCCCATGATGCTCCATTAGTGTCGTAATGCTCAATGAATGGTGACTAGCTTTTAGATCCTTTATAAAATTAATGGTAATAAATATTAATAAGTGCTCTTTTGAACCAGAAAATAACCATCTTGACTAGATGAGTAGGCATCACATACGAGCCATGGCAGATCTTTAATCTCAAAAATTGAGAGGCCAATGCCTCACCACTATTAAAAGTAGTGTCAAGGTAGGGTCCAATAAATAGGACCTATAAGCTATTTTTTTCATTCTGATTTTGTTCCTTTTAGAAGTTCTTGGACACTTCATTTTCTTAGCTTTTGCTCTTTTTTATGACAATGAATATGCTAATAAAGTACTTCCGTATAAGAAAAGCTTTAAGCAACAATAGTTGATTTGTCAACATGAAAGTGGAGAAGAGGTATCATCATGCTCTCATCAATAAGCATCTCATTATTGAGAGGAGCTTTCAGAATCAGTTATAGAGAGAATCATCAACAAAAGGCTGGAAGAAGCTAGCCACGATAATATATCTTGCATCTGTGGTGCAAGAGTTCTTTAATATGAAGGAGCACGAATAATACAATTTTGTATGGGAAAACTTATGAGTTTTGATGGTACTATGATAAATATATATTATAATTTGTAAAATATTGTATATGATCAATATCTTTTCTTATAATGATAATCTAATTTCGATGAAATATTTATTTTTTTACTATCCAGGAAATTGATGAGAGAAAATGATTATCAACTTTCTTGCCACCAAACTAATTCGAGGCTAAAGCTTGGCATTATTTTATTTTTTCGTTGATGCTCACAAGTCAATGAGGTAACTAGTATAAGACCATTTTGAATTTTGTGGTTCAAAAGGCTTTACTATAGATGTTGGAAAAATTATTTATAATTCAATTTGTAATATGTTTAAAGTTTACTATGGATTTGGTCATCCTTTCAATTATGCTTTATGAGTTGCACGATCAAATGATGAAGAGGTCCTTATACAAAGTGCTCTCATGACTAAAAGAGCAATTGAATGATTTAGATTAAAATGGTAGAAGAAATCTCCCATGCGTAGTCAATCCAAATCCTCCAAACCTTTAATTGAGTAACTTGAAGATATTGGAGGAGAAGTCTCACAATTAAAGAAAATGATGGGTGAAAATAGTCAATGATAGCGAAATTAGAGAAGTTTATTTCATCATAATGAATATCAACAATTTTCTTATATGAATTATTTTAACTCAACACTCGCTCAAATGTTCAAAACTACAACTTTAATGCTCCAGTAGAGTTCCTTTTCCTAGTCACCACCAAATATGTTGGCACCCACGAGTCATAAACAAAAGATGAAGATGATGAGGAAGACTGTTTTTTAGGCTAGTTTCCCTTTTATTTATAATATTTTGTAATAAATTTTATTTTATAATAAAATATTTTCATTTAATATTTTATATCTTATCATTGCAATTATTTGGTTTTTTAAGATTTAATGCTAAAATTTAAGTGAATAACAAATTTTAACCCAAAATTGATGACTTTAAGAGATCAATACCTCATCTATAAATAAAACTTAGGTATTAAAATCAAAGAGATAAAGACTCGCATCTAGATAGCATGCAATTGAACATTTTTTATTCTTACAATCTAAGAAGATAGTAATGACGCCTAGATTGTAGTGCCATGGTACCAAATGATAAATGCCTAGCTAAGTGATGGTACTTAGGCCTACAAAATTATATATGAGTGCTTAAATGCTATAAAGTCAACACAATGCCTTGGTACTTTAAACACAACATCATGTATGGATTGGATATTTTGACTCAATAAGAAAGCGGCATTGTGGTGCTAAGATTTAGTGGTGGTGTTTATTTTTGAAGTGGACACCACAGATAATAGAGGTACTTATTGAAGTGATCATGTGTGATGAGGTATGATACATCTCCAAAGAGAGACATCACCTTATAATAAACCTAATCACTTAATAAGGACTTCTAAGACATTATGGCTCTTTTGATATTTAGATTCTTCCCTACTTTACAAGAAAAAAGTAAAGCGGTTTATTTTAGCTTTCTTGTTCCTATGGAGGCAAGCCTCAGTTAATCATCCAAGGAAATGGGATTTTCTAACAACACTCTTAATTAAAGTAGTCAATTATTATCTCAAAGATTTCAAGGTTAAGACTATCAATAAATTGGATATTTTGAAAAATCAATTGGTAATGTTCAATTGGAAAGACTTATTTTGGGATCCAAAGAGAATAAGTAGAAATGCTCATGATGGAAGTCTAGTGAGCATCTTATCCTATGGTGAGGCTTTATATGTTTGAAAGTGAGGATTTATTTTGTTTGAAATAGAATTATATTAAATGTTAGGCTTATAATCCATCAACACAAGATTGTGGAAATGAGGTGAGCTTTATAGGAAAGAAAATCATAAAGCAGAGGTCATCCTAAATCACACTCAAAATCAAATGTTTTACTAATTAACTTAATTCCCAATTAGTTCTTAATTATGTTAATTAGTAAAACATTCAAACCACTAAGCCTAAATCACTATTCAAAATCAAATGGAAATATTTTAATAAATCTCCTTTATTTTAATTTTCTAAAGAGTATTTATTAGCATTATTTATATTTTTCTATAATTAGTTATGATTTTATGAAATGAATTATTAAGCCTAATCAACCTTTATCTCATGCTGGACCACCGATGTGGCAATGCTTTTCACGTGACGCCATGAGATTTATTTAAAGGCCCAACGAACGCATTTCTTTCATCTCGCCATCCGTTCTAAGATCGGATGTGGGGATTAACCAATGGTTCTTATAAGATTAAAATTGAATTAATCTTGTGGATTAATCATGGCCCATTCCAATCATGTGAAATTGATGGAGGATGATCCGTATCTCCACGTGATGGAAGATGGTCACACCCACCTTCATCTACTGATCCAAGCTCACAAGCTTATGAGATATCAAAATCAATCCCAAAATGTTCTTGAGGGGGATCTAGATGGATCCTATGAGATTTGCATGAAATCACAATTTTCTTCATAAAGGCCCAAAAAAGTTAAGAAAATGTCGATTTGCTAGAATTTGCCTCATTAGCTAGAATTCTGACCAAGATAGCTTCATCTTTAAGAGACAAAGCCTTATTGAGAAGATGGTACCATGACCACATGAGATCAACCATCATCAAAACTCATCTGAGTTAGGCTTGGAGTGGTCCAGTGCTCGAATTGATGGGGAGAAGATTCTACCTTGTCGAGCTTGGTGAACATGTGAATGAAGTTAATTTGAAATTTGAGGTTTAATAGATTTGGATGAATTTAGGCCTTATCATGTTTCAAGTTTGGTGTTTTCGGTGGGGAAGCCTAGGAGCTTAGAAAATTAATGGGGAGAGTCATCTCCTGGTGCTCAGCCATGAGAATACTCAATGTGTTTATTCAAATAGAATGAGGGGAGTATGCCCCTCCTTCCTCAAATCGGATGGCTAAAATCTTCAAGGCTGTCCAATGGAGGTTGAAGGTGGTAGGAAGAGGTGGCTCCTGGTTGGCCAAGTGCCCAGGTATAAGTCCTTTTCTCCCTTTGGTGAGCCAATGAGAGGTGGGTTAACTCACCTCCTTTGACCTAGTTTGATCCAAGTAGCCTTGAGTCGCTAGCATAGAGCTAGAAACCAAACCGAGCTTTGGGTGGCTTCAAGTGCAATGGTGGAGGTTTGACCACCAAAATGGATTTTATCTTATGTGGAGGGCTTTATCTAATAAATAATCCAACTTTAATTTGGGTGGGTTGGATTTTGACCAAGGTATGTAGCACCAACATTTTAAGACTGGACATGATCTTATAGTAATAAATTGAGGTGGTTCTAAAGGCTGTTTCTTTCATTTATAATTCTTTATTTGATTATATCCATGAACCATCAATCAAAGAGAAGACATGAGATGAGGCAATGTCCGATCGCCTAGTATTGTTAGTGGAAATTCATCTTTGGGTATGCCTTATTAAGATCCCACAAATTGTATATGAATTTGGTTTCTTTCTTGACTTTAGAAATGACTTTGTTCAATGTCTATACATCTGGAGCTCGCTTGATAAGGTTCATTGGGATATGCTAGCTTATTAACCACTATATGGGAGCTAATCTATTTCTTCATAACTCCATGGGTACTTAAACTCTGAGTAGCCTAACCAAGTTATAGGTTTCAATTTTGTTCAACAAGATGATGTTGGCTTGGATTGTTCAATTCCCAAGTTGATTTCTTTGAGTTTGCCAATGGTTGACTTGATTTCATCTTTAAACTCTAGCGTGCATCCTTAACTTGGAACTCATATGGATCATCTAAAGTTTTTAAGCACACCTCCTCATATGAGTTAATGTGATTTGAGAAAACCTATCAATCAAATGATTGGTGATGACCAAACAATAATCATCATCATCGGGCTTACTATACCAAAGCTTAGTCTGAATTTTGTTTGAGAATTCTTTTATATATTGTTCCACATCCATTTGAATCTCAACATGCTTAACCATGCAAGTAGAATCAAACCTTTTAGTTGAGTTAAGAACAAACGGAGTACCAATCACAAGGTAATTCAATTAATTTTATATGAATCATCTTCAAGTTCTACTTCAACTTCTTGACTTGAGGAAGATAGTCTAAGATAGAACCTTCAATCTTTGTATTGGGGATGCTATCCATATAAGACCATCTTCACCTAGATTCAAGTCTATATGGATAGATGGTGTACTCAAAGATGGGACAAATCTTCGGTGGGTGGTGATGAGGCCTTCCACCTCAGGACTCCGGACTTGCCTCTTCCTTATAGAGGAGGTCTATCCTACCCACTTGTTCAAAATAGAGTAACGAACTGGGTGGAATCTAATCTTAGCTCCACTTCCTCCTTAAGGTATATTTCGTCCCTTTATTTTTTTTTCTTTCTCTTTTTCTCTTTTATTTCTTCTTTCATTTTATTTTTCTATCACATTAGGATATTGACTAAATTTATGAGAATATATCCACCTCATGAACTGCAAAGGGTTTGAGATCTCCTTTGACACAATACTTGATTCCACCTCTCATGATCATGATGCACAATGTAAAGAGGATGGAACCTTGTCCCCAAGCACATTGAAAGATGTATCAGTCAATTTGTATAAACTTAAATCCAATCATCTATTTCTAAGGCAACACAGAGCAAGACTCACCTTGTTCATTGAATCAAACATTATCTTCCATATAGAGTTTAGAGATATCAATTAAGTAGGTAAGGATCTTAAACTCATAATATTGTATGCACGGTCAACCTGAACTCGGATAGCTAAATCGCCAACATCCACTATAATATAGAGATTGTGGTCAATCATTCCTAGAAGTAGGTCTTCATTAATATAGCTCAGATCTCCTTTGAATGGAATGCTTCCTCTGCAAGTTAGATCTATCCCAGCAAGTTTATACCACTACAGTGGCTTCCACCTCCCGAGTTGTCCCTCATGGAAAAATTCCTTGATGTTGGAGGTTTTGTTGTGAAAACCTATAGAGAATGTTTTGATTTTAAAATGATCTTTAGAGGTACGGAATAAAGAAATATCCTAACCTTCTTTTGTCTTGAGAGGATGGAGGTATCCCAATTACTATAATTGAACTAGATGGTTATTCTAAGTATTCTTAGGGATGACTATAGCTTTGACTTAAAGCTATGATCAAGACAATCTCAAAGGTAATACAATCCTCTAAGATTTGTCCTAACATGGTAGGGGTAGTAGCTAGGATTATCACCCCACTTTGTCCAACTTCTTGGTTGAGGCTTCTTCAAGAGATTCTTGAAGGTCTTCTTGACTACCTCCCTCTTGAATGAGTATGGTTTGTTTAATTTTTAAGAGTAGGTGGAAAATAGCTTCTTGGTGGTGGATATA
The DNA here is from genome assembly GCA_021442155.1 of Cymbidium sinense. Classification (NCBI taxonomy): domain Eukaryota; kingdom Viridiplantae; phylum Streptophyta; class Magnoliopsida; order Asparagales; family Orchidaceae; genus Cymbidium; species Cymbidium sinense. The sequence continues at coordinate 178,116,800 of CM038216.1, read as the reverse complement.
TACCACTTGACTAGAAGACGTTGGTGGTGGTTTGTAGCACCATGATAGTGACGAGGAGGTGGAAATGGAGGCTACTAAAATTCAAGTATGTCAAAATGAACTCTATGGTGCTTCCCTTATCCATTGACACAGTATCTTTTCTTTTGAAGACTTTTTGAGGCTTGCTTAGATTGGTCTAAAAATGGTAAGTGTTTGACTTCCTCTTGTAGGTTTACTGATTAGCTTTCAAATATCTTTATGGTGAAGCCCTTAAGCATGGCAACTGGCCATGGATATTCTTGTAGAATCTTAATGGCATGCTACTTGACTATGGTTTGTGTTTCATACTCTGCCATCTAATGTAATTAATAAGAGACTCATTGGGTTTTGTTTCTACAAGGTCACCTACAATTATCCTTTCTTGCAAATGTGATGAAGAGATCCTCTAACTACAAAGGTCTTCAATAAACCATTGGGCAATTTTCCATACCAATCAAATGCCACACCTTAGCTCTAACAAATAGATGAAATATAAGTGCATCAATGCCATAAATAACTGGCCTTGAAGTGTGCAATATGTGCCTTGGGTTCCCAGCCATCAAAATCTTGAAGGATGGTGGCACAAAACCCTTGGGGTATTGAACTACATCTAATGCCTCTAAGGTCTACCCTTTGGAATGGATGAGCTGGCTTGCTCCAATGCTTCTTTAATCAGCTCTTAATATTCTTTTCATGCATGGATGTTATCATGGACCTTCCTATGCAAGCTACCAACATCATATTCCATGGGAGTGCACTTGGAATGATCTATGAACTAGCTCAGCCGATCTCATGAAGGAAGGTTGTGAGGGCTTGTTTGACTAGCCATCAACTCCTCACCTTCTTCTCCATCACCTAATCATTCTTCAATTTGATTTGGTAGAGGAGGTTGAGTTGAGGACATGTGTCACCTTCCTCAACTAAAACATCGCCCTAGCATCTCTCCTATGGGGATCTTTATCAACCATGGACTTCACCTAGATCATCTAGCATGTCATCCTCATCGCATCAAACTCTAGTAAACCCTCCTTTAACAGAATGATCATCTCAAATTATCCGCCTCACTGGGCATGATATTCCTCTAAAATTTCATCCAAAGGGTCATCTACGACCAAGTTCTACTAGAACATAGGCTGATGACCTAAACTAGACTAAGGAAGATCAATAGTCTGACCGGTGGAGTACAATCTCAAATATGGGATGATCTAGGTATCCCTCCCCTCTCCTCCTCCAACAAGGGAGTAACCACTAATTCTTGGGCCATTCACCATTGGGATGGAGAAAAGGGGGGAGCTCCCTCATCTCAACAGTGGAGTATGGAGTGGGATTTAGGCTATAGCCACATCACCAATGGAGAAGCTCTCTCTCATGGGGGGCTTACTTGGTGTGGGTAGATGGTGGAACTTGGACTAGTGAAGGTGAACCACGAGTGGAGAGGTGTAATGTAGGTGACACTTGCCTCTGCCAAGATCTCCACCTATGATTGGAGGTACGGTATGGATAATGAGGTCGAATGATGATACACCATCAGAAAATCCATCAAAGTCAAAGCCATTTGGCATACCTCCTCTTCTATCTTGCCAACTTGTGTACTCACCTTGAGACCTCTATGAATTTGATCCCTAACACTTAGGGATTAAGCTTAAGTCATGTAATGTGTTGACTGAGCATCCATGAACTCTACCAACTCTGAAGAATAGGTTGTAGACCATATATATTCCTCCTTGCCTAGATCTAACATTTACAGGGGTAATGTAGCTATCCTTGATAGTCCTCCTCAACATGGGAAGCTTCATCTACCTCCTGGCCGCATTCTCATGCTCTTGATCTGTGGTTATTGTTGCGACATTTGGTCTTGGTGAGTTAGGCGATGGAACCAACCTTGAAAGACTATCTTAGAAGCTAAGATAGCCTTCTTATGAGGCAACAAAGGTAAAATTGTAACAATGGGGTAACTAACTGAATTGCGGGGAACCTCAGATTTCCTCAAAGAGGAACTGACGGACCAAGTTGAATTGGAGAAGGGGCTTCTTGCACCTCCTCTCGACTTTAGTAAGGGCACTGCATGTGACTTTGAAGTGCAAAGCCAAGCCCAAACTTGAAGATTGGGACACTAGTGAGTATGGCCCGACAAAACCCACACCGGAGGAGAAAGAGATGAGCACCTACGAAAAGATATGGTGAAAGACATAAGGAAGGAAGAAAGGGACTAGCATCTTTGCTATCTTTAAAAGAGAACTAAATTACTTTGCTTTGATGTTGACTTGAATTATTGATTTTGATTTGACTTTTGAATTATAACCCTCATTTAACAAATTTATGCTAAATTGGGTTTTTGTTTGTAGGAGAGATTTGGTGATTTGAAGGAGAGATTTTCTTTTGTTACTTTAGATTGTATTGTTGGGTTTGATTTTGATTTTGTGTTGGAACCCTCATTTCAACAAATTTGGTCATGTTGAATGGGATTCAATTATTTTAAAGAGACTTTGGAAATGAGATTATTGTTCATGTACCATCTCAAAAGATAGAGACATCATTCTACAGTGGACCTAATCACCTAATAAGGACTCTTAAGGCATGATGTGTCTTGTATATCTAGAAATTCTTCCCTACTTTACATGGAAAGTAAAGCAATGTTTATTTTATGCTAGGTTCTTAAGTTCCCTATGGAGGAAAGCCTCTATAGTTAATTACATCTAAGAAATGGAATTTCATAACACTTGAGATTAAAGTAGTCATTATTATCTCCAAGGATTTCAAGGTTTAGACTATTAATAAATTAGATATTTCAAAAAATCAATTTGGAATGTTCAATTGGAAAGACTTTTTTGGGATCTAAAAGAGAATAAGTAGAAAATATTCATGATGCTAGGAAGCTTAGTGAGCATTCCGCAATCTATGGTGGGGCTTTATATGTTTGAAAGTGAGAGGATTTATTTTGTTTGAATTGAAATTTCATTAGATTGATAGGCTTATAATCCATCAACACAAGAATATAGAAATTTCTAAGAGGTGAGGATGCTCATAGCCCAAAGGAAACAAGCAATCTCATATCCTAAATCTAAGGGGCTTTAGTACAAGCTAAAGCACAACCTAAATCTAAGCTTAGAGGGGACATAAGAATTTACCTCCATAAGAGAGAACAAATGTCGACTATTTTGGACTTACAACCACCTATAGTGGCCTCATTAACACCTCCTACACTTTAAAATCATGTAGTAGTCTTTGAGTTGCAAGATGGTTAGGCTTGTCACTTTTGAAAAGGAGAGGAGTCCTAAACTCACTCTAAGAGACTAGATCATATTTGGTATGAGCATATGACTTAATCTAAATGCAAAATCTTTTCAAATTTTATATTATTTTGAAACATTCATTTGGACAATGACTTTAGGATTTCTTATGCCTAAATGAATGATGAAATTTGATTATTGGCCAAATCAAAGAGAAAGATGGTGAAGCTCCACCATAAAGGGATGTTCTCATAGGTGAAGCCCTTAAAGAATGGAGGCTGATTTTACAAGAGTGATTCAATATGATATGTATGATGTTAGACATACAACATACAACGGGGTTGATAAATCCTTTATTAATCTTGATTATAACCTAAGCTTTAAGATGATCTTGTGAGTTATTTTAATATTTAGTTATGAGTTATTAATTTATAGGAAAATTAGTTTTATCCTAAGATTCTATTGTATCCATGCCACACATTCAATCATCAATCATGAAGAAACTATAAATAAAATGTAATCGATACGCAAGCTAAACACAACATCATTCATTTTATTAACTTGAAAGAATAAAACAAAAGCTAAATTACCAAACCTGAAAAGAAAATTAGGTATTCTACTACACAACTTAATATAAAATAATAACTACAATTGAAATTGAATACATGTTATGGGGTCTTCACTTTCATTTCTTCTTTTGATTTGAGTTGCTTAAGGAATCACATGGCCTCCAAGACTTTTCTAGCCACCCCATAGTCCCATAACACTAATCCTAATTCATATTACAAAGTTACATTTTATGGAAAGTAAATCTAACTATACCTACAAATATTAGCTAAACATACATACAAATCTTCAAAGGGAACATTTATATTTATTTTAAGTGAAGCACAATCTTAGAAAGTAATATTAGACAAATAAATGAACATTAACTTAATGTCATACACAACATCCTTAAAACATTTCATCATAAAACATAACATAACATCAATACAATATCAACTTAGGACTAGAGTGGTGCTTATTTCTAGTGTGTGTTAAACCTTTGTGTGATATGTTGAACTGCCTTTTCATCACCTATAACGCATATGATTTAACACGAGCATCTATACATACAATATATTTTGGCATACTTAAATGATGAATGAATGCATATATTTGGTGATTATATTTTGTTTGATTGAGTTATTTATACTTATAAATTAAAGTTCTATATAAATTCTAATACAAATACACATAGGTATGTAATTAAATAAGTATCTTTTGTTATCCTGAAGTGAGATAATCAAATGGCATCCTTAAGGCTACTCAAAGCCTCATATTCTTGGGATGAATTATATACTTATTAGCATTCAAATATATGTAGATCTATATATAGTAAGAAACAAAGCTTTACATTCACATGCTATACATTTTGTGACTTAAGTGGCTATAGATGCAAGTGTTTTAATAGAAAAAGGATTATCATTCTTTAATTAAAGGCACATACACATGTATAAAAGATGTAAAAGTATTTATTGTTAACTAGTGAGATAGTCAAATGATCTCCTTGGGGCTACTTAAAGCCTTAGATTCTTAGGATGTCCGGACTATATACTTTCTATTTTAAATTCATAGATATATACATAATTAGATGAATGAAAGCCATGTAAAAGATTACATTTTGTTTGATTAAATTTTTTTATTATGAAGCTCTATTCAAATTCTAATATAAATATATGAGGAATGAAATTAAATAAGTACACACCTTTCTAAGGTAAGTGAGATAATCAAATGACCTCCTTGGGGCTACTTAAAATCTCATATTCCGTGATGTCCAGATTATATACTTATTAGCATTCAAACATATAAATCTATATGAATATAAAGAAAGAGAGCTTCACATCCAATGCTTAAGCTATAAACACATGAAAGTCCTATGTATTTATAACTACTTCCCAAATATTGTTATCCATTTATAAACTTTGAAAAATAAATCTAAATTTATTAGTGATAATAACACATATAATTAAGCCAACACATGCAAGCTTACATAAATAAATTTCATTTCATTTGAATTTGAAAACATGAATGCATGGGATCACATTGCATATAACATTTAAAGTGATTGAAAACAAATAATAAATATAATTTGTTCAACTACTAATTCTTAAACACAATCACATTAAATAGAATTATTTAAAGGAAACTAAAGCTTTGTATTAATTTTTTTTTTTTTTGGATTTCAATTAGACTAGAGGAGAAGATATCATTTGTTGTTTTAAACCCATTCCCATATTGGTGGTGTTTATTTGTTTAAGGAAAGACAATTATGTGATTTTATGATTTAATTAAGTTGAATCATTAAGCAAAGCATCTACCCTTTCCTATGCTTCTTTAATTTGATTAATCATTTAATCCCAAATGATAACATGAAGAAAAAAAGTGCAATGCTCCTAAAGGACCTAATGAAATTGGCTCATAATTAGGGATTGTTAAAGATTCTAATTTAGTACTTTTATAATTTTCCCACTCATGAGTTAATCATAAATTCCTTAAGGATCTTTATGTTAATGAACACATAAAGAGGAACCATTAATTTCATTGTTGGTTATGATGTGATTAGCACTTTAATTGATTTGATTTGACCATTAATTAATTAATTTCCTAATTAATTCATGCTTTAATTAACTCTCTTTAATAGAATTAATTTGTGTAATTGGAAAAAGAGGTCCCAAATCACTTCCTCATCATCTCACCATTGATTAGTGATTAAGAACTTAAATTAATTAATTTTACTATTTGGAATTTTAATTAATGATTAATTAAGAGAGTAATTAAGGTTTGAATTTCTAATTTCAATTACATAGCCAAAATATTGAAGAAAATCATGGGAGGCAAAGGTCATCCAAATCATCATGTCAAACTTACAATTAATTGCCCAAATAATTAGAGCTTAATTAAATTAAAAATATTCACCCTAATAAGTCTTAATCACTATTCAAAACCAAATGAAAACATTTTTAATAAAATCTTTTTGTTTTACCTTTCCAAATATTTGATTTTTTTTGATTTTTCTATACTTAGTTATAATTTTATGAAGTTTTGGCCATTAAAATGAATTATTAAGCTAATTAACCTCAATCTGCTAATGGACTACTAACACTATAGTATGATCGCTTTCAACCCCATCGTAAGATCAATGATGGGGATTAATCTCGCAGGGATTAAAATTGAATTAATAGTGGATTAATGCGATGAGTTTCTAATCATGCAATGAATGGTGGATGATGGTCATCCTCGAGGGATGGAAGATACACCGCCAACCTTCCTCGATCGATCAGCTTTGAGTGATACATCATAATCAATCATGAAACATTTGGATCAATAGGGATCTGGTGGGATTCACACATAATCACAATTTCCTCAAAGGCCTAAAAGATTGAGAAAATGTCGGCTGAATTTACCTTTGGAGCTCGGATCGATCAATATGAGGTGCCTTCATCTTGAAGAGACAAAGCTCTACTAAGAAGATGGAACCTTGGGCACCTGGGACCAAATCACCAAAAAACTAATCAAAGTTAGGCTTGGAGTGGTCTCTAGTGCTAGAATTGCTTGGGAGAAGATTTTCACCTCACTAGAGCTTGGTGAACATGTAGGTGAAGTTAATTTGAAATTGTTTGGAGTTTGGTGGAGTTGATAAGTCGCCTTGTTTTTTTGAGGTGATGAGAGTTTGAGCTTGGAAAATTAATGGGGTGAGTCATCTGTTGCTGCTCAAGAATACTCAAAGTGTTGATTCAAATGGAATGAGGGGAGTACCCCTCCTCCTCATGATAGGATTTAGATGAATTTGGGCAGTAGTCTCCATGATAGAGGTGGCGGAGGAAATGGCTTAGTGGGCCAAGTTCCAGGTGGATGGAAAGTCCATATCTCCCTTTAGTGAGCCAAAGGGGAGGTGGGTTAACTCATCTCCCTTGACCGGTGACCAACCAGTTGGATAAAGAAGCAGAGCCAGGGTCCAAAACTGCTTTGTGCGCCAAGTGCAAAGGTGGAAGTCTGATGTGAAGGATTTATCCAATGAGTAATGGGTCAACTTAGGTTCAATTTGAATTTAGGTTGACTAAGGTGACCCAAGACATGTCAAGTTTCAATGGGTTTGGGCTTAGTTTGAATGGGTTTAGCTCAATTTAAACATATAGGTTAAATTGGCCTAGTCATGTTGATCAATTAGTCAAATTGGTGGAACCAAGGCTTGAGTCAAGTTCAAATGAGTTTTGGAATGTTTTGGTTGGTTTAATTTTTTTGATTTTAATTTGACTATAGGTTCATATTAGTCAAATGCTAGTTAATTTTATTTTTCAAGTTGGTTTAGGTTCACTTGATCATGTGGAGATGATTGTGGGTTTTGATTTCAATCAATTTGGATTTAGAAATGATTTAGACCAATTTGACATTTTAGGTCATTTAAATGGGTCGTTGGGTTCAATTGATCAAATTGGGTTTAATGGAGGCTTTGGTCAAGTGAATCTAATGAATTTGAATCATTGGTTGCAATCAAATTGGATTAGATTTGACCCAATTTGGCCTTTGAGTCAAATTGGATCAAGTCAAAGGGCCAATTGGGTTAGACTCAATTGATGGTCAAGTCATGAAGATCAATTTGAAGTTGGTTAGGATCATTAGTTACAATCAATTTGATGGGAGGAATTTGGTTCAATTTGGCTCATAAGTAATTGTTCAAATGACCAAATTGGCTTGGTTTGACCAATTGATTGCAATTGATCAATCAAGGGTGATCATCAATCACTATAAGAGGTTTTGATGGTTTTGTTCAATCCATTTGGGAGATTGGAGTTCAAAAGGGCCCATTAGGTAACTTTGGGTCAAGTGAACTTAATGCGATAATTACTGATTTTGATTGAATGAGTTGAGTTGAGTTTGATTTTGATTTGGGATTAATTGATAGCTTTGATTACAATTGATTTAATAATGGAGTTCATCATTTAGACCCACAGTCAATAGTCAAGATGATTATTAATTGATTTTGGGTTTGATTGGTTTTTTGTAGTTTTGGTAGAGAGTGTGGAATAATGATTGAAGGATTGATTGACTGAGAAAATCAATTAAGATTGATTGAAAGAAATTTTGGCTAACTCCATAGGATTGGTTTTAGATCACGATGGATATAATTTTGGTTTTTTATGAATTAGATTCAATTGGATTAGCTATATTGATTTGGAGTTTGGTTTTGGACAAGAGGTAAGCAAGAGTTTGGTTTACTATGTGGCATTTTAGACCCCAAGGCATAGCCTAATTTTATGGTGATTCCTCCTAAGTTCTTGTGTTTTATTAAGTGTTTACTTAGCCACAAGTGTCCTATGAAAGTCTGTGAAGACTCCTTGATTTAGGATGAGAAGATTGACTCACCCAAAAGTGAGGTCAACATCAATGCTTATCACAACACTACACATTCAATTAGAGTGCCAAGGATCAAAAATAATTTGGGATAATTTTATAAAGATAACAACTTAACAATGCTAGTTTTGAAAATATTTCAATTCAAAATGCGATTCTTCCTTGTTCCGGATCCAAGATGGATGATTTTTTCATCTCACACATACACACCAAGTTCACACGGTGGAGATCACATACTTTTAAACTTTCATTTTGTCATTATAAATTAGTTACTTCAAATCTTTTCTTTATGAAATTATTGATGCATAATCATGTAATTAATATTATTAGCAATGTAACATTTATTTTCATCCACATCATCCTTAAATATCATAAATTTTATATATTTCATGCATGTATAAGTATATGTCAAATGCTTTCACTAATTCACTACAAAATTTATAAATTGATGATGAAATTTTTCTAGTTTTTCAACTTGCAATTATTCATGCCACGTGCCTTAGACATTCTCCATTTATATTTTAATTAATAGTGGTTATTTGTTGAGTTTGATTCATTAAACTCATTTGATGTAAAGTTTTCTCATAGCAAGTTCTACTAGTGTAATCGGAGGATCTTTACCATAGCTAGCTTTATATCAAAATTAGTATCTTTGGTATTCTTGAATTTATGCAGTGCTTCTTATTTATATTTTTGGGTTTGGAGAGATTTATTTCTTGTTATTGTTCTTTTAAATTTTTGTTTGGATGTTAGTAATTTTGTTATTAGATATTGTTATGTTTGGTATTGAATCTTATTCTTATTTTGTTGAACTATTTTATGAGCTCAATTAATGAATAAATGTTGATTATTTTTTAAATTATCATAAGTCTAACTTTATTATTGTTATACATATGAATTCTTTTTGTGATTACAAAATATTGTTTTCATATTACTTCATTACGTCCCATGTAAGGGTGCACCGCTTCCAAATTTGGGGTGTGACAATTGTGTAATATGTTAACATTTTCAAATTAAAACATAGTTTCTAAAACTTTGTAAAAAAATTAGTTACAAAAATATAAAGTTTTATACAATGAAAGAGCAAAGCATTAACCAAACCAAATGAAGAAAAGTAAAAGAGACAAAAATTGTTTATGTGGTTACCCAAAACTAAAACTAGCTATGTCCATGCCTAGTGACGACTAGGATTTTACTAAATAAAATGATGTTACAACCATACTTTCCTACTTCCAAATAGTACAACCATGATAAGTACTTTCATACACTAGGCAAAGTGTAATCCCAATACATACTTTCATACAACGAGTACAATCCCAACACATACTTTCTTACCTGGAAGTACAACCCCAATATGTACTTTTCTACCGGGCAAATACAACCCCAACAACAAGTTCAAAACAACAATAAAAGATGATACAATTTGAAATATCTAACGCTCAATTTTAAAATAATTTCACACTCAATCCCGTTAAATAATATTAAGACAAATAGGATTAAAGAGCTCAAACTTACATTTATATTTAATAAAATTGAATGAACTTGAAAGCTTTCAAATACAATGTGTAAAAGTGAAATATGAAGATTAAAGCTATTGCACAAAATGTAGGTAGATAGTATTGAAAATAAAATTCAACAAATCAAAGTTTATGAAAGCCTTATGAATATAAAACTAATTAAGTCAAACTAAAGAGAAAATCTTTTAAATCTTTTGAAGGAAGAATGAAAAGAGATTAAGAGAATATTTTGACAATAAAACACATAAAAACTTTTCATTCAAATTAAACCAATGAACTTAAATGTTCAAGAGAATAAGTGAAAGCAATTTTCTTACTCAAGTCCTCTATGTGTATGCAAAGAGATCTATGACTTGAAAGTCTCTTGAAAAATGATTTTAAAAAAGAAGTTTGAAATTTTTTTTTCCAATGCTTAAATAAATTTTTTTTATTAACAAAACATGAATGCCAAATATTTTGAATATAAAATATATTAAAGACAAGAAATTTGAGAAGCCTTAAAAGAATATTTCAAATTAGTCAAACCAAAAGATATATTTTAAAGCACTTAAAGATGCATAAATAAGATTATAGAGAAACCTTAACCATAAAGCACAAAAATCCTTCAATCCAAATCAAACTAATAAAACTAATGATTCAAATGGTTGAGAAGAAATGAAATCAATTGACTTGATGTGAACTTTTCAAGGCTTGAAGAGGTTGAAACTTATGAATATGATCTCCACTTGTATGTGGATGAAGTTAAGAGGAGAGGAGATGGACTTAAGCACTTGTTTTCAAGGTTTCTCCGATGTGGTCTCGTTCAAGGTGGAAGCACTCAAAGGATGAATGTTTTACAACAATGGATCTAAGAGTTCAAAATATGACTAACAAGGGGTCAACCTAGTTGTGAGAGTCAAGAGGAATTAAGTCATGAGATCATCTCTTTAAATAAAGTTAGGATCAAGAGAATTTTATCCAAGCCCAAGGAGAAAATGAGGGAAATAATGCATTAAAAAATTAATAAGGAAAGTATTTATTTTAAAAAAAATGATCATGCAAAATAAATTCAAACAAAGATGATTGAATTTCAACACACACACACATACACACACACACACACACACACACACACAGAGAGAGAGAGAGAGAGAGGAGAGATATGAGGGAAATAAATTAATCAATTCAATCAAATATAATCAAGAGAATAAATTGCGTTGATTTTCGATTAAGCATGGATAAAAGAGAGGGAACATTATTTTGGCAAGAAATGTGAGTTCAAATAATCTACCACATGACAATAATTTAAATCTAATTTAATTTAATTAAGGGTCGAAAGTTGAAGAGAGGGAAGAAAAATGCTCATAACATAAATAACTCAAATCAAATAAGCCAAGTGATCGAACAAGGAATTAATTCAAAATAATTGTGAATTTGAATTAATCACATGTAGGAATGACCAAGAAGGGATTCTTAATAAGGAATCAATTAAGAAATAAAATTAACTAAGATTAATTTAAGAATTAAGGCAAGTTACAAGAAATATAAATAATAAAATAAATTAAAGAAAATCAAGAAGGATTTTCTAGCACATGGTTTTGAACATGGACTCAATTTCATTCAATGCAATCAACCAAGAATATATCATGGGTATTTAATTAATAATCAACTTGAATAATTTTACAACAAATAAATCAATTAAATACAAATTAAGAGAGGCCAAACACAATAATTCCAAAATGGAAATCTACAAATAGAAAATATATAAAATCAAGGCTCAATTGAAATTGAATTTGAATTAACCTAGATTAAGTCAAATTAATTCAATTAAGATAAGATTAATAAGCATAGGGGTTGGCCAATCCAACCAATAAAAGGATAAAATCAAATTTTCACACATATGGCAAAGAAAACTTATTAAAATTTAAAATCATTTAATTTCAAAATTCAAACAAAGTAATTTTTTAAAATCAATAAATAAGGGAAATATTATGATAATAATTTGAATAAATCTTAGATAAATTATCATTCCAAAAATCATAGGAGGTTTGTTATCATCAAATCAAGTGTTCAACATGCATGTCCATGTTATTTATTATTATTATTTTAAACAAACATGTCTTTGCCATTTCTTATATGTGTTAGACACGAGTTGGATGTACGTTCATGTCCAACCGCTTTGACATTGCATGCCTTCTTTCCGTGAGTATCAATGCATTATAGAAGTTAGATTATGGTTGTGACTTGATGGCGATCCTTTACTTATAGGTTATATTGAATCACCGAGCTGAACTATCCATTTTAATAGTCACCCCAAGTGATTTGGTTATGCTAAGAGTAACTTTAATGGATGATTCATTATTACTTACATTGAATGCACATGAAAATAGGGTGAAAACTTACTCATTATAGTGACAAAAGCCCAAGCAACCTTATTATGATTGAATAAAGCAATTCAAAACTATGAAAGGTTCTATTGACAAATTAGCCATTTTTATTTCTTTCTTTCTCCTTGATGATAAAGAGATTAGTCTTCTTCTTGACTATCTTGGTTGTAGATTTCTTGTTCTCCTAAATTAGATGAAAATGCCCTAATCATCAATGATCTTCTTCTCATCACCATGGAATTAGAAGATCTTGTTGGTGACTCACTAAAGCGATCACTCCTTTAATTTGCTTCAAAACATTTTGTTTAATTCCATCATCCTCTCTTTAAAATATGCAAGTTTCTTTATGGTAACAAAATTTTGATTGTTCTCCATGTTCACCAATCCTCTTTTATTTCATGGTATAATGTACACTCATTGAATTGTTGAGGATGTTCAATTCAAAATATTCATCAATCTCATCCAACCAACTTTGAGAGTATAATGAGAGGGAAAGAAAGAAGAGAATAAGAGGAAAAAGAAGAATTGTATAGATGAAAATACTAATATTTTATTGACTTAAAACACCTTAGTACATCGATTTGCATAACCTTGTGTTAACCTTTGACCCTTACATCCTTTCCCCAGAAATAGGAGTCAACTTCTTAATTGGAGAGAACATATTGCTGTAGGCTAGTAGTCAAATCAAAGATTATATCAACTTACAAAATATTTTGTCAATTAAGAGGCAATTAAACAAGTCATTAATATAGGGCTATTTTTAGCAAAAGTTTATTATCAAATAGTTTATTCATTGAAAAATAACATTAAAGCTTACACTTATTGATATTTTTTTTGGTGAAAACTCATAACTGCAATTTTGTTGGCTCATTGACAAAATAAATCTTTAAAATATTTTGATGCTTCTCTCCTCATCTAAGTGACCAAATTTAATCTAATCAGAGTTTAAAAGGCTTGAAAAGTTGGGAATGTTTCTCATCAAGTCTATATCTTGTTCTCAATTAAAGTTCAGGATGAGTTGAAAATACCGAATATTTTTCCCTTGCCATCAATCTTAACATATGCTTAGGTGCATGAAAAATTCCATTAGTCCATGCCTAAATTAATAAAATTAAATGACATGTTTTATACTAAAAAATATTTACAAAACTTACCTACTAAAACTAACAATCAATTAAACCTCTTTTGAGATATTAGATGTGAATTATAGTCACCCTCTAAATCCAAACTTTCTAAAATCATTCTATAAATAATCTATATTTGCTCCTTCATTTTGCTATGAATAATTCCATATCTGTAAAATGCAAAAGCATGATAAGTTTTTAATATATATATATATATGTATATATATATATATATATATATATATATATATATATATATATATATATATATATATATATATATATATATATATATATATATATATATATATATACACACACACACACACATATCATAAAAATCATTTTTATGAGGCCAAATATATATATAATCTGCACCACCTTCCATCCTCTGAAGGGTAATAATTCATAATCTCTGTGGATCCAAACTCCATTTGAGTTCAACAAGGAGGGCAATTGGAGCTTACTTTGCATAAAACCTCGGGCATGACTCGCTCAAGAAGTCCATCCAACAGTTTAGACTTAGCTTGATCATAGACAACCTCAAAACTTCCGTAGTTAGGCATAGCCCAAACTACCTCAGCTGGGTTGATGCCCAAATCTCGATGCCCGACCTAGACAAGTCCATCCCACTCAAGTCAACCTTTGGAAGCTCAGGCTTATTCTTATAAACAAATGATTCCATATTTGTTTCAACTCAAGTCAGTACTCTTTTCTCGTCGAAGCTTGAAGCATCTCTTATGGCATATATAATGCTAACCAGCCAAATGGAATTTGGATGTATAGGAAAAAACCTAAATGCTAATTAAATAATTGATAAAAAGTGATCACTGTTGGTCATTAATTTTAGCAAATGGCATATCTAAAATCTCAAATTAAATTCACAAATTGAAATTTATAAATGTTGATCTAAATACTACCTATTTGAAGGAGCAATCTAACTGGTGCTTAAAAGATGCCAAATTTTAAATTAAATCAACCACTCAGCTTCACTTCTCTAAATCTATTTTAACCAACACGATCTATACATTTATGGGACAACAAATTTAGGGGCTGTTTGAGATCAATTTTGTTTTCTATATATTTTAAATTTTTATACTATTTTAAAACATTTTAGTTTGATGTTTTAGTTTTTATATTCAAACATAAATAATATTATTTTTAAAACACTTAACTCAGTTTTTGATGTTATGAATATTTTAAAACAATAATAACTATCAATCATATTTTACTTTAAAAAAACATATACAAAATAAAATAAAAATATAAAACAAAAAATTTAAAAATATGTGATCCCAAGCACATTAACTCTTTTTATTTATATTAACTTCCAAATTTTGAATAAATCATCCATCCTCAAATCCATACTTTCTAGTATATATAAAATTATATCAATTACTGAATGTTTTGTAAATTCTTCCAATAATAAATAGCATCTATACTTGAACCACATAGAAATTTATTAAAAGATTTGATGCTTAAATAATAGTAAATTATTCAAGAAAATAAAGAGTTCACCTTTAAAAGGTCTCACATATTGCCAAAAAAAATACTTATACTTGATCTACTAAGAATTTTTTAGTAAGTAATTCCAAGCTTGCATAATAGTAAGTTATTCAAGAAAATAAAGTCAAGCTTTACACATTTGTGAATAAAAAAATACTAGGATTTAAGGATAGGATAACAATGTTATTTTGACTAGCACACTAAAAATTTGAAGGTTAAGGAATAAGAGTATGTGTAGGATAAGTTCTTATTGACAAAGTCTAGATTTTTTTGACTTGGAGATATAGATCCCAATGCCAAGATATACTTCATTTATAAAAATTTCAATTGTATGCTTTACTAGAAAGATGACCAAAACATTGAGGAGTTAATAGATGACTTTTAATATTTTATTAGTAAAAGTTAAGAATTTAAGTTCATTTACATACCCTCTAAATATAGTTTTCCATCAATCATTTTGAAGCGCATGTTCTTTTACAAATGATGAACTACTTCACTTGCCATTATAATTATTATGTAGATATTACATGAGTTAATAATTTTTTTATGGAGCTTTATGGACAAGTCGACATGTGTTGAACTTATGCATTATTGAACTTATCAGTTTTGTGGAGTTTAGAAAATTTTTCAAGCCAATATGATAAGGCCTTTTAAGAAATTTTTAAAAGTTATCATATTTTTGATGGGTTTTATGAGAGAGAATCAACTCTCATGTTGGTGGCATATAGAACTATCAAGTTTACTAGAGCATTGGTGAGGCATAGTTCAGATAAGTGGTGAGAATGTGCATATGAGATGCTATACATATGCATGTTGGGTGCAAGTTAATATGAGAGGCTATGAACTATTGGTAGTTAGTCGGAGAGAATTAAATAATGAAATTTTATGGTCATTAACTTTATGAGTTGAATCAAAGAGAAATCGTCATCTCATAATGAGTATTTTCTATGGGAGGCAATAAGTTATACCAATATGGGATGTAGAGATGTGATCATTCAAAGGATATAAGTCCATTTGCATGTTTATAAATATTTATAGTCAGTAGATAGATTAATAATTAGGTGATGATGAAATCAATAGCTTACACAATGATAACTTAGCTTATGTTAATAACAAAATAAAAAAATTAGTTTAGCCTATGATGATAGCAAGAGGCACCACTAATTTAGATTATAGAGAAAGAAATTACTAGTTTAAAGAACAAATGGATATTAAATGGTAGCAAAGTTAGATTTTTGTATGACTCCACTCATTAGTTAGAAGTGTTGCATGCATGAAGGTGATGATATCATTTCATCAAAAGGTATTTTCTATGATCCTAATTTGAATCTCAAAGCCCATTATTAAGGGCATCAAAATTTATCTATAAAATATAATGAGAAAAGTTTAAAGGGAAGTCAACTCATGCTTGCTAACTTTGGTGATATGGAAGGGCATGCATGTTAGGTGGGGTCATAAAGTTTGTAACTTAAACTTGAGTGGTGAGTGGTGATTGAAGTGCCTTAGGTGGTGATTGGCATTTTGGTTGAGATTAATGCACCTTAGCAAGAAGATTAGGTTTTGCTAATAAGACAACAAGTGAAGAAAGTGATGATCCACATGCAATTATCTTAAGCTTATCGTGAGTTTGTGGAGACCCTATTGAGGTATTCACATGCTGCATTTTTTTCAATAATTATTGTAAATACACTAAAGCTCAGGGTTCTCTTATAGGCCATACTAAGAGTGGCTTGAGTTCACCAATATCGAGTAGTTAGCTTCCAATTATCAAATAAGATGCATCTATTTAAGATGAGTTCATTTTTTTTGGGGAGCTCCTATCCTAGTGAGCAGATAATTGACCTCATTACGAGCAAGTTATTAGATTGAACATTGAGTGTGTGGGAAGCATCATTGATTTCTTAGTCAATTTGTATGTTTGAGATGGTTGTTTTAATGATTCATCTTTGTACTTAGTAATTGACCTTGGCCAATTTGGTCAAATCTAAACATCAAATTAAACCAAATTACCAATTTGAGCTTTGAGCTATTATGCTTAAGGGTAGTACTTCTATGGGGTGCGGTTATCCTTCTTTAATTTCTTCTTTTGTGTGATGTGCGTAAGGAGGGTCGGATGAAGAAGTCCATGTACAAAAGGCTCCCTTGATTAAGAGAGTAATTGAAGGATTTGGCTTGAGGATTGAAGTTGGAGAAAGCTCTTGCACTCCTCATTTCAAACCCAAATCCTCCAAGACCTTAAAGAGCAACTCCTTCAAATTGGAGGACAAGTTTAGATTTAAGGAAAAGGGTTCGTGACACCATGGTGGTAGCAAAAGCGATGAAGAAATTTGACCACCATATGGATCAGAGTAGTTTTGAAACATGACCGAGTTTAACATATCACTTATTCATATGTTTGAAAATTGTGGCTTTCATGCGGTCAGCTTCTTTTTATGGTGCCTCATTATCGGTCTTCTGAGCACCCTACTAGAGCCGAAAGAAAAGAAGATGAGGATGACAATGAATATGGTTATTTATTTTTCCATTTCTCTTTTTTAATATATTTTAATAAATTTTATTGTTTAGTAAAAGAGTTTTCATTTCAATCCTTTTATGCTTATCTTTATTATGTGGAATGCTTTATGATTTAAAAGATTAACAATAAAATCTTTAGTTCAAAATGAAAAATTGAGGGCTCAATGCCTTGAAGCTATAAAACCAATGTCTTGGTGCCATTAGTTGAAGATCATAAGTTTTAAACCGAAAGGTCAACACCTTGACACTTCATGGTAGCTCTGTGCTTGTAGATATGAATTATTTTTAATACTAGAGAGATGCATTAGCACTATCGGTACTTACATAAGGTTTAATTTCTTGAGAGCACAACACCATGGTGTTGAGATATCGTGCCACAACATTGTTAGATGAATGACTAAAACTTAAATTTTCTCGAGGACATAGTGCCTCTGTTGGAACATCAACACCTTGACATTGTATATGCACCTAAAATTCAATATTTCTAAGAGCTCCACGCTTTAGCATTGGAACATCGCACCTTGGATTCATGGAAAAGGTTTAAGATTCTCGAGAGCTTAGTGCGCTATTTCATCAATGCATAAGATTTAATACTTTTGGGAAAATTTAAAATTTTTGGCAGCAAAATGATTTAACAATGCTA
Source organism: Cymbidium sinense (assembly GCA_021442155.1). Classification (NCBI taxonomy): domain Eukaryota; kingdom Viridiplantae; phylum Streptophyta; class Magnoliopsida; order Asparagales; family Orchidaceae; genus Cymbidium; species Cymbidium sinense. The sequence goes on along the minus strand of CM038216.1, from coordinate 178,098,488 downwards.
GGTTTCATAATTTTTTAGTGCATTAGCACCCTTATCCCTTTTCCCGCATCCAAGATCGTGGTGGAAGAATTTTGTGTCACTGTAACCAAGTTTGACATTGAAATGAACTTCAAGATTTAGTGCCTTGGTGTTGGAAAAAGAGTGCTATAGTGTCGTGCTAAGAGGTGTAACTTGAGAGGGTAGAATTACAAGAATGACATTAACCCAAGCATAGCGTGACACCGGATATTTAGCGCTTTGGTGCTAGGTGGAGCATCAAAGGCTTCATTCCCAAAAGCATAACACGTGGCTTTAAGACTTAGTGCCTCGGTGCCACGAACTATATTTTTTGAACCAAATTCATGAGAATTTAATAATTTTTATAAAAAATTGGTGGTATAATACTTTAAAATGCCATATTTTATAATATTTTTGGACAAGAAGCACTCTTCTCTCTTATTCAGCTAAGATCAATGAAGGGAGGATTTTCATCTCACATCAGAACCAAGTTGATTGGAGGTGGCCTTTAGACATAAAATTCTTGAGATTCTTACACTTAAAATTCTTTTTAATAAAATAAAATTCTTCTCTCTTGGTCCAGATCCGAGATTGATGGAGGAAAGATTTTAATTTCACATTGGATCCAAGATCGATGATCAAGAATTTTAGAATTTCCTTTGGGTGGAAGAAATCATATAAAAGAACTTTTGCCCAAGTTAACAATGGTTACAATTTGCTTTGGCCTCGTAAGAGAAGAACTCACACTTGTGTAGTGGTAACTGTAGTGAAAATAGAGAATTTGCGAGTGCTTGGAGAGAGAGAAGGAGTTCAGTAGTGGAAGAACTCTAAAATCCTAGCATTAAAGGGGAAAAAAGGAGGTACTGTAGTACCCTCTCTTTATAAAGATTTTGGGTAACCTTTCCCACCTCTTGGTTTTGTCCCTCCAATTGCCCTCTCCTTGACTAAGTGATTGTCTTTGAAGGGTTAGTTTTTTTGCTTTTAAAACTAAAGGTCATGTGATAGAGCCATGGATCACAGTGTTGTAGCAGTGTTATTTAAGTAGACAACCATCGGGCGATTTGGGTTTCATGATTCCATAAAATAGGGATAATGCCTAGGTGCTACGATTATCATGTCATGGTGCCCCAAGTTGTAATGTTCTATTTATTTCATTTTTTAGATGCAAACAAAATTGCCCCTAAATGAATCTACCATTTTGATTGAACATGATGCATTCATTTCTTTCTTATTATTTTATTTATGATTATATGCAATAATATAATAGGAAGAGAAAAAATATAGTATTTGAAAATCTTTAATCACTTTCATATATCATATAAGATAGTGACATAAAAGAGATTTTAGCTATAAATGATTAGTCGCTTTTCTAAAATAGATAGAAGCTTTATGAGTTTTATAGGCCATAATAAATTGCCTCTCTCGAGCTTCGTGGAGATGCAAAAGGGTAACTTCGGTCATGGACTAATAGAAATGAATCTGCTCAAGTTCTATCACCTAAGTGTCTATTTGTGAGCAATCCTTTTCTATAGCTATGATAGTCTATTTGACCATAGATCTCCAATCTAATAGATACAGTTGTGTGAAAAATTTATGACACCACATAGAACTTGATAAATTAGTTTTAGGTAATCAAATTTATCATTAAGGAATAAACATATTATCTCGAAAGATAAATATGTTATCCTATAATAGATTTAATCACTTAAATAAAGACTCATAAGGCTAATGTCTTATTAATATTGTAGATATTCTTCCTTAAACTACATGAAATAGTAGAACAATATTTATTTAATACTAGGATCATGGTTCCATATAAGGGCAAGCCCATATATTTAATTACATTTTAGGAATAAGGATCTCTTCCTAAGAATACTCTCAATTGAAAAAAATTTATGTATTTATTTCTATAGATTTCTAAGTTAGATCCAAAAGAAAAATCATAATTTGAAATTTCAAAGAGAACACTACAAAGTGAAAGGAGTTATTTTGGTAGCCAAAAGATATAGAGTGGGAAATGTCTTGGGATACTTAGTAGAAATTTTAACTATCCTATTATTGGGCTTTAAATTTTAGAATTTAAATTAAAATTTGAGTTAAAATTTTATTTAAAGTTTAGGACTTATATTCTAGCAGACAAAAATGATAAAATTTCTAGGGTTGAAAACTTACTCTAGTAGGATGCTTGCATCCTAAGTCTATAATTACTTTTAACACAAGTCGAGGCTGAATTAATTTTATTTTGGGAATTACCATTCTTTCTCTCACTTGAAAAAGAAAACCTATCCCAATCTCTTCTAAACTTATAACTTGTGGGTGACACTAACACCACTTAAGTAAATTTTAAATCCATGATGTCAAGTCTTATGAATGCAAGATGGCTAGGCTATAGTATTTTAGATAGAAATCTAAGGACTTAGACTTACCCCTAATTCATAAGATCATGTTGAGTATGATATGCTAAATAACACAATAAAATTTAGCTTTTATATCTTGACTCACAATTCATTTAAAGCTTGTTGGGGCAATTATATGCCTACAAAGAGATGCAATTAGAAGGTTTTCATGGGAAAAAATCAAGAAGAGGAGTTAGACTTCTCCGAAGGTGTTCATCCTTGAAAGGTCAAATGCCCCTTATGTGCATTGGGTAAAGCACCCAATTCAAAAATTTAGATTAATATGCACATGATTTGCAAAAGCTAGTTACCTTTAGTTGATTTTAAGTTTTTCTTAGTTTTAATTAATGTAAAGTTTCAAGTTTCTTTATTTTTATTTAAGTTAACTTAATTTAAGTTTGATAAAAAATTTAAATTTTTCTAAGAGCTTAACGTCAAGCATTCATCACGAAGCACATCATATAAATAAAATAGAAAAGTAGGTTGATTCTATTTACACACCTAATATAAATTAAGCCAAATTTAAATTAAAGTAAAACTAATGCTACCGGTACCATTGTACCTTAAGAAAGATAAAATTGGTAGCTTTGCCCTTATACATTCCTAAAACTAAGGTCTAGATCTATGGGTCTTTCTCAGGATCGCCTCCTTCTTAAGAAACCTCATTTGGGCTTCACAGAGAGACCACCATAGTAGGGTCAACTCCTGCTATTCCTAGACCCCATAGATCCTAACATAATTCTAAGTTCAAATTATATTTTAAATTAAAAATAAATTCCTAAACCTTGCAAAATAAATGTTAGAAATGTAAACATCACACCAGCTATATTTGTGAACATACCGCTTATCATTAGTTGTTTTCCAAGCACCTATCTTATTGGGCTATGCTTAGGGACTTAAGCATGCTTGGAAGAAAATAACATTTATAAAATATTTATGATGGTAGTCCCTTTTAGCACAATCCCTTAAGACAACATTAGTTCTAGAAAGAACATCCTACCATCTAGTCAACAAACAAATAATCCTAGGCATCCGCCTAAAACATTACACAAAACAAAACAAAACAAAAAAATTACATCACATCATAGAACATCATAGATTGACCTAACCTAAATTTAAGGTTAATGACCTAACATTCTAGTGTGTGAAGAAATTGGATTTGGATGGCGGGGTATCGGGCCTTTTCTATTCAAGTTTTGATTTGGGTTTTAAAGTTTGTTATTTTACTATTTACTAATTTCAATTTAAGTGATTTAATGATTTTTAGTTTTATTTACATTTTAGATGCATTTTATGTTAAAATGAAATTAAGTTTTGAAGAATAAAGAATATAATAAATTCCATTTTGGGTGAAACCCATTCTATTCAACAACCTAAGTCCCGATAGGATGAAGTTTTCTCCCTAAGGTGAGGAATTATTCAAAAGGGATTTAACTAAGATATTAAATATCTTAATGTTGAATTCATTAAATGAATTATTTTAATTGAGTTTAGTTCCATGAATGTTTTAATTTTGTTTTTTATTAAATGTTTATTTATTTTTATGAGTTTTCATAATTTAATTTGTTTGATTTAATTCAATTTCTTTTATTCATTAATTTAATGTTTATTTCCTTCACATAATTAGATTCTAGTGACTATATTTATTCATCTTAATTATTTCATTAAGGTTTATGTCTTTTATTGCTCGTGTTTATTTATTTGATTTCTTTGAATTTAACTTATTTCATTTAAATTGGTACTTTGATTTATTCTTAGTTTAGGTTTTGGTTTCATTGTGTGTTAAGGTTTTGTTAGTAAATTTGATTGATTTTGTTAATCAATTCATAATCTATGAGGCTTAAGCTAGTTTGGACACCTCACTTAGGCCATTTTAAACTTTTAAGTATTTAGGTTTAATTAGTTTGGTTAATCACCTTCATATGCATTTTAATTATGTTATTCATTAACCCAAATGGATTTAAAGAGTTTTCATATTAATGAATTTTCACATTTGAATATGAAATTCAGAGGTTAATGAATTTTGGTTTTCACTTGATTAATTAATTTATCATGGCTTTGATAAATGATTAGCTTATTAATTTTTTTTATTCCATTAAATTCTAAGTGCATGATTTTTCAAGTTCTTGAATTTTAGAAGGTTGGAAAATTTTATTTGAGTGTTTTGATTTTATTGTAAATGTTTTAAGTTGATTTTATCAATTTTCACAATTTTATAACTTTTGATTTATTATTTTAATTATATTGACCATAGGATTGAAAATTCAATAACTTCATATCCTAAGGTCAATTTGATTTGAAATTTTTTGGCAAGTGGGGTTCTTTACCAATTCGAGTTTCCCAAAGTTTCACTTTAATTAGATATATAATTTAGGATTAATTATGATTTAAATTATTTCATTAAAATATAAATTAAGCCTAAATTAAGAGGAATTAATTAAGAGTTTTTTCTTAAATTATTCTTTAGAAGATGCATCCATATAGAGTTCATTTGGAATTTTGGAGTTTTGGTTGATCTATTATGATTTTCTAAGTTCAAGTTAATTAATTTAATTATTACCAAATTAGGCCATTTCATGATTTATTGATTTCAAAGAGTTTTAATGAAATGTTATGTTCAATATGGTTTATGATGATTGGAATTATTTTCATAAATGTTAATGATTTTTCTAATTTAAAATTACTTTATTTCATTAAAACTAGGATTTAGGAATTGGAAATTTCATATCTTTTTAATTGCAATTGCAATGAAACATTTCCTTAAGTTCAAGTGATTTTGAGCTTAAGTATGGTAGTTAGGACATATCCCAATTAATTGTTGACTATACACCTATGTATCTCAACATTTGATTTGATGATAACAATGTTTGTGTAATAAAACTAATTATTTTTATGCAGATAAATTATCCACATTAATCATTATGAATATCATTCTTAATCTAGATTTATATTGATGATAAATATATAATCTTGAAGCTACTAATTGAATTAATTCAAGTGATGTAAGAAATTCTTCGATGGATTCTTTAGTCAAATTTGGAGGGTTGAAGTTGTTGGATTTGAATTGGTTGGAATTTTTTTAGAACTTACAATAATAAGTCAAATAAGAGCTTAGTAAAATATAAATAATGATGTAATCATTTCAAAATAATTTATTTAAATTATTTAATATTTTTCTACATATAAAAATAGCATTATTCTTTGATACATCTATTTGGATAACATGAACTAAGTGCATGAGTTTAAGTATCAGTATTTCATACTTCATTAAATCACTTCCATACTTAACTATATTATTTACCCATTTATTTTTAGCATGAGAATAAAATTATTCTTGAATTATTTTAATTATCCTTTTCTCTCTCCCATTCTTTTATTTTCTCTCTCATACCATCATTATCATCCAAGTTATCTTTTGCCGAATTTTCCATTTAATATTTTATTAATAATTATGTAAGAATTATTCAAATTATTTTCATAATACTACCATCATTATTTAAATCTTAAAACTTCATTCATTTAAATTTTGAATTTAAATTATTTTGAATTTAACTTGAAGATTCATTGCCATATCAATGTAAAAACAACTTTAACTATCTATGGAATGATTTTTCCAACCTTAGCATGATATATTTCAGCTAGTTGGAGTTTAATTGAATTATTTTAAGTTAATTCAATATTAATTTTAAATTAGCCATGTATTTATTTACTTTCTTATTTTAATTTTATCCTTTATGAAATATATGGCCGACCCTTTTTTTTTTTATTTGGAGTAAATTGATTTGTTGAAATTAATTCAAATCTTTTCTAAATTGATCTCCCATAATTGATTCATTTGAATTCTTTGAATGGATATTGAATCCATGTTTGGAAACTATGTGGCTGAAAATTCATCTTGAATTTTTCTTGATTTATTTTATTATTTATATTTCTTATAACTTGCCCTAATTCTTCCAAGAAATCTTCATTAATTAAATTTATATTGATTGAATCTCTATTTGGAATCCTTTCTTGCCGTTCCTACATGTGATTGATTCAAATTCAAAATTATTTTGAATTAATTAATTTGTTGTTTGATCACTTGCCTAATTTGATTTGAATTATTTATCGAGTGCATTTCTTTCCATCTCTTTAGCTTTGGCCCACTCCTTAATTAAATTGAGTTAGGTTCAAATTATAGTTCCATGATTAAATATTTGGGATCAAATTTTTTGCCAAAATAATATTCCCTCTCTTTCATTCATGCTTGATCAAAATTCTTATATTGATTCTCTTGATTTTAGTTATTTGGATTGATTAATTTTCTTCCCTCATCTCTCTCTCTCTCTCTCTCTCTCTCTCTCTCTCTCTCTCTCTCTCTCTCTTTCTCTTGGCAAATTTAAATATCCTTATTTGAATTTATTTTGCATGTGTTGATTTATTTGAAATCAAATACTTTCCTTAATTATTTTTCCCTCTCCTTACCTCCTCTTCTCCATTGGCTTGGCCAAAATTCTCTTGATCCTAACTCTATTTAAAGAGATGATCTCACACCTTAATTCCTCTTTGCTCTCTCCACTAGGTCGACTATTTGCAATTTGATTTTGAGACTCTTTTGGATTCTAAGTGCTAAAGCTCTCAACCATCTTCTATTCCTCTCTTTCTCTTGGCTGAAACTTGTTTAATGTTTTGATAAAATAAAGTGCCATAATTATTCTTATTTGCTTCTTCTTTGGCGAGACTATTGCTTAAAGAATCTTTAAAAGATTTGGTGATTATATCCATCTTCTATTTATTCAACATCATCTACTTCCAAGAGAGGATCATATTCATAAGTTTTAAAGCCTCTTTCAATCCTTGATAAGTTCACATCAAGTCAATTTATTTCATTACTTACATACAAAGGCTTGAGTAAGAGTATATTTTATTTCAATCTTTTGAATCATTGGTTTTATTAGTTTGATTTGGATTAAAAATTTATGTGCTTTATGGTTAAAGTTTTTCTATAATCCATTTTCATTCATCTTCAAGTGATTTAAAATATTTCTTTTTTGGTTTGATTGATTTGAAATAATATTTTTAAGAATTTTAACATTTATTGTATTTTATAAATTTTATATTAAAAATATTTGTCATTCATGTTATGTTAATTAAAAAAGAAATTGGTTTAACATTGGTAAATATTTTCTATAATCCTATTTAAATTCATCTTTCAAGAAACTTTCAAGTCATAGATCTCTTGTATAAAGGACTTGAGTAAGAAAAATGATAGTCTATTCTCTTAAATATTTAAGTTCATTGATTTGATTTGAATGAAAAATTTTATGTGCTTTATTGTCAAAATATTCACTTGATCTCTTTTCATTCTTCTTTCAAAATATTTGGAAGATTTTATGTTTGCTTTGATTAAATTGATTTTATGAATAATAAGTCAACATTAGATTGTTTCTTGAAAGTATTTATTACATAACTTATTTGAATTTCACCAAATGTTTTGATCATCCATGTGATGTGATTTTATATAGCTCTTCAAGAGTTTCATTTCAAGTCCTCATTTTTCTTAAAGTAAATAAATTTCTTTTAAGACTTGTAAGACTAATGTAAGACTACACCATGTATTTGGCATTGATGAGATTTATGTGGAATTTCCATATAATGCTTAACATCAAAGGCCAATAATATCCAAGTCTTTTTATTTTTAATTTTATTTTGGGTTTGGATTGGTGAGTGCCACACAATCTAGAATGTACCTTAATTATAATCTTATGGGCTTCTTTTTTGTCTAAATATCACAGCCATATTTGATCAAATGACATGTGATACAATATATTATTGATTAATGTGTACCAAGGCATATTTCTTAATTTGATTTGGTAATGACTTATTTTCAAGGAGCCTCCCCATGCTTAAAAAATTCGATGAATGGTTGTCTCTAGTCACTCACTTTTCGACCTTCAAGAGTGCCTACCCTTTGCATTTCTATTTTTCTATTCATGTAATCTAAAACTATAAGGGATATAACCCATTACTTGAACTTATATAGATATTAATATTTTTCAATACATGTGATTTATTTGGTAAGTTTACCCAAAGCATCTACTATAGAATTATCTCTATAAGATTTTCTATCTGACAAATGGAATCTTTTAAGTAATTTTATTATGTGTTGATAATAAAAAATATTAAGGTGCAAAATCTTACAAATACAATCCACTTGATTAACAACCAATTGAGAGGCCCCAAAGATCTTAATATTTTTAATTTTATAAGGATAGCTAACTCTAGCGCTATAAGAGTCTCATATTTAGCTTCATTATTTGTAGGCTTAGAAAAATTATAGGAATTTCATATTACTCCTTTGTCTAGAGTTATGAAAATCAATCCAATCCCCGCCTTCCTGGGATAGAAGAATTTAATTATTTATTTTTCTTTGATGATGTTGTGCCATCAAAATATAATTCCCAAGTGGAATTAGGTTCCTCCTCTAAAGTCATGATTTTCATCTAGAAGATCATCACTTAAGGTAGAACCCCTCGTAGAGGATGTTCTACTAAGAAGTCACCTATAATTTGACCATTTATAGCAGAGAGAGGAATAAACATGCTAGATGTCTAGACAACGCAAGTTGGTCATGAGATATTGTAAAGGATTTACTTTTATAAATAATATTTAGTTTACAAGAAAGCATATAATGCCTTAGTTTCAGTGGCAAAGACTAAAGCTAAACAATGTTGTTCAATATGCATAATTCATTTCATGTGGATGAGTCTACAACTTAGATAATAAAGGGCATTTTTTATCTTCTTCATTAACATGGGCTAATAAAGCTCCAAGTTATTCATCAAGGTTGTAGTATATAGAATTAATGACTTCCCTTCGAGCAACCAAAATAGGAGGGTTCATCAAGTATTGCTTTAGGCTTTCAAATGCACTCTATAATTTATCATCCCAAATAAATTTAGAATCTTTGTTAATGCCGTAAATTATTGGCATCTCATATATAAGTTTGATATGAATCTTCTTAAATATGCTAGCTTACCCCCGGAATGATCTTAACTTTGTAATACATCTTGGTGGTGACATTTCTATGATGACTTTAATTTTTTTAGGATCAATTTTAATCCCATAGTGTCACTATAAATCCTTAAAACTTTCATGAAGTTAACCCAAAGGTACACTTCAAGGGGTTCATGTTTAGGTTGTAATGGCACCATTTGAAATTGATCCTTAAGTCATATAAGAGTTTATTTTACTTTAATTTTAATGAATAAATCATCAATATTACATTCTACTTGATTATGAATTAAGTCATCAAGATTCTAGTCATCGCCTTTGATAGGTAGCCCGACATTTTAAGACCGAATTGCATGACCATGTAATAGAATATCCCAATAGGGTTCTCAATGTCATATTTTTCATCCACTAAAGACATCTTTATTTGGTTATACCTAGATGATCCATATTTGATTGATAAAATTTCATGTGAAGAGGCTATGTAAACAATAAGTTCCAGATCGAATGAAAACTCATCTTTGGGACAAGTCTTATTCAAATCTCTAAAATCAATGCAAATGCATATTTGATCATTCTTTTCTTTACCAAGACAATACTTGCTACCCAAATAGGGTATTGCTCTTCTCGTATAACTCTAGCTTCAATTAATTTTTTTTGACAATAATGACTTGTTGTTTAATTTCTAGGTGCATCCATCTAAGAGCTTGCTTTATTGGGATAACATTAGGTTTAACCTCTAGTGTGTGAACTACAACATCCAAAGATAAACTTGGCATCTCATCATAATTCCATGCAATGAAATCTTTATTTTCACAAAGTGAACTAATTAACTCTTCGAAATGTTTTGGACCCAATGATGAACTAATAAAAGTTGTCCTTAGGTCTTCATCAATTCTTAGGTTGATTTCCTTTAATTTGTCAACAATAATTTTATTTTTCTTCAAATTTAGGGGCACACTCTAAATTATGCAATCATTTGGATCACTATCCTTTAATATTTCAAAATAGAATTCTCTAAAAGTTATAAGGAATCCCAAAAGTTGATCATTCCATATAATTATTTATCATTAAACAATGTTCCACATTATCTAATGGTCCAATGGTACCAAACCCAACTCTAGCTTTCAATTTTAAAATTTTATTTTAGTACTCCATAAGCTTTCCATGCATTGAGCTATATCTTTGAGCCAAGTATTTGAAATGAAACCACACCTTATTAAATTTTAACACAATCAATATACCAATCACATAGGAGTTCTATTATTTTATTTGATTATGGATCTTCAAGTTTTACATCTACCTCTAAGCTTGAAGGTCGGGGAATATATTAAAATTTATACAATCTTCCCATTTCTCCTAAAAGGTCACGGACCACTTTGACTCTAACGTGAAATTTTATTTTGAGAAAAGAGGAGTTAAAGTCAAAGTGCCCTCATTTTTTTAGTCTTTCATAAGTAGATAGCTCGGTTCATTCTTTAAAACTTGGATTTATTCTTCATCACTCTTTGATTCTAATAAAATTTTAAATTTTATTAAGGCATCCTTTGATTGGAATCTTCATCGAACCTGGATTATAAATCAATTTGTATTGTTGGAGGTTCTTTTCTTTTCCTTTTTTCTTTTTTTCTTCTTTTATTGATATGACATCTTTTTCTTTTCTTTGATACTTCAATAATACTTAATTTCATAGGATCAAATACTTGCCTTTTAGGCATATAATAGGAATAATCTTCATAAAGTTCAATCTCATGGATAAAGAATGGTTGTATGTCACCTTTATGGTGTATTCTACCCCATCTCTAGTGTACTTAATACACTTGTGGAGTGATGAGGTAACCATTCTATGTTCATGTATTCAAGGTCTATCTAAGAGGGCATTAAAGGATGTCTCCGAGTTGATAATGTGAAATTTCTTTTTTCAACCCTTCTATTACTACCAATAGAGTGATTGAATCTAAAGCTTTCTCGAGTTTCATTAAACCCCTTAATAAAATTTTATCTAAATTTAGTCTTCTAGTGTCAATCTTTAGAAAAAATAATGTTATGGTTCTTCATAATGTTGACCTAAGTGCTAGGATTAATCAAAACTTTTGACAACTTGAGATTTTACACCTTGATGAAAATATAAAGGGTCGATTTTGATTTGTGGTCCCCAAAAAAGTAGATCCTCCTTTTTTTGGCGACTCCAAGGATCTCCTTGAAATAACAAGCCTCATCCGAGGAAGTTCGCTAGCGAGTTAGACATATCTCTAGATCAAGTAATGCATGTACTAATGATTCTCTCATTTCTTTTGATAGAATGAGGACATCATATATAATTAACTTAGTAGGAAGTTTTTTAAGATGGGATAAAATGTTGTAGTCAACCTTGAGAACAACCGCTCGATTATTAGATCTTCTTTAAAGTTTTTGAATTTTGATCAACAATTTGTTTTCCTTTATCTTTGGGAGGAGATATACAAGGTGGCAAAATCTTCCCACTATGGAGATTAACCTCGTGATATCTCCAAGGGTGGTATCAACCTATCCTTTATCAACAATATTCTTTTCAAAAGATTAGTAAGAATATAGCTCTATCTCTATGCTAATATGGTTACCTTGCAAATAATCCATAGGACTATCAATGTTTGACCATGATTCACAAAACACATCAACATGAGAATTCTCTTTTCATCTTTTTATTTTTCTTTATTTTCAACATATTCATCAAATGGAAAGAATATAATAAATTACTTTAGAGGTAGACTTTCAATTGATATCTTTAAAGTGTGTGCATAAAGATAAAGGAATGTAAGGCCTAGCCTTTCTATCCTCATCATACAAACTCTATAAGATACAATTGATGTCCCTCCTTACCACTCTCATCATCATCAACATCGATGATATTGAATAGAGTCGAGGTGGAACTAAATCTTCTTACTTTGGTGGATCAATCTAGATGATCTTCTTCCGTGCCTTCGTGTGATTCCACATTGAATTTTTCAATTATTTTTTATCAAATATTTTTTAGAGGAATGGGATTAGACTATATCCCATTCATTTGAAGGAGAAAAGTATAAGAAGTAGAAGAATCACCTATAATAATTTGAATAGACTCTTATCTAGGGTCCACAAGGTACTCTTTAGCGATTATCATGAACCCTCTCTTAAAGTATCTTTCAAGCAAATCCTTGAAGTGAAGGAAATCTTCAATAGTGTGACCCAACATATGATATGTAATTCAAGTCATTCACTGCTAACATCCTTTGGTCTTTTCCCACGTGTAGTTTGAAATATGGCATCTTTTTTTAAATTTTTGAAAATTTTGCTCAGCACCTCTCTCTTAAAAGAATAAGTCTAGCTCATTCACTCATTGAAGGGGCTAGTGGGAGCCTCAAGAGGTGGTGATAATTACGCTATGATTGCCTAAAAGATGAAGGCTACTTCTTGCACCAAGATAGGGCCTTTCCCATGTCTATTGTAGAGACATTGCTTGCCTTCTTTTTTAATATCTTTGTAGGCTTTGATGGTTCTACATAAAAGTGATCTTTAATAATGAAATCCTAGGGGCTTCTTCTGTAGAATAGAGGCTTCATTTTTTGAAAGTCTTAATAGTATATCCCTTTAATAAGAATCCACTTGATCATGAATATTTCTTAGTAGTATTTTTATAGTGTGTTGCTCTTGTAATTGTGTCTAGCACTTTAAGCTATGAATCCTCCATCTCAAGATATAATCAACTAAGGATTTACCGCTTTTGTTTTCCAACAACTAGATCACCTAAAATAATGTGGTGTTGCGTGCTGAACCTCTTTGCAAACATATTTTCTAATTTAGTAAAGGTGTGTACAAAAAATATTTGGTATTTCAACATACCAATCAAAGGCAACCCTAATTAAACTATCGACAAATTTCTTAAACATCAAGGCATCACTTCCTTTGGCAATGGAAAAACTAGGCCAAAAATGTGCCAAATACGCTTTAGGGTTACCTCTTATCAAAAAACTTTAAAGTAAGCGTAGAAAGTCATATTCCTCAAGGTAAGGTCTACTCTTTGGAACTAACATCATACCACGGATTGTGCTAATGCATCCTTTATTTGCTGCTCCACAAGAGACTTTAGGTTGGTTTTAGGAGTTAAATCATCCATTATTTTACGTTGTTCTTGATGATGTTCTTCCAAACTTGACCTCTTCTCAACCGTGGAATGGGATTCTTCCAAAAGTTCTAAAGAATGAGGCAGGAAGGACTGGAATCATAGTTTGGAGTGATTGCATAGTGGCAATAATTGTCTCCATCTTTCTCTCCATCCTCAAAATATGGTCGTCCCCTTTTATAATTGAAGGATCAACTGTGTATGATCAAATACATAATCTCATGTGTTTCTTCTAATTATTTTTCAATGATCTCGTGTCAACCATGAAGATATGAGCTACGTAGCCTTGGGTCATCATCTAGCAAATCATCTTATTCTTATGTTTACTTTATCTTCATCCTCTAACAATAGTCTCTACTTCTTCTTTTGTAAGATGAAATGGAACACCTTTTCTATCAAGGATAGCTTCGATTCTTCTTTACATCCATGGATTTCATTTAGATATTTCTTTTCATGAGTCTCATGGATGGTTGGAACTTCCTCTAAAGTAAGAGTGGCACCCAAGCCAAAGTTTACCTCATTAGTAAGATTTCTATTATAAGGAGATAGATGAGGTGACTCTATCTTTCTAGTAAAAAATGAGATGAGGAAGGCCCTTCAATTTGAGGTCTAATCACATATTATGATGGCCTTTCCTCAATAGGCTCAAAAGTACTCTCAGGTGGTGGTGGGAAGGAATGTTTGGCTTAGGGGCCAATGGAACTCTTATGACATCAAACTTTTTTATTTTCTTTTCTAGGGAAAACTCTCTCCCTAAGAGAATATGTTGCTCCCCATGCTAAGTTAGAGACCTTCCTGAGTAGTAATATCGATCTAGCATGAGTTGATAAGATTTTTATCTATTAGGAAGATCACCTTTCTCTTCCCTTTATTATGGGAAGTGGCAAGTTTCCCTAAACCTCTCTCTCTCAAGGATTCTAGACACTTGATCCTTCATGACCCTAAGTAGTTTCTCTTTAGTGTAAGAGGAAGATTCAGAGTCCTATGAATAATCTGTTGAAACCTACCACGTGTCTCCCTATTCACCATTCTAAAGTTTTTCTTACTTTTAAGAAAAAAGGGGAGGTGGAGAACTCACAATCTAGGACCCATCCTCCTCTCCCTAAGATGCAGAAGAGGGTTGAATCAACTACCTTCCACGAGGGAAGTATCGAGACAGTATATCCATCCCTTGCCCTAGCCAACCCTATTTCTACCATCTCTTTTTTACTTTCTTCCTTTCAAGGCTTGCCTTTTAAGTCTCCTTCCTCTATTATTTTTTGAATTTTGGTCATTTAAAGAGGCTCAAAAGTCGACCCTTCTTCAAAGGTACTAGGGAAGAAAGCATGTCATTATAGTAGGAGATTTAATCTTTTATGGGATATGACTCACTGGACCATCTTAATGACCACAAAAGTGACTCTCCTACCAATGGGAAGAGTATTATAGGTACACTAAAGAACTCCAAAATGGGCTATTTATCCTCAACAACAACTCCACTAATAGGTGAAAGAGTTACTCCATTAGTTATAATGTTTAGATTTTCAAATCCAACTCAACTTAATGGCGAGGCATAAGCTAATCTGCTCCTATCAACAAAGAAATTGATCCTAGACGTGGCATCAAAAATAAGTTGCCCAACCATTTTCTATTAATAAGAGAATTAAATAAATTATAATTATCATTTAATTGAATGTAATATAGTCAAAAGAAAAGCTTTTGACTTATTAGAAAACATAGCCATTTCATTATGGCTAGAATATCTTTAAAGATTTTTTTATTTCTTTGAAAGTACATAATTATAGAACCATCTCATTTAACAAATAAGAAAGTTTTATAACCTACTTAATGTATGTTGAGTATGCTCTAAAGGATGAAATGAAGAGCTATCCAATAGAAAGAAAAATAATCTTGACTCATAAAAACACAAGTATGTTGTCGATATATAGAAATAAATGATTATTTTTAAAGATAGAGAGGAATTATTTTCTAGTGGTGTCACCAAAAAATATCTCAATGGGAAAAATTTATGACACCATAAACTTTAGAAATTTCTCATTTAGATAATCAAATTGCCAAGATGGAATAAACATAGTATATCAAAAGATAGTCATGTTATCATATAATGTATTTGATTACTTAAACAAAGACTCTAAAGTTAATGGGTCCTCTTAATGTTCCAAAGATTCTTCCCTTAAACCACATGGAAATGTTGGATAAGGTTTATTTTATCTGGATCATAGTTCCTATAAGGGCAAGCCCTAATAGTTAATTACATATTAGAATTAGTGTCTCTTCCTAAGAATATACTCAATTAAAGGAATAGGCTCTTATTTTATGGATTTCAAAGTTGGTTCCAAAGATTTGTAAATTGGAGTCCCAAAAGGAATACATTAAAGGAGGAAAATTCTTTTGAAAACCAATTAAGATAAAACAAAAAAGCCTATAAATCGGAATGCCTAGTAGGCATTTCAACTATCCTACCATTGGGCTTTATATTTTAAGATAAAATTTATTAAAATTTGAATTGACATTTTATTTAGAAATAAAGACTTAGATTCCACATGTACAAGACTATAGAAATGCCTAGGGTTGAAGACTTATTCTTAGAAGGATGCTTAACATAAATCTATAAATGCTTTTGACATAAGTGAGAGGCTCAACCTAGTTTGACTTTTGGAAATATTGGCTCTTTCTCCCAATTGAGGAAAGGAACATATCCTTGGCTCATTTGGACTTATCCCCTAAAACCTAAGTATATAAATGCTTTTGACTAGTTTTTAAATAAATAAATTATAAAATTAACACTATAACTAATATCTAACCCTTAAGAAAAATTCACTATCTGAGGTTAAAGAACTCAATTAATAAAGCATTTAGGATTTAAGGTTTAATAAAATAATTTAAGATATAGAGATTAATTAAACTTTAAATCATTGGATTTATTAAATAATTAAAATTCAACATTAACTAATCTCTTAACTCAATTAATAATGTTAATCGCTTATAAAACCCAAGAGGGGTGTGAATTATGTATTAAAATATTAATTTTAGATAACTTAATTTTAAACTTTTTATTGAAAATTTAAATCTTTAATGATAAAGCTTTAGAGAAATAAAACAACAATCAGTAATAGTAGAAAAGTAAAGCATATAAATAAATAAAGAGCTCACACAAATTTTTGTGTGCTTAAACTCAAAAATTGGCCTACATCCACATCTAGCTACTCAGAATTATCTAAATCAAAGTTGAAAATAAAACAAATCTCTCATACACTTTTTCACAAGCAAGTACAACACCGACTTTCCTTAAGGGAAGTATAACCCAACACTTACTTTCCTTAACAAGCAAGTACAACCTAACAAGAAAATAAGAAATATGATAGTATTTTACTCACAATTTAGAAGTATTTTGCTTTCACAACCCAACTTCAACAATATTAAGGCAAGTGAAAAACAAAAGTAAGAAAAATAGCTTACATTAATTTGTATTTAAAAATTTAAAGCAATGATAAAGCATGAAAGATGTATATGATGCAAGTGAATCTTTAAAATATTTGAAGAGAATTATAAGAACATGAAATCAAAGAATATTAGTTGTTGATCTAAAGTGTGGTACAATTATGATTTGAAAACAAAACAACCAATTTTATATGGAGACTTAAGTTTAGAAAGATCAAATGAATATACAATATTAAAGCACATAAACTCAAATGAAGTCTCTTTTAAAAGAACTATCATATATTCAAAAGATGAGATAATTTAAAGGAAAATAAAACTTTCTACTCACAAGAATTCTATTTTAAATAATCAACACAAAATTAATCTTACTTAAGTATATGTAAGAATAAAGAAGAGAGAAGAATTTGCAAACACAAAACTTTATCCAAACACAAGCAAAGCTTTTAGAGAACTTGAAAAGGGTATGAATAGATGTGTTAAGCACAAAACAAATTGACCAAATACTATGAAATCTTAAGCCAAGAAAGAGATCAAGGTTTCACACAAGAATAGTAATAAAATTAAAATTAAATAAACCTTGAATAGCTCTCAATCAAGATGAATTTTCACCAATCCTCCAACTTCTTTTTTACAATCTTCAAGGCAATCACTTGTAGGTTGGGAGATGGAAGAATGATGAAGAGATTAGCACTTGATTCACCAAGAAAGATCTCTAAGAAAATTTTGCAAGAATTCACCAAGTGAGGAGAAAAGTCTAAAAGTGTTTAACCTAGAATTAAGAGCATAACAAATAAAGAAGAAGACTAGGGGTCAGCCAAAGAGATGAGAGTTGGAGGGAGAACACTTTAGGAATTAATTTGACTTAAGCCAATCAAAACAAAATTAATTTGCATGAGGATAAATTCGCCAAGTGAAAGAGGAGGGAAATTCAATTAGAAAGAAAGTTTGATTTGAATCAACCAATTTGAACTTCAAATTTCATGATTAGAGTTCCAAGGAAATAAAAGAGAAATTTTAATTAGTAAGTGATTCAATTTGAATTAATAAAATTAAATTAATTTAGCATAGTGAAGAAATCAGCCAAAGGGGATATGGAAGGAAAATTAATTTGAAAAGAGACTTAATTTGAATAAGTTCATCTCTTGATAAGATCTCCGTAATTAGCAAATTAATGAAAGAGGTGAGTTTGAAAATTAGCAAATATATCAAGACACCAATAATTTGCAAAAATAAAAAGGCATTAACTCAAATTTTGTTTTATTTAAATTAAGCATGTGATGACATTTGCTAAAGAAGTCTTCATGATGAGATTCAATTAAAATTAAATGTAATATCAAGGAATATTCAATCAATTAATCTTGATTAAATGAAACAAGGAAAGTTATGATACGAATGCATCTTAAATAAAATCCAAGGAAATTAAGAATTTCGGCCAAGCTAGTTACCAAAATTAGATTAGATCTATTTTAATGCACTCAAATCAAATTAAATGATGATAAATCAGATTTTAGGAGATTTTAAATTGATAATCATCATGTGAATAACTAGAATTGAATTATGTATATGGTCAACCATGGGATTGTTTTCAAAATAAATATTCATAAAAGGAAAGAGGATAATTCCATGGCTTATGTTAATTAAATTTGAATTAACTCAAATCTATTCAAGTTAATTCAAATTAGCTTAATTAATATAGCATATGGTAAGCCATAAATATTCCATAAGCAGTTAGGTTTAAATTTGCACAATTAAGCACAGAATATTTAATTTGAAATCAAAATAATTCAAATTAAAGATTCAAATAAATAATTTTTTTAATTTAGAAAATGATGGAATAATTATGGAAAAAATTTGAATGACTCTCTCATTTTTTATTTTGCAAATAATCATGAAACAATTTGGCCAAAAGGTTTTGGATGATAGATAAGATATGAGAGATAAATTAGGATAATAGGAGAGAAGAATAATATATTGAATAATTTTCAAATAATTTAGATTTATGCATTGAATAAATAGCTAATGAACATGACTAAGCATGGAAATAATTTAGTGAAATCTGAACTTAATTTAACTTGCATGAGCACAATAATTGGAATAAAGTTTATGCATTTAGTTCACATTATCTAAAATGGATAATTTGAAGAATAATTGTAAATATGAAATGTAAAATTTATGAATAATTCTAAAATAAATTATTTTGAGATGAATGAATGATTTATTTTATTTTAGTGAGCTTTTCATTTGCCTTAATCAGTTAATCCTAGAAAATTCCCTACCCGGTTTAAGTCCAACATCTTTAGCATCCTAAATTGATTGAAGAACTTGGAATTGAGGAATTTTCTAACACTTGAATTTAACTTAATTAGTAACATTTGAACATATGTTTGTTGTCATCAAAATCAATCTCATATGAGGTGGGACTCATGAAGTCAACAAAATAAAACTTAAAATGAAAGCTAAATCATAATAACATGAACATTAAATTTCTAATTAAGGTATAAAAATATATATTAAATCTTAATCAAAGATTATAAATAAAAATAAAAAAAGTCATAAACCAAATCAAGAAATATTTCATTAAATTAAGAGAACTAAAAGAGGAATGAATCTCAATCAAAATTCTAAATGAAATTAAAACATTAATCAAATCAAATTAAACTCAAATGGATTTAAAGATGCCTATAGTTTTAGCTTGACTCTTAGAATGAATCTTCATCTTAGAATGAAGATCTCATTAGAATTTAGGATATTGAATAGAATGGGTTCCACCCAAAGTAAAATTTATTTATTCATCAACTTTGAAAATTTAAATTCCCCTTTAACATAAAATGAAAATGAAATCTTAAATCAACCAAATTACTTAAATTGGAACCACCCAATGGGAATTTAAACAAATTTTAAGAATAAATGAAATTAAAAGAATGAAAATAAAATTTCATAATTAACAATCATAACAAACATATAGTCTAGACACCCAAGATTGTAGGGCTATTGGTCGAAGGAGGTTTTTTGATACCTCAAACTTTTGGTTTAATAATGACACATACGTGAAGCAAAATTATTAAAAGTGGATATCTTAAATTCAAATTAAATCAAACTTTGAAAACCTAAATTAAAACTTGAACTTAAAATGTCTAACAAAATCTTACTATACAAACCCCTCCTTCACACATTAGATTATTAGGTCCACCTTAGACTTAGGTTTGGTCGATTATTTTGTGATGTGATATGCAATATATTTTTTAATTTTGTGGTGTATTGTTTTAGATTGGATGGCTAAGATTGTTTGCATTAGTATGGATGGAAGGACATTCTTTTTTAACACTATTTTTTTAGGGGTTGTGGTAAAAGAGATTGTTGTAATAAAATATATTAATATTGTTTGCTTATAGGTATGCTTAAGTCCTAAGCATAATCCAATAGGATAAGTGGGCTTGACAAAACTAATGCTAAGCTCATATGCTTGCAAATATTACTATTAGAGTGTTGTTTGTATTTTCTAATATTTATTTTGTAGGGTTTAAGAATTTTATTTTAAAATTTTAAATGTAATTTGAGCCTAGAATTAAGTTAGGATCTATGGGGTCTAGGAATAGCAAGAGCGACTCTACTAGGTGGTGGGCCCCTATGAAGCTTATAGGTCCCTAAAGAAAGAGATGATCATGGAGAAAACCCATAGATCTAGACTTTTTTTGTTTTAGGTCGGGGTTGTATAAGGAGCTCATTACTCTTTTTTCTTCCGGGGTATACAATGGTACCCGACCACCTATTCTTATTAATGAAATTAGTGTAATTTATTTTGGTGCCTAATAGAAATTGCCTACTTTTCTTGGTTTATTTTTGTTGTGTTTTATATTGAAATGTCTGACATTATGCTCTTAAGAAAAATAAATTTTTACCCAACTTAAATCTAAATAACTTAAACAAAATAAAGAAAATTTGAAACTTCACACATAAATTAAAGCCTTAGATGCAACTTAAAAGCAACTAGAAACAATTAGCTTTATGAACCATGCTAGCATATTGTTCAAAATTGTTGAATTGGGCACTTCATCCATTACACATGAGATGCATCTAACCTTTAAAGATAACCACCTTCTTGGGGAAGTGTGCCTTCTTATTATGATTTGTGCGACTACTTCTAACATCATCTCATTATAGGCATAAATTGCATACCCCAAAGGCCTTAAATGAATTATGAGTCAAAACATTTAAAGCTAAAAATTATTGCATTAGTTAAATGTGTATCATACCTAACATGATTCTATGTAATAGGGTGAGTTTAGGTTCTTTCCTAAATGTAACATCCTAGTCATCTTGCATACATAAGACTAAAATCATGGATTTAAAATTCACTTAGGTGGTGGTATATTTGTAGCCCTTATAGGGGTGATAATTCAAGAAGAGTAAGGGATAAGTTATGTTCCTCACATGAGAGAAAGAGCAAATGATTCCCAAATGTTGAACTAAGTTGAGCCTTTAACTTGTGTCAAAAGCACTTGTAAACTTAAGTTTTGAAGCATCCTTTTATGAATAAGTCTTCAAACTAGCATTTCTCCAATCTTCTACTATTTAAGTCCTAAATTTTAATAAAATATTAATTCAAATCTTAATAAATTCAATCTCAAAATTATAAATCCCAATGGTAGGATAGTTGAAATACTTATTGGGCATCCTAGTATCATAGACATTTATTACTTTATCCCAATTGGCCTCGAAAAAACTCTTCCCCTTCAAAGTGTTCTCTTTTGAAATTCCAACTTAACCATCCTTTGGAACCAACTTTGAAATTCATAAAAGAAAGAGCCTATTTCTTTAATTGAGTATTCTAAGAAAAAAAATCTTTATTCTAAAGACTTAATTAACTATAAGGGCTTGTCCATATAAGGAATTATGATCCCAATATAAAATAAATATTGTCATAGTTTTCTACATAGTTCAAGGGAAGAATCTCTAGACTCGAGTCATTATTTAAATAATCAAATTCATTATAAGATAACATATTTATCTTTTGTTGATAATCTATTTAATGATGAATTTAATTACTTAAATAAGAAATTTACAAAATCTATGTGGTGTCATAATTTTTCCCCACACTTTGTACTTCTTCAAAATCTTTTGAACTTTTAGAACCCTTAAAACTAATGCCAAGTTTAGGACACAAATTCTTTGAGTTTTATTTAACTATATTTTTATAGGCTTTTCTTTGGGAAAGCATAGCTCTTCTTGAGTTAGTTTCTATTGCAATCATGTAACATGACTCTCTTTTAGTTTGAAAATTGAAATGTTCATGTATGCTTATAACTCGACACATTTCTTCTAAAACCTCTTCTCCAAGATTTTTTATGTTAAGTTGTAAGTGAGCCATGCACTCCTCCAACTTAATTTGTTTTCATGTATATTGATCATATTCATCCAAAGAGTCAATCATCTTTTGTGTCTTAGACTTTGGTTTTTTAGGTTTCCTCCTTTTCCTTGATTTATGTGATTTTAATGAGGAAGCTTAGTCACTTTTTTGTCTTCTTTATTTTATATAAAAATTTCCCCATTGGGCAGAGTAATCTTAAATCCATTTCACATTCCATGGAGTTCTTCCATCGAATACCCTTTATGGATAGAAGGATGTTGATCATTCATTTAGTCTTCTTTGAGATGAAGGTCTCCCAACCACCTTCTTTTTTACGCTAATGGACTTTTCCTCTATTATTATATTTTGTATATTTCAATTGGGTTGACCTCTTTGCCTTTTGTATTGATTTGGGGTATTGTGATACCATTCACCTTCTCCTTTTAGGATGTACCAATATCCGATAAGGTGAGCTCCCCTTTCTATAACTCCTTTTACCCAATCTTTGAAGACAAAACCTTTCACCAACATTGTGTCATTGCATCGAGTGTCGTGTATTAGAGTGCCATGATGCTCCATTAGTGTCATGATGCTATGAATGGTAGCTTTTAGATCGGTGGGTTATAAAATTAATGGTAATAAATATTAATAAGTGCTCTTTTGAACCAATAGAATAACCATCTTGACTAGATGATGATCTGCTAGGCATCACATATAGCACCATGGCACGATCTTTATCTCGAGAGAATGCCTCACACTATCAAAAGTAGTGTCGCAGTAGGGTCCGGTTTATAAATAGGACCTATAGGCTCTTAGTTTTCATTCTAAAGACTTTGTTCCTTTTAGAAGTTCTTGGACACTTCATTTTCTTAGCTTTTGCTCTTTTTAGGACAATGAATATGCTAATCAAGTACCGGTATGAAAAGAGCAACTTTAAGCAACAATAGTTGATTTGTCAACATGAAAGTGGAGAAGAGGTATCATCATGCTCTCATCAACAAGCATCTCATTATTGAGAGGAGCTTTTTAGAAATAAGTGGGAGTATAGAGAGAATCATCAAGAACAAGGTGGAAGAAGCTAGCCTATGTATCTTGTGTCATCCAGTGGTGCAGAGTTCTTTGCCAATATGAAGGAGCACCGAATAATACAATTTTTGTATGGGAAAACTTGTGAGTTTTGATGGTACTACGATAAATATATATTATAATTTGTAAAATATTGTATATGATCAATATCTTTTCTACTATAATGATAATCGATTTGATGAAATATTTATTTTTCACTATCCGATTGAAATTGATGAGAGAAAATGATTTTCAACTTTCTTGCCACCGGGTTAACTCGAGGCTAAAGCTTGGCATTATTTTATTTTTCTAAGTTGATGCTCACAAGTCAATGAGGTAACTAGGTATAAGACCATTTTGAATTTTGTGGTTCAAAAGGCTTTACTATAGATGTTGGAAAAATTATTTATAATTCAATTTGTAATATGTTTAAAGGTTACTTGTAGGATTTGGTCATCCTTTTCTCAATTATGCTTTATGAGTTGAGGGCACTACGTCGGTCGGATGAAGAGGTCCTTATACAAAGTGCTCTCATGACTAAAAAGAGAAATTGAATGATTTAGATTAAAAATGGAAGTAGAAGAAAGCTCCCATGCTCCTTAGTCCAGATCCAAATCCTCCCTTTAATTGAGTAACTTGAAGATATTGGAGGAGAAGTCTCACAATTAAAGAAAAGGATGGGTGAAAATAGTCGACATAGAATTAGAAAATTTTGATTATCATATGGGTCGACAATATCAAAATTTTCTTATATGAATGATTTTAACTCAACACTCGTTCAAATGTTCAAAAACTACAACTTTAATGCTAGCAGTAGAGTTCCTTTTCCTGGCTCACTACCAACCCTATGTTGGCACCGAGCAAACAAAAGATGAAGATGATGAGGAAGACTATGTTTTTTAGGCTAGTTTCCCCTTTTATTTATAATATTTTGTAATAAATTTTATTTTATAATAAAATATTTTCATTTAATATTTTATATCTTATCATTGCAATTATTATTTGGTTTTTAAGATTTAAAGCTAAAATTTAAGTGAATAACAAATTTTAACCCAAAATGATGACTTTAAGAGATCAATACCTCATTTATAAATAAAACTTAGGTATTAAAATCAAAGAGATCAACACCTCGGTCTATTTGGATAGCCGCATTACTATTGTTGAACATTTTTTATTCTTACAATCTAAGAAGAAGCGAATGACACTAGATTGTAGTGCCATGGTACCAAATGATAAATGCTTGGCTAAGTGATGGTACTTAGGCCTAAAAAATTATATTAGTGCTTAAATGCTATAAAGTCAACACAATGCCTTGGTACTTTAAACACAACATCGCAGTGCTATGGATTGGATATTTTGACTCAATAACCGAGAAGCGGCATTGTGGTGCCAAGATTTAGTGTGCGGTGTGTTTATTTTTTGAGATGGTCGTGTGGACACCACACATAGATAATAGAGGGTACTTATTGAAGTGATCATGTGTGACATTGAGGTATGATGTACTATCTCAAAAGATAGAGACATCACCTTATAATAAACCTAATCACTTAATAAGGACTCTAAGACATTATGGTCTTATATAAGAGATTCTTCCCCTACTTTACATGAAAAAGTAAAGCGGGGTTTATTTTATGTCGGGTTCTTAAGTTCCCTATGGAGGCAAGCCTCCATAGTTATTACATCCTAGGAAATGGATTTCTAACAACACTCTCAATTAAAGTAGTCAATTATTATCTCAAGATTTCAAGGTTAAGACTATCAATAAATTGGATATTTTGAAAATCAATTGGTAATGTTCAATTGGAAAGACTTATTTTGGGATCCAAAAGAGAATAAGTAGGAAATGCTCATGATGCTAGGAAGCCTAGTGAGCATTCCAACCTATCTATGGTGAGGCTTTATATGTTTGAAAATGAGAGGATTTATTTTGTTTGAAATAGAATTTTATTAAAATGCTAGGGCTTATAATCCATCAAGACAAGATTGTGGAAATTCTAAGGTGAGAATTTATGCTTGTAGCTCAAGAAAATCATGGGAGAGGTCATCCCATTAAATCATTGTTCAAAATCAAATGTTTTACTAATTAACTTAATTAATTTCCCAAGTAATTAGTTCTTAATTAAGTTAATTAGTAAAACATTCAAACCTAATTAAGCCTAAATCACTATTCAAAATCAAATGGAAATATTTTAATAAAATCTCCTTTATTTTACTTTTCTAAAGAGTATTTATTTGCATTATTTAGATTTTTCTATAATTAGTTATGATTTTATGAAATGAATTATTAAGCTAATCAACATTTATTCCGTTGGCCTATCGGACCGATGTGGCAATGCTTTTCATGGCCATGAGATTGGTTATTTAAACCCATCCAACGAGAATGCACATCTCGCCATCCGTTCTAAGATCGGATGGTGGGGATTAATAGTTCTAGAAGATTAAAATTGAATTAATCTTGATTAATCGCCGTTTGTTCCAATCATGTGAAATGGATGGAGGATGATCCGTAGTCCACTACGTGATGGAAGATGGACACCGTCCACCTTCATCTACTACTCGATCAGCTCACGAGCTTGTGAGATATCGAAATCAATCCCAAAATGTTCTCGAGGGGATCTAGAGGGATCCTACTGGGATTTGCATGAAATCACAATTTTTTCACAAAGGCCTAAAAAGTTGAGAAAATGTCGATTTGCTAGAATTTACCTCATTGGAGCTTAGGGCCGATGGCTAAGCGACCAAGGTAGCTTCATCTTTAAGAGACAAAGCCTTATTGAGAAGATGGTACCATGACTACTCACCGTAGCTCATAGATCAACCATCATCGAAAAAACTCATAGTTAGGCTTGGAGTGGTCTCGGTCGAATTGATTGGGAGAAGATTCATTTTGCCTTGTCGAGCTTGGTGAACATGTAAATGAAGTTAATTTGAAATTGGTTGAGGTTTGATGGAGTTGGATGAATTTAGGCCTTATCATGTTTCGGGTTTGGTGTTTGGTGTGGGGAGGCCTAGGAGCTTGGAAAATTAATGGGAGAGTCATCTCAGTGCTCGCTATGAGAATACTCAATGTGTTTATTCAAATAGAATGAGGGGAGTATGCCCCTCCTTCCTCAAATCGGATGGCTTGGGTTAAATCTATCTTGGGCGGTTTGGACCGTGAGGTCTGGCGGGGAGGAAGGCGAGGTGGCTCATTTGGTTGGCCAAGTGTCTCAGTGGCTTCCATGGTAAGTCCTTTTCTCCCCTTGGTGAGCCAATGAGGAGGTGGGTTAACTCACCTCCTTTGACCTAGGATTGATCCAAGTAGCCTTGGTGGGGCTAGGCATGGAAAACCAAAGAGCTTTGGGTGGCTTCCAAGTGCAAAGGTGGAGGTTTGACCACCCAAAATGGATTTTATCTTATGTGGAGGCTTTATCTAATGAGTAATGGGTTTAATTTAATTTGGATGGGTTGGATTTGGGCCAAGGTATGTAGCAACATTTTTTAAGGTTGGAAAGCATGATCTTATAGTAATAAATTATCGAGGGTTCTAAAGGCGGTGTTTCTTTCATTTATAGGTGTCATCTTTATTTGATTATATCGAGATGAACCATCAATGAAATAGAAGACTACGTGAGATGAGGCAATGTCAACATCAATTAGTATTGGTAGTGGAAATTCATCTTTTAGATATGCCATATCGCAATTTGGCCATTCTTTCTTGACTTTAGAAATACACATTGTTCAATGTCTAGTCATTATACATCTAGGAGCTCGCTTGATAAGGTTAGTATGCTATCGCTAGCTTATTGACCACTATATCGAGGAGCCAATCCAAGTATTTCTTCATAACTCCATGCAAGTAGTACTTAAACTTCGGTAGTAGCTAAGTCATAGGTTTCAATTTTGTTCAACAAGGCGATGTATGTTGGGTGTGGATTGTCTTCAATTCCCAAGTTGATTTCTTTGAGTTTGTAAGGTTGACTTGATTTCTTCTTTAAACTCTAGCGGTGCATCCTTAACTTGGAACTCATATGGATCATCTAAAGTTTTTAAGCACACCTCCTCATATGAGTTAATGTGATTTAAGAAAAACCTATCAATCCAAATGATTGGTGATGACCAAACAATAATCATCATCATCGATTGGGCTACTATACCAAAGCTAGTGAATTTTGTTTGAGAATTCTTGCATATATTGTTCCACATCCTTTTGAAGTCGACATGCTTAGACCATGCAAGTAGAATCAAACCTTTCTTAGCTAAGTTAAGAACACAAGGTACCAATCAAAAGGTAATTCAATTAATTTTTTATATGAATCATCTTCAAGTTCTACTTCAACTTCTTGACTTGAGGATGATACTCTAGATAGAACTTCTCAATCTTTGTAGCTGGATGCATATAAGACTCATCTTCGAACTAGATTCTAAGTCTATATGGATAGGAGTGTACTCTCAAAGATGGGACAAATCTTACGGTGGGTGGTAAGTATGAGGCCTTCCACCTCAAGGACTCCCTATGGACTTGTCTCTTCCTTATTGTGGAGGAGGTGGTCATCCTACCCACTTGTTCAAATAGAATGAGTGGTGGAATCTAATCTTAGGCTCCACTTCCTCCTTAAGGTATATTTCGTTCCCTTTTATTTTCTTTTCTTTCTCTTTTCTCTTTCTTTTATTTCTTTTTCTCTTTCATTTTATTTTTCTATCACATTAGGATTTTGACTAAATTCATGAGAATATAATTTTATTTCTCAAGGTAGTAGGCCACATCCCCATATCACCTCATGAGAAGGGTTTGAGATCTCTTTGACATAATACTTGATTCCACCTCTCATGAACATGATGCAATAATGTAAAAGGATGGAACCTTGTTGTTCCCATATATTCACAATCTCCCAAGAAAAGCATTGAAAGATGTATCCAAGTCAATTATGAAACTTGGCTTCAATCTATCATCTATCTAAGGGCTATAGAGCCTAGACCCTCACACCTTGTTCATTGAATCCTTTCAACATCATCTCTTATAGAGTTTAGAGATTTCAATCCTCAAGTTGGTAAGGGCTCTTAAACTCATAATGTTTGATGCACCGTCAACTGGATAGCTTATAAATCGCCAACATCCACTATAATGTAGAGGAGATGGTTGTGGTCAATCATTCCTAGAAGTAGGTCTTCATTACCGAATATAGCTCATAGGATCTCCTTTGAATGGAATGCTTCCTCTTGTCGTTATCTATCCAAGCAAGTTTATACTACTACGTAGGGCTTCCACCCTCCACAGTTGTCCCTCATGGCGGCAAACCTTCTTTGATGTTGGAGGTTTGAGTTGCTTGAACTATAGAGAAAGTTATTTGATTTTAAAATGATCTTTATAGAGGTATGAGATAAAGAAATATCCTAACCTTCTTTTGTCTTGAGAGGATCAGAGGTATCCCCAAGGATTACTATAATTGAACTAGATGGTTATTCTACTAAGTATTCTTAGGGATGACTATAGCTCACGACTTAAAGCTATGCTCAAGACAATCTCTAAAGGTAATGCAATCCTCTAAGATTTTGCCTAACATGCAATGGTAGGGGGGTAGCTAGGATCATCACGCCCACTTTGTCCAACTTCTTAGGCTCGGTTGAAAATTAGGCTTCAAGAGATTCTTGAAGGTCTTCTTGACTACCTCCCTCTTGAATGAGTATGGCTTGTTTAATTTTTTAGTAAGAGTAGGTGGAAAATAGCTTCGGTGGTGGATATAGATACCACTGCGACTAGGCTATTGTGGCGTTGGTGGTGGTGGTGGTGCGACCATGGTAGTGGAAGAGGAGGTGGAAATGGAGGCTACTAAAATTCAAGTCTCAAACTAAACTCTTTGGCTGCTTCCCTTATCCATACACAAGTATCCTTCTTTTGAAGACTTTTGAGGCTTGGGCTTAGATGGAGTCTAAAAGGGTAAGTGTTTGACTTCCTCTTGTAGGTTAGCCTCCTTGATTAGCTTTCAAATATCTTTATGGTGAAGCCCTTAAGCATGAAGGCGTAGGCCATGGATATTCTTAAGTAGAATCTCAATGGCATGCTACTTCTACTATGGTTTGCATTTTTGATACTCGGTTGCACCATCCGAGAATGTAATCAATAAAGACTCATTGGGTTTTGTTTCTCTACAATAAGGTCACCTACAGCTCTTTGAGCAATCTCTTGATGAAGAAATCCTCTAACTCTACAAAGGTCTTCACTAAACCATTGGGCGTTTGGCATACCAATCAAATGCCACACCCTTTTACTAACAAATAAATGAAATATAAGTGCATCAATGCACCAACATTGTAACAATGCCTTGAAGTGTGCAATATGCTGCCTTGGGTTTCTGCCATCAAAATCTTGAAGGATGGTGGCACAAAACCCTTATTGAACTACATCTAATGCCTCCGGGTAGGTCTACCCTTTGGAATGGATGAGCTCCCCTGGGCTTGCTCCAATGCTTCTTTCACCTGCTCAACCATCTCCTTAATGTTCTTTTCATGCATGGAGGTGCTATCGGTGACCTTCCTGCAAGCTACCAACATCATATTCCATGGGAGTGCACTTGGAATGATCTAGAGTATGAACTAGCTTCAGCGATTGGCCTCCATGAAGGAAGGTTGTGGCCGGGGCTTGGTTGCAAGGCTAGGACTACATCAACTCCTCTACCTTATTCTCCATCCGCTCTAATCATTCTTCAATTTGATTTGGTAGAGGAGGTGTTGAGTTGAGTCACATGTGTCACCTTCCTCCTACAACATCATCAGCTATCGCTCCCTATCAGGATCATGGATATCAACCATGTGGACTTCACCTAGATCATCTAGCATGTCATCCTCATCGACATCAAACTCTAGTATACCCTCCTTCTAGACGATCATCTCAAACTATGCTCTCCGTGGCATGATAGTCCTCTAAAATTTCATCAAAACGGTCATCTACTGACCAAGTTCTAGAACATAGGCTGGCGATGGGACAACTAGAATGAGCTATGTAGAATCTACATTGAATAATCTTGCGGTGGAGTACACTCCCAACTATCTCAACTATTATGGGGATGATCTAGGTATCCCCTCCCCTCTCCTCCTCCAACTAGTGGTGGGCGACCACACACTCTTGGGTCGCCACTCCTTCTTCACCACTATTGGGATGGAAAGTCAAACCAGGGCTCGACCTTCTCAAGGTGGAGTATGGAGTGGGATCCTTGGCTATAGCCACATCACCAATGGAGAAGCTCTCTCTCGATGGGGGCTTATGGTACTTGGTGGGGGCTGTAGATGGTGGAACTTGGACTAGTGAAGGTGAGCGGTGAGTGGAGAGGTGTAATGTAGGTGACACTGCTACCTCTCTGAAGATCTCCACCACATGGCGGAGTGCTGGTAGGATAATGAGGTCGAATGATCGACTCACACCACTCACGATCAGGAAAATCCATCAAAGTCCGCCCGACTATTTGGCATACCTCCTCTTCTCTTGCCAACTTGTGTACTCACCTTGGCCTCGAGGCCCTCTCTCATGAATTTGATCCCTAACACTTCTAGGATTAAGCTTCTCAAGTCATGTAATGTGTGACTTTGAGCATCCATGAACTCTACCAACTCTATGAAGAATAGGTTGTAGACGACAGGGCTTCCTCCTCTCCCTAGGCGGTATCTCATACTCTACAAAGGTAGGGGTAATGTAGCTATCCTTGATAGTCCTCTATCCCTTTAAAGTTGAAAGGGGTGAAACGGTTAAGAGTGGAGAGGTCTCACAAGGTGAACCCTCCTCGGTAACATGGGAAGCTTCATCTACCTCCTTGGCATGCTCATGCTTCTCTTGATCTTGTGGTTATTGTTGCGACATTTGGTCTTGGTGAGTGGGGCTAGGCGAGAACTAGAACCAACCTTGAAGGTTGGGAGACTATCTTAGAAGCTAAGATAGCCTTCCCCTTCGCAGGCAATAACAAGGTGGGACCACCACTTGCGGGGATACAATAGGGGTAACTGGCTGGCGGGGAACCTCAATAGATTTCCTCTTCAAAGAGGGGAACTGATGACTGGGGTTGAATTGGAGAAGTGGATTCACACCTCCTCTTCTTGGCGGTAGTAAGGGCAACCCTTGCATGTGACTTTTTGAAGTGCTCAAAGCCAAGCCCAAACTTGAAGATGGGGGCACCATGAGTATGGCTGATCAGGCCAAATCCACACTAGGAGAAAGAGATGAGCAGCTTGAAAGATATGGTGAAAGACTAATTGAAGGAAGGAAGAACTAGCATCTTTGTTATCTTGTTAGAAAGAGAACTAAATTAGCCTTTGCTTTGATGTTGTTGACTTGAATTATTGATTTTGATTTGACTTTTGAATTATAACCCTCATTTAACAAATTTAGGTATGCTAAATTGGGTTCAATTGTTTGTAGGAGAGATTTGGTGATTTGAAGGAGAGATTTTTCTTTTGTTACTTTAGATTGTATTGTTGGGTTTGATTTTGATTTTGTGTTGGAACCCTCATTTCAACAAATTTGGTCATGTTGAATGGGATTCAATTATTTTAGAGAGACTTTGGAAATGAGATTGTTGTTTTTCTTTTGTTGGGGTGATTGATTTTATTTTGAGTTAGAACCCTTATTTAACAAATTTGGGTATGTATGGTTCAATTATATGTTAAAATTTTATTTTTTTGAAGCTTTTGTTTTGTGTTGATATTTAATTGTTGTATGTTGATGCTTGATTTTGATTTGATGTTGAAAATGGGACTATCATTTAACAAATTTGGATATGTTAAATGAAGTTGGTTAATTTTGTTTGAAAATATTTTGAAAATTTTGAAGAAGGAATTTTATTGTTCTTTGTTTGATTTAATTTTGATTTTGAAAAGAGGAACCCTCATTTAACAAATTTTGAGTATGTTAAATGGAGGCCATTTTAAAATTTTTGAAAACTTTTGCTTTTGTTTGATGTTGATTGTTGTATGTTGATATTCGACATTGATTTGATTTTGAAAATGGGATCTCATTTAACAAATTTTGGTAAGTTGGTTAATTTTGTTAGAAAATATTTAAAGAAAAAGAATTTGTTGTTGTTGTTTTATTTAATTTTGATTTTGAAAAGAGGAATCCTCATTTAACAAGTTTGGGTATGCTAAATGGAGGTCATTTGCATGTTGGAATTTTTTGAAGGCTTTTTTTTTTTTTGTTTGATGTTGTATGTTGATATTTGATATTATTTTTATTTTGAAAAAGTGGCTCTTATTTAATAAATTTGGGTATGTTAAATAGAGTTGCTTAAATTTGTTTGAAAATGTTCTAAAAATTTTGAAGAAGGGGTTTGTTTGTTGTAACGTTTAATTTTGATTTTAAAATAGAGATTCTATATAACAAATTTGTGATTAAATGGAGGTTCATTTTGTTTAAAGACTTTAAAATTTTGTGAAAGATTTTATTTGTTTGGTTTGGATTTTATTGAAATTTTGTTGAATATGGGATGAACCTTGCTTCACCAAGTTAGTGGTGAGGTTCTTAGTTTTGTTTGGTTTATGTTTTATTATTTTTCCTTCTTTGATTAATTTATTTTTTTTTACTAAGGGACCCAATAGGGGTTTTAAGACCCTAGTGAGGTCCTACAACCTAAAGATGTTGGTCACCTTTACTTAAGGATGAAATAAGCAAGTGCCAACATAAAGTAACATAGCCTTGGGCTTATAAAATATAAGCCCACTATCGATACTTAGAGATAATGATTGTCTACTAGAGATGGAGAGAGGAACCATCCCAACGGACCCAGAAAAATCTATGATGTTTATTTTTGGATGGTCATGTGGACACCATATAGATCATAGAATGTACTTATTGTGATCGGGTGTGACATTGAGGT
The DNA here is from genome assembly GCA_021442155.1 of Cymbidium sinense. Lineage (NCBI taxonomy): Eukaryota > Viridiplantae > Streptophyta > Magnoliopsida > Asparagales > Orchidaceae > Cymbidium > Cymbidium sinense. Next base: position 178,065,275 of record CM038216.1, on the reverse strand, counting down.
GTGATGTACCATCTCAAAGATGAGACATCATTCTACAGTGGACTAATCACTAATAAGGACTCTAAGGCATGATGTGTCTTCAGTATGAAATTCTTCCCCTACTTTACATGGAAAAGTAAAAGCAATGTTTATTTATGCTAGTTCTTAAGTTCCCCTATGGAGGAAAGCCTCCATAGTTAATTACATCTAAGAAATGGAATTTCCTATGAACACTTGAGATTAAAGTAGTCAATTATTATCTCCAAGGATTTCAAGTTTAGACTATTAATAAATTAGATATTTCAAAAAATCAATTGAATGTTCAATTGGAAAGACTTATTTTGGGATCTAAGAGAATAAGTAGAAAATATTCATGATGCTAGGAAGCTTAGTGAGCATTCCTAATCCTATGGTGGGGCTTTATATGTTTGAAAGTGAGAGGATTTATTTTGTTTGAGTTGAAATTTCATTAGAATGATGGCTTATAATCCATCAACACAAGAATATATAAATTTCTAAGAGGTGAGGATTTATGCTCATAGCCCAAAAGAAACAAAATCCTAAATCTAAGGGGCTTTAGTACAAGCTAAATCACCTAAATCTAAGCATAGAGGGACATAAGAATTTACCTCCATAGAGAGAATAAATCTATTTTTTGGACCACCATATAGTGGCCTCCTTAACACCTACACTTTAAAATCATGTAGTTCTTATGAAATTTGATGGTTGGGCTTGTCACTTAATTTTGAAAAGGAAGAGTCCTAAACTCCCTAAGAGACTAGATCATATTTGGTATGAGCATATGACTTAATCTAAATGCAAAATCTTTTCAAATTTTATATTATTTTGAAACATTCATTTGGACAATGACTTTAGGATTTCTTATGCCTAAATGAATGATGAAATTCGATTATTGGCCAAATCAAAGAGAAAGATGGTGAAGCTCCACCATAAGGGGATGTTCTCATAGGTAGTAGTCCCCAAAGTGCTAGAATGGAGGCCCTCATTTTACAAGAGTGATTCAAATATATGTATGATGTGTTAGACATACAACATACTAAGGGGTTGATAAATCTTTTATTAATCTTGATTATAACCTAAGCTTTAAGATGAGCTTGTGAGTTATTTTAAAATTTAGTTATGAGTTATTAATTGGGGTAGAAAAATTAGTTTTATCCTAAGAGTCTATTATCCATGCCACACATTCAATCATCAATCATGAAGAAACTATAAAAAAAATGTAATCCTATGCATAAACTAAACATCATTCATTCATTTTTAACTAATGAAAGAATAAAAGGCGGGTTGTTGGGTACCACCTTGAGAAGAAAATAGGTAGTTGAGCTCTACCCTTACACAATATAATAATATAATTGAAATTGAATACATGTATGGGGTCTTCACTCTTCTTTCTTCTTTTGATTTGAGTTGCTTCAAGGAATCACATGGCCTCCAAGACTAAGCCTTCTAGCCACTCATCGTAGTCCCCATAAATACTAATCTAATTCATATTACAAAGTTACATTTTATGGAAAGTAAATCTAACTATACCTACAAAATAGGGGTTAGCTAAACATACATACAAATCTACAAACATTTTATTTATTTTGGTGGTATAAGCACAATCTTATAGAAAGTAATATTAGACAATGAAGGCCTAAGTCTGAGTCATAAACATCAGTCTAAAACATTTCATCATAACATAACATAACATCACACATACAATATCTAAGACTAGAAATGGTGGCATACTGTGTGTGTTAAATCTTTTGTGATATGTCTTAGCTAAACATTAGACTTATGATTTTCTAAATTTGGAATTATTTGATTTAACATGAGGGTGGTTTTCTTTCAAGTTATTTAGATGATTTGAAAATTTTAATTTGTGTTTTACTTTGTTTCATTTGGTTTACACTTAGCATCTAAGTGTTACAAAGGAGGAAAGAGGCTTACCTCTTTCATCCCTACCTTAAACCACTTTCTAAAGCACATTCTTATGATTTAGTCTTCTTTAGTGAATGGCTTATTAAATATCTAATTAATCTTAAGTTTGGGTTAACCTTAAAGAATCCTATTCAACATGAAAGACATCTTAAGATTAATGTCGTTGAATTATAATCATTTAGCATATGTTGAACCGTTCCTTTTCATCACCTATAACATGCATATGATTTAACACTTAGCATACCTATATACAATATATTTTGGCATACTTAAATGATGAATGAATGCATATATTTGGTGATTATATTTTGCTTGATTGAGTTATTTATACTTATAAATTAAAGTTCTATACAAATTCTAATACAAATACACATAGGTATGAAATTAAATAAGTACATGCTTTTGTTATCAGAAGTGAGATAATCAAATGGCATCCTTAAGGCTACTCAAAGCCTCATATTCTTGGATGTATAGACTATATACTTATTAGCATTCAAATATATGTAGATCTATATATATATATATAAGAAACAAAGTTTTACATTCACATGCTATACATTTTGTGACTTAAGTGGCTATAGATGCAGTGTTTTTAATAGAAAAAGGATTATCATTCTTTAATTAAAGGTACACATGTATAAAAGATGTAAGAAAGTATGTGCCATTGTTAACTAGGAAAGTGAGATAGTCAAATGATCTCCTTGGGGCTACTTAAAGCCTCTATTCTCAGGATGTCCCTATATACTTTCTATTTTAATTCATATAGATATATACATAATTAGATGAATGAAAACCATGTAAAAGATTATATTTTGTTTGATTAAATTTTTTTATACATATGAATTAAAGCTCTATTCAAATTCTAATATAAATATGTAGGAATGAAATTAAATAAGTACACACCTTTGCTAACAGTGAGATAATCAAATGACCTCCTTGGGGCTACTTAAAATCTCATATTCCGGATGTCCAATTATATACTTAAGATTCAAACATATGTAAATCTATATGTGAATATAAAGAAAAGAGCTTCACATCCACATGCTTAAGCTATAAACACATGAAAGTCCTATGTATTTATAACTACTATCACTCAAATATTGTTATCCATTTATAAACTTTGAAAAATAAATATAAATTTATTAGTGATAAACACATGACATATAATTTCTCATTTGCATGCAACACATTTAAAGTGATTGAAAACAAATAGCTAAATACAACCATAATTCCACTTTAATCACATTAAATAGAATTATTTAAACTAAAGCTTTGTATTAATTTTTTTTTTCAATTAGACTTAAGAGAAGAGATCATTTGTTGTTTTAAACCCATTCCCATTGGTGATGTTTATTTGTTTAAGGAAAGACAATTATGTGATTTTTATGATTTAATTAAGTTGAATCATTAAGCAAATCATTATTACCCTTTCCTTCTTTTTAATTGATTAATCATTTAATCATAAGCCACAAATGATATGAACATGAAGAAAATAAAAGTGCAATGCTCATAAAGGACCTAATGAAATTGGCTCATAATTAGATTAATTAAGTTAAAGATTCTAATTAAGTACTTTTATGATTTTCCCACTTTCATGAGTTAATCATAAATTCCTTAAGGATCTTTATGTTAATGAACACATAAAGAGGGACCCTTAATTTCATTGTTGGTTATATGTGATTAGCACTTTAATTTGATTTGATTTGACCATTAATTAATTAATTTCCTAATTAATTCATGCTTTAATTAACTCTCTTTTAATAGAATTAATTTGTTAAAATAATTAGGAAAGAGGTCCTAATCACTCTCCCTCATCATCTCACTATTGATTAGTGATTAAGAACTTAAATTAATTAATTTTACTATTTGGAATTTTAATTAATGATTAATTGATTAAGAGAGTAATTAAGGTTTGAATTTCTAATTTCCTAATTACAATAAATAAAGAAGAAAATCATGGGAGGCAAAGGTCATCCCATTAAATCATCATGTCAAACTTACAATTAATTGCCCAAATAATTAGAGCTTAATTAAATTGGAAAATATTCACACCTAATTAAGCCTTAATCACTATTCAAAACCAAATGAAAATATTTTTAATAAAATCTTTTGTTTTACCTTTCCAAATATTTATTTGCATTTTTTGATTTTTCTATACTTAGTTATAATTTTATGAAATTTTGGCCATTAAAATGAATTATTAAGCCTAATTAACCTCATCCCATCGATGCCATGGGACTACTAACACGTGCTAATATGGCGATGGGATGTGCTTTCAACCCCATCGCTCGATCTAAGATCGAATGATGGGGATTAATCCTGCAGTTCTATAGGATTAAAATTGAATTAATCTAGTGGATTAATCATGGTCATCCATTCTAATCATGCAAAATGAATGGTGGATGATCGTCATCCCCGAGGGATGGAAGATGACACGTCACCTTCCACCATCGATTTGAGAGCTCGTGAAACATCATAATCAATCATAAAACATTCACGGAAGGGATCAATAGGGATCCTACGGTGGGATTCACATGTAATCATAATTTCCTTCACAAAGGCCTAAAAAAAATTGAGAAAATGTCGGTTTGGAATTTACCTTAGAGCTCGATCGATGCTAACCAATCGAGGTGCCTTCATCTTGAAGAGACAAAGCTCTACTAAAGATGGAACCTTGGCTCCTCGCGACTGTGGACCAAATATCAAAAACTCATCAAAGTTAGGCTTGGGTGGTCTCCGGTGCTAGAATTCTGGAGAAGATTGGTTTCACCTCACTAGCTTGGTGAACATGTAGGTGAAGTTAATTTGAAATTGGTTGGAGTTTGGTGGAGTTCAAGTCGGCCTTATCTTTTGTTTGGTGTTTTCCAGGTAGGCTTGGGAGCTTAGAAAATTAATGGGGTGAGTCATCTGGGGTGCTCGAGCTCTAAGAATACTCAATGTGTTGATTCAAATGGAATGAGGAGTATACCTCCTCCCTCAAATCGGATGGATTTGGATGAATCGCCTTAGTAGTCGTCCAGCGCCATAGCGAGTGGGAGGAGGGATGTGGCTTAGTTTTGTTGGCCAAGTGTGAGGTGGCGCCATGGAAGTCCATATCTCCCTTTGGTGAGCCAATGAGGGGAGGTGGGTTAACTCATCTCCCTTGACCTAAGGCTGACCCTTGGATCGCTAGCCATAGAGCCAAGGGTCCAAACTAAGCTTTGCTGCCAAGTGCAAAGGTGGAAGTCGACCACCCAAAAATAGATTTAATTCTATGTGAAGGATTTATCCAATGAGTAATGGGTCAACTTAGGTTCAATTTGGGTTGGGTTGAATTTAGGTTGACCTAAGGCCAAGGATGGGTCATGTCAAGTTTCAATGGGTTTGGGCTTAGTTTGAATGGGTTTGGCTCAATTTAAACATATAGGTTAAATTGACCTAGGTTGGGTCATGTTGATTAGATCAAATTGGGTCAAACCAAGGCTTGAGTCAAGTTCAATGAGTTTTGGGATGTTTTGGTTTAATTGGTTGGTTTAATTTAGCTTGGATTTGAATTTGACCCATATAGGTTCATATTAGTCAAATGGGTTAAGTTGACCAATTTGGCTTTAGCTAGGTGTTGGTTTAGGTTCACTTGATCATGTGGAGATGATTGTGGGTTTTGATTTCAATCAATTTGGATTTAGAATGATTTAGACCAATTTGACACTTTAGGTCAATTTGGCTAAATGGGTCCTTGGGTTCAATTGATCAAATTGGGTTTAATGGAGCTTTGGTCAAGTTCAATAATCAATTCAATGAATGAATCATTAGTTGCAATCAAAATTAGATTTGATTTGACCCAATTGGCTTTTGGTTGGTTTGGGTGAGTCATGTCTGGTTGAAGTTGGTTAGGATCATTGTTTCAATCAATTTGATGTAGGAGGAATTTGGTTCAATTTGGCTCATGTAGGCTAATTGGGTCGCTTTTTTCAAATGACCAAATTGGCTTGGTTTGACAATTGATTGCAATTGATCAATCAAGGGTGATCATCAATCACTATAAGAGGTTTTGGATGGTTTTGTTCAATCCAATTTGGGTTGGATTGAGTTTGGTTCAAAAGGGCCCTTTAGGTAACTTTGGGTCAAGTGAACTTAATGTGACAATTGGCTTGATTTTATATTGAATCGAGGAGTTGAGTTTGATATTTGATTTGGGATTAATTGATAGCTTTGATTACAATTGATTTAGGTATAGGAGTTCGTCATTTAGACCCATTAGGTCAAATGGGTTAGGTTGGGTTGATTAAATTGATTTTGGGTTTGATTGGTTTGATTGTAGTTTTGGTAGAGTGTGGAATAATGATTGAAGGATTGATTGACTTAGAAAATCAATTAAGTTAGGATGATTGAAGGAAAAGGCTAACTCCATAGGATTGGTTTTAGATCACGATGGATATAATTTTGGTTTGGGGTTTGGATATGAATTAGGATTCAATTGGATTATATATTTTGGAGTTTGGTTTTGGATAAAGAGGTAAGCAAGAGTTTGGTTTAGGCTATAGGGTAGTTACCTTAGACCCAAGGCATAGCCTAATTCTATGGTGATTCCTCCAAGTTCTTAGGTTTTTATTAAGTGTTTACTTAGCCACTAGAAGTGTCCTATGACTAAGGAAGTCTTAGTGTATAGAAGACTCCTTGATTTAGGATGAGAAGATTGACTCCTCACTCCAAAAGTGAGGTCAACATCAATGCTTATCACAACACGCACACCATTCAATTAGAGTGCCAAGGATCAAAATCACGAGCTCAGATGTGTGCAACAAGTTGGAAGATTCGCTCTAAGCATTATTTCTATGTGATTTATCTTTTTTTAGAAATTTTGGCAGCATAACAACTTAACAATGCTAGTTTTGAAAATATTTCAATTCAAAATGCGGTATTCTTCGATCCAAGATGGATGGCGAGATTTTTTCATCTCACCATAACCAAGTTCAACGGTGGAGTCCGTACTTTTAAACTTATATTTTAGTGAGTTAGGGTTTGATTTAATTTTGATTTTGATAGCATTTCATCTTGGCAATGTTTATAATTTTATAGTTAACACATGTGTTCTTCTTCTTGCTCTAGATCTAAGATCGATAGAGGAAGAATCTTTATTTGCTTGGATCCAAGGTTAAGTAAAATTCTTCAAGATTTTTCTATATAGCGATGAATCATATAAAAGAGAGATTTTTTTTGTTTTACCTAAAATCTAACCTTGCATAAGGAAGAAATCATGTAGCGAGGAGGCACTTGCAATGGAATTTGTAGAGAGAGGGAAGAGAGAAGGAAGAAGAAGAAGAAGAAGAAGAAGAAGAAGAAGGGAAGAAGGGTTAGCCCCCCTTCTCATAGGAGTTGGTCTTCAACTCTCATCCCATCGATACTCCTCTCCAAATCTCTCACTCTCCCCTGGGTGATTATCGTGAGGGGATAGCTAAGTGGGAGTGATTGGTTTTCTAGGCTCTTTAAACTTAAAAGCTCGAGCCACCCCTAGACTGGGTTTGCAGCACCATGGTGCTATAGTCAAGATGTTCATTATTTATTATTTATTTATTTATTTGTATTTGTAAATAGTATTACTAGTTGACTTTCACCTAGTTTAATTATGTAGGATCTAAATTTAGATCAGCTTTTCGTTGCATATATTGAGGTAAGTAACTTTTATTTATTAGATAATAGATTCACTCTTCATTATTATGGTAAATTATTGTTTGTACTAGATTTTTAGTTATTTGATAAGGTTGCCAGTCTTACTATTCAAATTTTATTTACTATTATGCATATGTTGGATGGTTTTCATTTTGTCATTATAAATTAGTTACTTCAAATCTTTTCTTTTACCGAAATTATTGATGCACATAATCATGTACAATTAATATTTATTAGCAATGTAACATTTATTTTCATCCACATCATCTGTTAAATATCATAAATTTTATATATGTGAATTCATGTTTTAAAGAATAAATATTGTTGGTCATATTGTGATTGCACCTTTATTAATCACTTGTTGATGAGATATAATATGCTTATTAGTAATAATTATGTTGTTATTAAACTTCTTTTGTTATGGCTAGTCGGGCCAAGAGGTCCTTAGAAAAATTATTGAATTTTCATAGGATTGGTACCTATCTTTCTTTGTTGAATCAAGAATCATAGAAACCAACTATATACATAATACATACACACACACACACACACACACACACACACACACACACACACACACACACACACACACACACACACACACACATATATATATATATATATGGACAATTGGATGCTATTAGATAATAATGAGTGATAGATGAGTCATCGGTAGACTTAGTTGAGCATACCTAATGTGATAGTATTTATTTTAGCATAAGAATGCATTGTTGTAGATTTTTCATGTACATGATCATAAGTGTATAGCATAAGTATATGTCAAATGCTTTCACTAATTCACTACTACTTCAAAATTTATAAATTGATGATAAATTTTTTTTCTAGTTTTCAACTTGCAATTATTCATGCCACGTGCCTTAGACATTCTCCATTTATATTTTAATTAATAGTGGTTATTTGTTGAGTTTGATTCATTAAACTCATTTGATGTAAAGTTTTCATAGCAAGTTCTACTAGTGTCAGGATCTTTACCATAGAGCTAGCTTTATATCAAAATTAGTATCTTTGGTATTCTTGAATTTATGCGGTAGTGCTTCTTATTTATATTTTTGGGTTTGGAGAATTTATTTTGTTATTGTTCTTTAAATTTTTGTTTGGATGTTAGTAATTTTGTTATTAGATATTGTTATGTTTGGTATTGAATCTTATTCTTATTTTTTGTTGAACTATTTTATGAGCTCAATTAATGAATAAATGTTGATTATTTTTAAATTATCATAAGTCTAACTTTATTATTGTTATACATATGAATTCTTTTTTGTGATTACAAAATATTGTTTTCATATTACTTCATTATGTCCCATGTAGCAAGGGTCCACCTTCCAAATTTGGGGTGTGACAATTGTGTAATATGTTAACATTTTCAAATTAAAACTTAGTTTCTAAAACTTTGTAAAAAAAATTAGTTACAAAAAATATAAAGTTTTATACAATGAAAGAGCAAAGCATTAACCAAACCAAATGAAGAAAGTATAAATAGAGGCACAAAAAATTGTTTATGTGGTTCAAAACCTAAAACTAGCCTATGTCCATGCCTAGTGACCCCGACTAGGATTTTACTAAATAAAATGATGTTACAACCAATCCCCATACTTTCCTACACCGAAATAGTACAACCATAATAAGTACTTTCACTAGGAAAGTATAATCCCAATACATACTTTCATACAGCAAGTACAATCCCAACACATACTTTCTTACACTGGAAGTACAACCCCAATATGTACTTTTCTACACCGGGCAAATAAAACCCCAACAACAAGTTCAAAACAACAATAAAAAGATGATGCAATTTGAAATATCTAATTTTAAAATAATTTTACACTCAATCCCGTTAAATAATATTAAGACAAATAGGATTAAAGAGCTCAAACTTACATTTATATTTAATAAAATTGAATGAACTTGAAAGCTTTCAAACACAATGTGTAAAAGTGAAATATGAAGATTAAAGCTATTGCACAAAATGTAGGTAGATAGTATTGAAAATAAAATTCAACAAATCAAAGTTTATGAAAGCCTTATGAATATAAAACTAATTAAGTCAAACTAAAGAGAAAATCTTTTAAATCTTTTGAAGGAAGAATGAAAAGAGATTAAGAGAATATTTTGACAATAAAACACATAAAACTTTTCATTCAAATTAAACCAATGAACTTAAATGTTCAAGAGAATAAGTGAAAGCAATTTTCTTACTCAAGTCCTCTATGTGTATGCAAAGAGATCTATGACTTGAAAGTCTCTTGAAAATGATTTTAAAAAAGAAGTTTAAAAATTTTTTTCCAATGCTTAAATAAATTCTTTTTATTAACAAAACATGAATGCCAAATATTTTGAATATAAAATATATTAAAAGACAATAAATTTGAGAAGCCTTAAAAGAATATTTCAAATTAGTCAAACCAAAAGATATATTTTAAAGCACTTAAAGATGCATAAATAAGATTATAGAGAAACCTTAACCATAAAGAACAAAAAATCTTTCAATCCAAATCAAACTAATAAAACTAATGATTCAAATGGTTGAGAAGAAATGAAATCAATTGACTTGATGTGAACTTTTCAAGGCAAAAGAGGGTTGAAACTTATGAATATGATCTCCACTTGTATGTGGATGTTAAGAGGAGAGGAGATGGACTTAAGCACTTGTTTTTCAAGGTTTCTCCGATGTGGTTCTCGCTCAAGGTGGAAGCACTCAAAGGATGAATGTTTTACAACAATGGATCTAAGAGTTACTCTAAAAATATGACTAACAAGGGGTCAACCTAGTTGTGAGAGTCAAGAGGAATTAAGTCATGAGATCATCTCTTTAAATAAAGTTAGGATCAAGAGAATTTTATCCAAGCCCAAGAGAAAATGAGGGAAATAATGAGATTAAAAAAATTAATAAGGAAAGTATTTATTTAAAAAAATGATCACATGCAAAATAAATTCAAACAAAGATGATTGAATTTCAACACACACACACACACACACACACACACACACACACACACAGAGAGAGAGAGAGAGAGAGAGAGAGAGAGAGAGAGAGATAGGGAGAGATATGAGGGAAATAAATTAATCAATTCAATCAAATATAATCAAGAGAATAAATTGCTGATTTTTTTGATTAAGCATGGATAAAAGAGAGGGAACATTATTTTGGCAAGAAATTTGAGTTCAAATAATCTACCACATGACAATAATTTAAATCTAATTCAATTAATGTGGTAAAAGTTGAAGAGAGGGAAGAAAAATGCTCTTAACATAAATAACTCAAATCAAATAAGCCAAGTGATCGAACAAGGAATTAATTCAAAATAATTGTGAATTTAAATTAATCACATGTAGGAATGACCAAGAAGGGATTCTTAATAAGGAATCAATTAATAGAAATAAAATTAACTAAGATTGATTTAAGAATTAAGGCAAGTTACAATAAATATAAATAATAAAATAAATTAAAGAAAATCAAGAAGGATTTTCTAGCATGGTTTTCAACATGGACTCAATTTCATTCAATGCAATCAATCAAGAATATATCATGGGTATTTAATTAATAATCAACTTGAATAATTTTACAAGAAATAAATCAATTAAATACAAATTAAGAGAGGCCAAACACAATAATTCCAAAATGGAAATCTACAAATAGAAAATATATAAAATCAAGGCTCAATTGAAATTGAATTTGAATTAACCTAGATTAAGTCAAATTAATTCAATTAAGATAAGATTACATAGGGGTTGGCCAATCCAACCAATAAAAGGATAAAATCAAATTTTCACACATATGGCAAAGACAACTTATTAAAATTTAAAATCATTTAATTTCAAAATTCAAACAAAGTAATTTTTAAAATCAATAAATAAGGGAAATATTATGATAATAATTTGAATAAATCTCAGATAAATTATCATTCCAAAAATCATAGAGGTTTGTTATCATCAAATCAAGTGTTCAACATGCATGTCCATTTTATTTATTATTATTATTTTAAACAAACATGTCTTTGCCATTTCTTATATGTGTTAAACGAGTTGGATGCGTTCATGTCCAACACGCTTTTGACATGCATGCCTTCTTTCTAGGAGTATCAATGCATTATAGAAGTTAGATTATGGTTGTGACTTGATGGCTGATCCTTTACTTATAGGTTATATTGAATCACCGAATGAACTATCCATTTTAATAGTCACCCCAAGTGATTATGCTAAGAGTAACTTTAATGGATGATTCATTATTACTTACATTGAATGCACATGAAAATAGGGTGAAAACTTACTCATTATAGTGACAAAAGCCCAAGCAACCTTATCATATGAATTGCAATTCAAAACTATGAAAGGTTCTATTGACAAATTAGTCGTCATTATTTGCTTTCTTTCTCCTTGATGATAAAGAGATTAGTCTTGTTTTTCACTATCTTGGTTGTAGATTTCTTGTTCTCTAAATTAGATGAAAATGCCCTAATCATCAATGATCTTCTCATCACCATGGAATTAGAAGATCTTGTTGGTGACTCACCAGCAGTCACTCCTTTAATTTGTTCAAAACATTTTGTTTAATTCCATCATCCTCTCTTTAAAATATGCAAGTTTCTTTATGGTAACAAAATTTTGATTGTTCTCCATGTTCACCAATCCTCTTTTATTTCATGGTATAATGTACACTCATTGAATTGTTGAGGATGTTCAATTCAAAATATTCATCAATCTCATCCAACCAACTTTGAGAGTATAATGAGAGGGAAAGAAAGAAGAGAATAAGAGGAAAAAGAAGAATTGTATAGATGAAAATACTAATATTTTATTGACTTAAAACACCTTAGTACATCGATTTGCATAACCTTGTGTTAACCTTTGACCCTTACAACCTTTCCCTAAGAAATAGAGTCAACTTCTTAATTGGAGAGAACATATTGTTGTAGGCTAGTAGTCAAATCAAAGATTATATCAACTTACAAAATATTTTGTCAATTAAGAGGCAATTAAACAAGTCATTAATATAGTCTATTTTATTAGCAAAAGTTTATTATCAAATAGTTTATTCATTGAAAATAACATTAAGCATTACACTTATTGATATTTTTTGGGTGAAAACTCATAACGCAATTTTGTTGGCTCATTGCCAAAATAAATCTTTAAAAAATTTTGATGCTTCTCTCCTCATCTAAGTGACCAAATTTAATCTAATCGAGTTTAAAAGGCTTGAAAAGTTGGGAATGTTTCATCAAGTCTATATCTTGTTCTCAAAAGTTCGTGGATGAGTTGAAAATAGAATTTTTTTTCCCTTGCCATCAATCTTAACATATGCTTAGTGCATGAAAATTCCATTAGTCCATGCCTAAATTAATAAAATTAAATGACATGTTTTATACTAAAAAATATTTATAAAAACTTACCTACTAAAACTAACAATCAATTAAAACTCTTGAGATATTAGAGTGCTTTACTTAGAGGAAATAATTCACCAAGTAGGATAATGAATGAATTTACATGTGGAGAAAACCCATTCAAAATAATGTGGAGGAATGTTTTTGTCATGATTTTTCATATCAATATTATACTTGATAATCTCATGGAATATACAAGTGATTTTATATGTGAATTATAGATGTGAATTATAGTCACCCTCTAAATCCAAACTTTCTAAAATCATTCTATAAATAATCTAGCTCCTTCATTTGCTATGAATAATTCCATATGTAAAATGCAAAAGCATGATAAGTTTTTAATATATATATAATTTGGTATCACCTTCCATTCTTAAGGGTAATAATTCATAATCTCTTTGGATCCAAACTCCATTTGAGTTCAACAAGGAGGGGCCATTGGAGCTTACTTTGCATAAAACCTGCATGACCTACTTAAGAAGTCCATCCAACACTTAGGCTTAGCTTGATCATGACAACCTCAAAACTTTAGTTAGGCATAGAAGCTACCTCATGGGTTGATGCTCAAATCTTGATGCACCTGACAAAGTCCATCCCACTCAAGTCAACCTTTGGAAGCTCAAAGCTTATTCTTATAAACAAATGATTCCATATTTTTCAACTCAATTTTTTCTGCTAGCTTGAAGCATCTCTTATGGCATATATAATGCTAACCACCAAATGGAATTTGGATGTATAGGAAAACCTAAATGCTAATTAAATAATTGATAAAAAAGCGATCATGTATCATTAATTTTAGCAAATGACATATCTAAAATCTCAAATTAAATTCACAAATTGAAATTTATAAGTTGATCTAAATACTACCTTTTTGGAAGGAGCAATCTAACTGGTGCTTAAAAGATGCCAAATTTTAAATTAAATCAACCACTCTTCACTTCTCTAAATCTATTTTAACCAACACGATATATACATTTATGGGACAACAAATTTAGGGCTGTTTGAGATCAATTTTGTTTTCTATATATTTTAAATTTTATACTATTTTAAAACATTTTAGTTTGATGTTTTTAGATTTTATATTCAAACATAAATAATATTATTTTTTAAAAACACTTAACTCAATTTTTTGATGTTATGAATATTTTAAAAAGAATAATAACTATCAATCATATTTTACTTTAAAACAAAACATATACAAAATAAAATAAAAAATATAAAAAAAAAAATTTAAAAATATGTGATCCCAAGCACATTAACTTTTTTTTATTTATATTAACTTCCAAATTTTGAATAAATCATCCATCCTCAAATCCATACTTTCTAGTATATATAAAAATATATCAATTATGAATGTTTTGTAAATTCTTCCAATAATAATAAATTATTTAGAAAATGAAGAGTCAAACTTTATAATGAAGCCTACATATTGGCAAAATAGCATCTATACTTGAATCACTTAGAAATTTATTAAAAGATTTGATGCTTAAATAATAGTAAATTATTCAAGAAAATAAAGAGTTTACCTTTAAAGGGTCTCACATATTGCCAAAAAAATACTTATACTTGATCTACTAAGAATATTTAGTAAGTAATTCCAAGCTTGCATAATAGGAAGTTATTCAAGAAAATAAAGTCAAGCTTTACACATTTGTAAATAGAAAAAATACTAGGATTTAAGGATAGGATAACTGCAATGTTATTTTGACAAAGTAAAAGCATACAAAAATTTGAAGGTTAAGGAATAAGAGTATGTGGCTAAGTTCTTATTGACAAAGTCTAAATTTTTTGACTTGGAGATATAGATCCCAATGCCAAGATATACTTCATTTATAAAATTTCAATTGTATGCTTTTACTAGAAAGATGACCAAAACATTGAGGAGTTAATAGATGACTTTTAATATTTTATTAGTAAAGTTAAGAATTTAAGTTCATTTACATACCCTCTAAATATTGTTTTCCATCAATCATTTTTTGAAGCACATGTCCCTTTACAAATGATGAAATACTTCACTACCATTATAATTATTAGTAGATATTACATGAGTTAATAATTTTTTGGAGCTTTATGGACAAGTTCACATGTGTTGAACTTATGCATTATTGAACTTATCAGTTTTGTGGAGTTTAGAAAATTTTTCAGCCAATATGATAAGGCCTTTAAGAAATTTTTAAAGTTATCATATTTTGATGGGTTTTAGAGAGAGATCAACTCTCATGTTGGTGGCATATAGAACTATCAAGTTTACTAGAGCATTGGTGAGGCATAGTTCAGATAAGTGGTGAGAATGTGCATATGAGATGCTATACATATGCATGCAGAGTGTTGACCAAGTTAATATGAGAGGCTATGAACTAATGGTAGTTAGTGGAGAGAATTAAATAATGAAATTTTATGGTCATTAACTTTATGAGTTGAATCAAAGAGAAATCGTCATCTCATAATGACAGTATTTTCTATGGGAGGCAATAAGTTATACCAATATGGGATGTAGAGATGTGATTCAATGGATATAAGTCCATTTGCATGTTTATAAATATTTATAGTCGAGTAGGTAGATTAATAATTAGGTGATGATGAAATCAATAGCTTACACAATGATAACTTAGCTTATGTTAATAAAAAAAATAAAAAAATTAGTTTAGCCTATGATGATAGCAAGAGGCACCACTAATTTAGATTATAGAGAGAAATAAATTACTAGTTTAAAGAACAAATGGATATTAAATGGTAGCCAAGTTAGATTTTTGTATTCCACTCATAAGTGTTGCATGCATGAAGGTGATGATATCTCAAAAAAAGGTATTTTCTATGATCCTAAATTGAATCTCAAAGCCCATTATTAAGGGCATCAAAATTCATCTATAAAATATAAGAGAAAAGTTTAAAGGAAGTCAACTCATGCTAACTTTGGTGTGATGGAAGGGCATGCATGTTAGGTGGGGTCATAAAGTTTGTAACTTAAACTTGAGTGGTGAGTGGTGATTGAAGTGCCTTAGGTGGTGATTGACATTTTGGTTGAGATTAATGCACCTTAGCAAGAAGATTAGGTTTTTCTAATAAGACAACAAGAAGAAAGTGATGATCCACATGCAATTGTCTTAAGCTTATCTTGAGTTTGTAGAGACTATTGAGGTATTCACATGCTGCATTTTTTTCAATAAATAAAGCTCGTGGTTCTCTTATAGGCCATACTAAGAGTGGCTTGAGTTCACCAATATCGAAGTTAGCTTCCAATTATCAAATAAGATGCATCTATTTAAGATGAGTTCATTTTTGATTGGGAGCTCCTATCAAGAAAGATAATTGACCTCATAATGCAAGTTATTAGATTGAACATTGAGTGTGTAAAGCATCATTGATTTCTTAGTCAATTTTTATGTTTGAGATGGTTGTTTTAAGATTCATCTCAACATTGTATAAATTGGCCATAAATAAATCTAAAATTGGTCCTTGGACTGAGAACCCAAATTGACCAAATTTGGCCAATTTTGGTCAAATCTAAAATTAAACTCAAATAAATTACAATCAATTTGAGCTACTCATCAAACGAAGTTGAAGCTTAATCTAAATTAAAAATAACTATTTAAGATTGTTTGGCCTAGTTTGACCCATTTAGGTTAAATCAAGCCAATGTAGACTTGAACTAGGTAAATCTCAAACCAATCCAAATTGAGTGGTCACAAATGGTTTCAATGAAGATGGTTCAAGTGTAATTATAATTGATATTCACGGTGGGTCACTTGACCCAACTCACTTAAGTGAGTTAAGTTGAGTCAATTTAAAGTGTAAGACTTTAACCATCATAAAATTAAACTCTAGAAAGCTAAAACCCAATTGATTTTCTTAAGTATGAAATGAACTTAGTCTTTGTTGCTCGATAAGTGGTTGTAGAAGATTGAAATAAATCGAAAACATGATAAAAGAAGCCAAAATTCTATTCTCACCTCTCCTTCATTTCTCTATTTGTATGATAAAAGAGCACTCCAATCAATTAACCACCTCCCTCAACAAAATGCAAGATACAATTATGGCCAACAACCTTAACCTCCATTGATGGTAGAGGTTGACACCATAAAGAAAGAATAAGAGCCTTTTCTCATACCATGGACACTTTATACACCTTCACCAACATCTAAGCAATTGAATCAGCCTTCCCTATTTTTGATCACTTTAACCTTGATTTTGATTAAGGTCTAGTGAAGGGCAAATTGGTCTATAAGACAATCCATAAGTAGACAATAGGGAAAACTTCACCAAAAGCTTCATCTTAATTAGAAGCATTTTAGTATGAGAAAATCACTCAACATCGCTTGAGTGAGATAATTGATCTAATCATAACCAAGGCTTTGGTGTTTTGTAAAATGAACTCAGTGATTTTAGGAAAAATCCATGTAAATCTTTTCGTTTTTTAAAAGCTCACACAATTGAAAAATCACAAAAATTCGATGTGAATTGCTAATTTTGCGAGTTTGGGGACGTATCATCTCTCCATGGGGAGTTGAGTATCATTTTTTTACTATGATGGATGGCTCTAATTAGCTAATAATTTAAAATCCTTCATAATCACATTTAATTAGGACCATTCAATCTTTGATCGATGGTCCTAGTTAAATGACTTTTCCCATCGCCATGTTGAGTTGGATCCATGTGGATCCCATGGGTCCAATCCTACAACAAAAGCAAAGCGGTCCCGTCAAATACTAATGATATGTAGGAAATTAGATATTTTTGGATTTTAAAGATTACAAAAAATACCTTATATATATTAAAATACTTAACTAAAAGTATAAATAAGTTCTCTTTGGATTCAAAGAGAATCCAATGAATCTAAAATCTCCAATTATTGTTCAATAGATTAGAGTAATATTAGTTTAATTAAAATCTTATTTTAATTAATGCTAAGATTTTAATCAAGTTGAGCTAAAATTTTCAAGGATTGAAATTGATGTTAATCCTTGTCAACCATAAAAATATAAATTCAAATAAACTTATGGATTAGGAGTTATTATATTTTGAAGTTTAATAACCGCTTTTGAGTAAATAATCAATTACAAATTATGACATTATGGAAACACATCCAAATCATTCAAAACAATTTAATAATCATCAGAACATAGAAAAATTAATTAGGTCCTCTAAATAACTCAAAATCACTAAATCACTAAATTAGTGTTGAATTAAACACTAATTAAGCTAATCATGTAAACTTCAAAAAAAAAAAAATAAATCGAACTTTGATATAAAAACAAATTAGCTCTCTTTGAATTCATATTTCATGAGAAATCTAGTAAATTAAAAGCCATAAAATTTGTTAAATATTTTTAATTTGGAATTTATTAGAAATGATAATTTTTACATTGCTCTTAAAATAAAAAACCCAATTGAGTTGAAACTTTTAGAGTAAAAAACTTATTCTAAATCTCTACTTATCATAAACATTTCAAGTCAATGAGATCCCTAGATCAAGAGTTATGATTTTGAGGTATATTATAATAAGTTAAATAAAATAATTAATTCAAAAATATAGAAATTATAAAATATATCAAAATGATTCAAAACGTCTCTTCACTAATGCAGGGACCATAGAAAAATTAATTATACTTTGGATTTGATTAGAGCTTAAAATCACTTAATTAGGGTTTAATAAGAATTATAATTCCAATTAATTGAATTTATTAGGGTTGAACTTCAAAGATTCATAATAAATTAAATATTAAGTAGAAAGTTAGAATGGTTTCTCTTTAGATTTTGCATCAAGAGAAATCCATTAAAATTGCACTAAATTTTGCTAAGTAATTTAAGAACAATTTAAAATTATCAAAAAATGATAATTTCGTTACTCATAAATTATATACTTAATTAATTTAAAATTTTTATTGTAAGTTTATTATATCAAAGTTCATTTCTCATAAAATTTTCAAGAAATTTACATTATTGAACGAAAAGTTAATTTTTTTAGCCTTCAAGATAATTCAACAAAATAATTAATTCTAAAAAATTACAAAATTTATAGAAATGACTTAATTAATTTGGAACATTTTTTTAATAGAAAAGTACTTAAATTAAATAATTAAACTCTAACCTTAATCAAAGCATAAGAATGATAAATTTAAATCCTCATCACCTTAAGTTAATTAATCTCAATAACATTAAACAAATTACAAATTTGATTAAACTTTAATGAATTAGAATACTCACTTAAGAAATAAAAAATGAATAATAAAAATTTGGTTAATCTTTCATTGAAACTTAATTGAATAAATCATTTGATTAATCTTATTGAACTAATTATTCATTAAATTCTAGTTAAGATAATCATCCAATTATATCAATCACATTAAACCAAATCAAAATGTTAATTAAGTTTTAATTAGGTTAATCAATGAACTTATATCACCCAAGTGTAAGAAAACACTAATGATCTATTAATTAATTAGATTGAAATTGTAATTAATTCATAATTAAAATCTAATTAAATTAAACATAATCAACTTAATTAATCAATAATTGACCTTTAATTAAATAAATCACTTTAATTAATCTTTAATTAAGCGTGCACTTGATTGAGTTATTTACTGGATTATAATTGTAGTAATACTAATTGCTAACTCACTAAAGACTCATCAAAGAATATGCTAGGCTCATGGTGGTAGGTGGGTTTGGAAAACAAGTTAAGAAAAAAAATTAAAAATACAAATCACATGTAGATTGGTTCATGCATTGGGTCAATAGTACAGCATCTAAAAGTATAGCCAAATATTCAATATGATTCCACAAGGCCTATTTGCTCAAGTAACCATTCCAAATGGAAAGGATGGCTATTGACCTCACTTTTGTGGTGAGTTCTTAACTTCATAGATCTAAGACTCTTATAGATGCTAAGAGCTTCAGCCTTAAGATACTTCTAGTGACTAGGTGAACACTTAACCTAGACTTAGAATTAGCCATTGGATAGGTCATGCCTGGGACTTGGGAAACTTGACCCTATAGCCCAAACCCAATCCATGCTTTCCTTCTCAAACAAAACCTCAAATTCATGCCTAATCCAAACCAAAATTTCAAGAATCATAATCAATCCCATGATCAAATTTAAGCTCAAAGTTTTCCATGAACCTTATTATTGAATTCAAAACCCTTTCTAATGCCTTTGATTTCATCTTATGGACTTAGCCTTAATCAAATTCAAATCAATCCCAATTCATTTAAATTTCTCAAATATCACTTCAATCAAACTATCAAATTCCAATTCAAATCCAACTTCAAATGATTCAATCCCAAAATCAAATCCAAGTTCCAAAATTCATTCCTAAGCCAT
The DNA here is from genome assembly GCA_021442155.1 of Cymbidium sinense. NCBI lineage: Eukaryota > Viridiplantae > Streptophyta > Magnoliopsida > Asparagales > Orchidaceae > Cymbidium > Cymbidium sinense. The sequence goes on along the minus strand of CM038216.1, from coordinate 178,044,983 downwards.
ATGACCCATTCTCATAAACTTAGCCAAATCTCCACCTAAGTTATCCCAAACTTGATTGTTTTCTTTTATTAATTATTCCTTCATTTATATTAAAAATATAAATGAAACCCATACTCAAATGAAAAACCATCCCATCCATCCACCTCACCAGATCGAGGGTATACCCGCTCAATTTGCATGGAAATTCATTGATTCAATCGTGAGAGCTTCCAAGTGCAATTAACCTTACAATACTCAAAGACCATCCCAAGCTTCCTCTTTACATTTATCCTCCCTATGTGAAACTAAAATAAGGAACTGTAATCTCGATCCTAGCCGCCAATACTCCATCTCAATCAAAATCCTCTTACGCACACCTCCCACACATCATCAAAGCCACCCAAGTCATTTCCCAAGCCCCAAAGTGGAGGAAGGACTTGATCACCACCAAGCTCCAAAGTGATGGAATTTGATCCACCAATGGGAATTATCTTGCGTTACTAAACAAGGCCTCATCTTTACTAGATGAAGCTACCTCCATCGATCCCATCGTTGGTCTTGAGCTCCAAGGTAATTTATCAAAATTGTAGAAATAAGAAATTTTGTTGGAGCTTTTCAAGAGAATTTTCATGTGATCCCATCTTAGTCATTGGATCCTTATAGATCCCACACGCAAAGGTGTGGGTTGATTTTGAGTGAATTCGAGCTCAGTGAGCTTAGATCGGATCCATGGCCGACATCCATCGTTCATCACTCGAAAGGAGGATCACGGCCATCCATTCCGCATGTTTGGAATGATGGCTCGATAAAAATCATGCTAGATCCATCGATTTTCTCTCTTTATGTTGTAAGTTTGATCTTGTTCATTCGAGATCGAATGGTGAAGATACCACATCCGGCCGCCAGTTGACTTAGCATGGATGTGAAAATTTAAATAACCAATCCCGCCATGTGTGTAAAGTGTGTCGCCAAGGCCACATGGAGCAATGAAATTAGGCTTAATTAAGGTTATTTAATGTGTTTTAAGGCTAAAAATTTAATAATTTATAACTAATTATAGAAAAATTTAAAAAATACAAATAATGGCTCATTTTAAAGGTATTTGAGGGAATCCATTACAATTATTCTTAAATAATTTTGAATAGTAATTTTGGCTTATTTAGAGTTTAATTAAAATTTAATTAGCCTAATTACTCTAATAATCAATTTCAAACTTTTTGAGGGTGTTTAGGGGATGACCTCTCCTCCTATTTTTTTTTTAGAATTTATTGGTTGATTAATTGGGAAATTAATTATTTAACCCTTAATTACTCTTTTAACTTAATTAAGTGATAATTAAGTATGTGAATAGTAATTAATCAACAAATTAGGCCCCACAATGTTGAATAGTGGGGAGACTTAGGGAATTGGAACCTCCCTCCTAATATTTCCCCTAAGTTTCCTTCTCTTTTCAACCAAAATGCTAATTAAAGATTAAATAACTAATTAATGGCCTAATTAGTTAAATTGAAACTCAAATCATACCAAATCATGTTTAATTGAATGAGAGAGGACTTATGGAATTAGGTTGTGACCTTTTTCCCAACCTTTTCCCCTTAATCCCATTTCAATTTAATGGATAATCAATTAAAAGAAAAAGAGAAATGGATTAATGGATTAATGGATTAATGTCTTGATTAACCTAATTAAGAGGGTAATTGCATCGATTTCCCTTAATTGATCCATGGGTAGAGCTTTAGGTGTTCAATAACCTAAAGAGAGTTAATGATATTTTGGTTAGCTCACATGTGTGAGAAAACCATAAAAAATTAAGGTACTTAAGCTTAATTAATTAATGATTGTGAGCTAATTGCATTTGTTCCCTTTCATTTCATAGAGCATTGTTATTTATTTTTCAATTCATTCATTTGCATATTACATTGGCTCATAATCATTTAATTAGTTATCTTAAAGTAACATAAGAGTTAATTAATTTATTTAATTCACACCTTAACCTAATTAATCCATAAAATCAATCTAATTTCTCATTAAATCAAATTAACTTATACATGGGAATGGGCTTAGGATTAGCAAACCATTTCTCACATTTTGTAAATCAAATCAAACATGAAATTAAAAATGACATTAAGAAATTTTGGTTTATTTTGAATGAGCTTATTTAGTATGATTGTCCTTAAGAGTTAATTGGATTGAATAAAATTATGTGCTTATGTATCTTTATTTCTTTCCAATCATATTAAATGTTGTATGTCACTTGATTCATGCATTCATCTCTTCTAGAATTAATTAAATTAAATGGTTTCCTTTATATCAAACTTGCATGTGTTGACTTAAATTAATATAAGTATGGCTATTATCATTATTAAATCCAAATCTATTTTCCAAAACTTATAAATGAATGATTATATATGCTATGAGTGCTAGTTATAAATACATAGGAGATATATGTGATTATAATTTAAGTTTATGAAGTGAAGTTTATTTTCATTCATGCATTGATTTATGTAAGTAAGAATGTTAACAAGTATATAGCATGGACATCTCGGAATATGAGACTTTAGTTAGCCCCAAGGAGGTCATTTAATTACCTCACTTCCTTGATTTAATAATGACATACTCCATTTGATTTCATTCTTACATACTTCAATACTAGAATTTAGATAAGACTTTGTTACCATATGCATAAACAACTTAAAAGTACAACTTTAGCATAGCTTTCCACTCTTGTAGTTACTTGTACATTCATGTGTATTTAAGAGTAGTGGGTATATCTAATCTAGACATTCAGGATGTAAGGCTTTAAGTAGCCCCAAGGAGGTCTTTACCTCACTCCTTTGGTTTAACAATTGTAAAGTATCCACTTAAAACTTTATACATTTGAATGTGTATTTAGCTAATGAATGAAAATCCCCTTTTCTACTAAGAAAGACAAGCATTCATATTTGTTCAAATGATTGAATCAATTGATCATAATGGTTTAAAGCTTTCCTTCTTATATTCATGTGTATAAGTTTACATATGTTTGAATGTAATGGGTGTATAGTTTGTACATCCGGGAACACGAGGATTTAGTTAGCCCAAAGGAGGTCATTTGATTACCTCACTACCCCTAGTTTAATAATTACATGTACCTATTTAATTTCATTCCTATGTATTTTTATATAAGAACTTATAGAGCTTTAATTAATATGATAAAATGATCCAATCAAATGAAACATCTAAGTTCCAAAAGTACATGTTTACACCCATCATTTAAGTATGCTAAGGCATATTCCATGTATAGTATACTTAGGATTTAATCATGTGCATGTTACATATGATGGAAAGAACTGAATGACTATGTGTCATGTGATAGTAATTAATTCTAATTAATCTTAAGATGCCTTTCTTATTGAATGAGAGTATTTAAAGTAAACCTAAACCTAGAATTAATTAAAACATGTAATAAGCCATTCACTAAAGAGAATTGATTAACTAATTTGCTTTAGAAGTGACTTAAGGGAAGGATAGAAAAGTGTAATCCTCTTTTTTTTTTTCTCTTTATAACACTTACGTGTAAACTAAATGGAATAAAAGAAAACATTAAGTAAAACTTGAAAATCAATTAAACCACTTAAATGTGAAACCATCTCTTATAATTAAATTCTTTCATATTTAGAAAATCATAACAAAGCTTATGAATACCACACAAGCCTAACACTTTAAACTAAGTCACCACTTCTAGTTTTATGTTAGGGCAATGTATGGTATGATGTATGTATGGTTTTGTGATGTATTGTTTTAGACTAAATGTTAGGGTGTCGCCGTAGACTTAATGGTAGCTATAATTAGCCAAATCATGTTTTTATGGGGGATTATGCTTAGGGGTGCTTAAAATAATAATAAATGCTCTCTTTATAGATTGGTTAATCCCTAAGCATAATCCAAATTAGACAGTGGGCTTGGTTACATATGTGGTGCTAAGTCCAAATTATTCATATAACTATGGGTTGTATGGTGTGTTTAGCTAACATTTGTTTTGCAAGTGTAGTTAGATTTACTTTTCTATTTTTAATATAATTTTGTATTAGGAATTAGGATTAGTGTTATGGGGATTAGGATGAGGAGGTTAGAAGGCTTTTTGGAAGTTTGATGCCTTTGAAGCAAGCACATCCAAATGATGAAATGAAGGAGACATGAAGAATGAAGATAAGAAGACCCCCATAGTATTTATTCATTTGTAAATTATAATTATTCTTTCATATTCCAGTGTTGTATAAGGGTAGAGCCTACCCATTTTCTCTTTATAGGCACACCCAACCGACCGCTTTTATTCTTTTATGTTAGATTTATAAAATTGTTTGATGTTATGTTTAAATTGTGCAATATAAATGGCATGCCTTTTCATAATTTTTTATGAATGGTGATTTAATGTGTGGCCTGATCCGATTAGGCTCTTAGTAAAAAATAAATTTTCTACCCCAACTACTCATAACTAAATTTTCTAAATAACTCATAACCTCATATAAAGCATAGGCATTAAGTCAAGATAGTTAAAAGATTTAGTAACCCCTTAGCGAATATTGTATATTTAATATCATGCATTTATATTGATTCTTCCTCTTGTAAAGAGAGGGTATCCATCTTTGTACAATGGGGAAGACTTGACCTTTGAGGGTCTCCTCTGGTAGAAAATACCTCTTTCTCTATGATTTAGCCCATAGTCTCATTTCATCATGCATTTAGGCATATAAAAAATCCTATGGCCTTTGTCATAATGAAGAGTCCAAAATCAAATAAAAATTGAAAAGATTTGCATTAGACTAATTCATTGCTCATACCACTCATGCTCTAGTCTCTTAGGGAGTTGGAAGGACTTTAGTTTTTTTAAATAATAATAACCCAACCATCTTGCAAAATCATATGACTTGCCTACATGGTTTTAAAGCATGGGTGAGCTACGCTAGCAATTATAAGATCGGTGGTTTTACCCTCTCTTGTGGAGGTAAACCTTAAGCCCACTTTCACTTAGATTTAGGTTGTGCTTTAGCTCTTACTAAAGCTCCCTAGATTTAGGATCCGAGGGGACTATTTCCTGCTACAAGCATAAATCCTCTCATTTAAGCATTCCCATAATCTTATATTGTGGGATTATAAGTCCTAGCTTTCTAATAAAATTTTAACTCAAACATATAATTCTCTTCAACATCAAACATATAAAGCCCAACCATAAGATGGGTTTGAATGCTCACTAAGTTTTCTAGTATCATGAACATTCCCTACTCATCTCCTTTGCTTCGATAATAAGTCTCTCATTTTGATTTATCCCATTTGATTTTTCCAATATAGCTAATTTATTGATAGTCTTATCTTTGAAATCTTTGGAGATAATAATTGCCTATTTAATCGAGAGTATTCTAAGGAATTAACTTTTCTTAGGATGTAATTAATTATGAGGGCTTGTCCTCATAGGGAACTTTAGAACGATTTAATATAAACCCTACTTTATTCATCCATATAAAGTAAGAGAAAAATATCTAGAATATTTGAAGACCCATTAGGCCTAAGGAGTCTTTATTAGTGGATTAGGTCCATTGAAGGGTGATGCCTCTATCTTCGAGATGGTAGTGCACCATTCCTTAATGTCGTACTTGATCACTTCAATAAGTACACCCTCGGATCTGCATGGTATCCCCATACACATACCAAAAATAAACACCACAATGGTCCACCCAACTCTTATTAGATGGGGCAAATGCAATGGAGAGAGACCGCAAAACTATCGCCTTTCTTTATCTATTTATTTGGATTATATGAATCCATCATCTCCATATTCAAGCTCAAAGTCATTTAGCTCGGGCACATAGTCAATCCAATCTAATTATATGGCACTTTATTGGCAACCATGTATTGCATCATTTAATGTTTATCTCATAAGGTTGAACCAAAAAAGGAAAAAGAATTTCCTATTAAGATGATCGCTATGAAAAGATGGAAAATGTAGAACTTGTATTTTCTACATAGGTAGAGAAATGGCTACCAAAAAAAAAGATATCCCAATTATACATAATCAAAGGCTTGACATTAGACTTACAATTCTATTTAGGTTAATTTCTTACTCTATTAAGTCTCCCTAGGCATAATTAAAATCATGCTTAGCTAAGACTCTATTTTAAGAGATATGATATGCAATGGCTATTTATCTTTAAGTTAGAAAGATCTCTAATGTGCTTGACTTAGCCATATTATAAAAGTGCATTAGTGCTAGCAAGCTCTATATTATACAACCTTAAGGTAATTTAAAAGAGAAAAGTAAAATATTTAATTAGAGATAGATTTAATTTTAAATTTAAAATGTTTATTAATTGATTTTTTAGGTTATTTACTATTTTAGTAAAATTGGTAACAACTATTTTATCTCATGAGGCTAATATAAATTTATTTAATACCCACACAATCACATTATAATAAAAATTAAAAATAATAATTAAATAGAATGAATGTAAATAATCAATATGCAATAATGGTTATAAAAGAAAAGGTAATAAGCCAACACGGTTGAGTAATTTATTTATATATACATAAGATAAAAATAAAAGGATTGCCAAATTTTACTCAACAAGCTTGGATAATTTAAATAATAAAAATATAAGCACTAGTTTTCCTCTACACCTAATTCTTTCTCTTAGTTAGATTATACTCAATTGTCAAGGATTAGATTAGCTTTTAATGAGTCAAAGATGTTGCTTATACTTTATTGTACATATAAATTTAAACAATAAGAATACTAATATTCTAAGACTAAATGGTGACATCACATCACAAAAAGTATAATATTGTATGCAAAAAATAACATAAAAATATTAGAACTTTTATAAGTTAACATACCACTTGAAAACAAAAGTAAAAGTAAAGGCCTTATGTTAAGCACCTTTAGAAGAATATATCTATTATAATGTTATAAAATAATAAGCAACACAATTCATAACAAAACAAACATAAAATCAATCTAGAATTCAACTACACTTAAGAGAATCTCTTTGCAAGCATCAAAGAATTTGCACATCAAAATAACCTAACAACATCCTCTATGTTAAGTAGATAAATGGTTGTGTATTAACACAATACTTAAGTGTGCAATTGCAGTACCATAGGTTGACCTATATGATCTTAATGATTATTAATGAAGTCACTTATAGGTGTATTATTATTTAAGGCTTATCACTTTATTAATGATCAATTTATATACAAATTAATTATGCTCTTTAAATGATTATATAAGGTATGATTATAATTAAAAGATTTTTATTACGCTATGAATTATCAAATAATAATAATAATATTAATCATAATCTTGATTAATTCTTGGTTTTAAAGGGATGTATTCTAACTTAGAGTGTTAACATCACTTTATATGTTTGCAAATGCATCAATATGATGGAGATAGTTAAAATTAATAACCATTAGGTATATGATTCAAGTTTTCAAGTATGGTATGAACACTTGAGAATAGTAATATCTAAGTGTATTAAAAATATCCAAAATACCTAGAGTAAAAGGTAGGGTTCTAAACAAGAACCATAAATTTAGAAAAGAAGAGAATGAAATCAAGTATGTTTGAACAATGAAATCACTTCATCAAACTTATATGACTCAATTGGACAAGTGTTTGACCAAATGTGTCTGGTCAAACCTCGCTTAATTCAAAGGATAACCAAGCTCATGGAAAGGGTATTATTATATTCATATGATAATTGTATAACAAACAAGGTCATATTAGTATGACTATTCGGGAATCTTTTCTTGCTTAAGTGGGCATGTTTGAGGAAATAAGAATAATATTGATCAAGAGAAATAAACCATTATAAGTAAAGATATTTAGTCAAAGAAATTGACTAGGTATTGAAAATTTAATAAAAGTTATACCAAGTTATGAAATTAGCTAAAAAATGATTAATATGCATGATGTTTATGGTGCAAATGCTAATATAGTTAAAAAAATAATTAGAGTCACAAGATGTTATGTGAATTAGCCTTAGAGTAGCATTTCCTAAGTTAGCTACCTACTTTTGCAACTTATGTACAAGCTATCATTGTGTATATAGTTAATTGATATAATCAACCTTATGATAAATCATGTTGAAATCAAATTAATAAAGTTAAAAATATTATGATAAAATAGAGGATCATATGCTCTTAATATAATACATAAATGAATATAGTGACTACATGCATATTAGTGTTGTATTCTAATAAGATTTTTACTCTAAATAAACCTTATTCTAATTAAAGCGAGATAATTATTTAAAATTTAAAGTTGTGAAAACATTAAAGTAAAAATTAATTAATTTGTGTTTTCCTTTAAAAAAAAATTAAAATATATGGTTATTAACTTTAGAAAATTAATTTTTTTAAAACTTCTAAAGACACCTTAGATCTTTGAGTTGTAATTTATTTATAATTTTAAAATTAATAAATAATTTTAAAATATAAATTAATTAATTTTTTTAATTAATCTAATCAATCAAATGATTTCCAAACTTCTAATTAAATTTTGGGATACACAAAAATATGTATGAAATATTCTCTAAATTTTCCTAAAATTGTAAATTTTATTTTAATTATTATTTTTAAATAGTGAATAATTTATTAGAACAACCATAAATCATGTGAATTCCAATGGAGTTCTAGTTTTTATGGGAAATTTAAAAGGTCATTTTAATTCTTTGAATAAATATGAATATTTTCCTAATCCATTTAATACATTAAATAATAAAAATAATTAGAGAAATAATATCTCTTCAATGTCTCTCATTAAAAACCCTACTTATGTTTAAATTTATTTAGCATTATTTAGTTATTTCTCTAGAAAAAATTCTATAAATAATACCTAAAAATAACTAAAAATTAAGGAGTTTAGACAAATCATAGTTGATTATATCAACCATTAATCCAAGAGTAACGACCTTAATTTCATCTTCTTCATTCAAAAGCCTATAGAAGTTATGCAAATTAGAGCTTTTTTTCCCCACTAACTGAAGTAAACACTATTTCAAAAGCTTCAAGAGGTGGAGAGCTACTCCTATTAGCTTAACTCGCCATGTGGACGTTTGGAAGATCAAGATTAAAGGTTGGAGAAGGGTTTGAAATTCTCACTTATTTAGGTCAAATGATTAGGTTTCTTGGTTTGTACATCTTAAATAAAAAAATAGAAGAAAAATCTTTCTAGAATTAGTTTAAATTAGCATGGATCACTAGGCCAACCAAGATCTAACCACCATTTGGGTAGCTTTGATGAGCTAACTTGAAGATCATGAGGGTGTGGGAAATGGTGGGATTTCCTTCTCTCACTCATGAATGAAGAATTGAATCTTTCTTTGTAATGGGAGAAATTGTGACATTAATTAGGCCATTAGTCATGAACAACTATGGCTTTACCATCGCTATTGATCTTAGCTACTTGGAGCACTTGGAGAAGTTGTAAAAATTGGAGAAAAGGGAATAGGGTTTAGATAGATGGAAATGGGTCATTTGCATTAGTCTACCCTAATCCATGCAAACTTCATTAAATTTAATTTTATCCATGCTAAATCTCTCTAATTTTATCATCTTACATTCTATGGGTAAGCTAGTAATCCAGGGAAAAAAACATTTTTAATAAAATGTTAATTTGGTTAAGTAAAATTTATATATTAGTTTCTTCAACTTAAATAAGACAAAACGAGTCATTTGGAGTTGTCAAAGTGACTTGGGTTGAATTAAGAAAATGTTTCCATGACCTATCGATAAAATTACTCACAAGCTTGTTCAAATTGAGATGATGTTAACCTAATTTTTTCTTAATAAATGTGAATATTCTCATTTGGGCTGAAAGGGGTTATGTTGGCTTACTTGGCTAAATTATCCCTCTTGAAGTGGTCTAACCAAGTTTGGAAACTAGATAACTATTAATGACATCCTTAATAATAATCACACTCTAGGAATTAATTAAATTTTATGTTTAGCTTAATCCAATCATCCAATAAAAATTAGTGTTAATGAACTAATCATTTCATTTTAGTCAAATTGGATTAGTCCATTGGGAAAATTACCTTGGTGAGGCTTAGAACATGTTAGACAAATTTATATGCTGTTGGTCTAACCAATTTGATGATTATAAATAATTTAGTTAAGTTGGTCCAATTGGATCGATTTGGATCATTTCGGTCACATTTAATTAACTAAATAGGTAGAGCCAATGTTTATATTAAAACATTTCTACTATTTAGACATATTAATTGACTAATTTAAGATGGTCAACATAAGGTTTATGTTGACCTCATTTTGGACTTGGTTAACATCATCTCAATTCTAGTAATTATGATCTTTAATCTTAGATTATGTTTCTTAATTAAGATACTATATATAGTGACTAGGTGTATAACCCAAACTAAGATAGAATTTAAATAATAAATTAAAACAAAACTTAAAGCCAAAATCAAAAAAAAAAAAAGTTAAAAGAAAATCAAATGCCTTAAAATGACAATCAAGGTCAACTTAGTGGACCCCACTAAAACCTAGCTTTACTCAATTAGACTAAATGAACCACCAAATGTAAACTTAGTAAAATTCAACATAAGTTAAAACTAAAATATCTAACTCAAATCTAAATTCAATAAAGCTTAAATTGAGATAATTGGCATGGTTGACCCAATTGACTCATTTAAGCTCTAAATCACCTAAATTTGAGAAAAATCAAATAAAATTAAATTAAATCAAAATAAACAAAAATAGAATTACTCTATAAATAGAAATAACTTTAAATTGAAATTCAAATGAGGTTCAAAGTAGCTAATCGGTCATTTTACTTGAGTTGACCTAGTGGGCTCCATCAAGTCAAAAAAGTCAACCAACCAAAATTTAGTCAAATTGAGCCATCTCAAAGGCTTAAAATCATCAAATGAGCATGATCAAACTTAAAACTAAACAAATCTAAATTTCTTGAGGACTCAAATGTGTTAATTTGGCTACTTAAACTAAATAAACCCAAATGGACCCCATTAAGCTAAATTCAAAGTAAATTAGAAATCAAATTAAACAATTCAAAACACTTTCAATGACATCATAGGACTTAGAAAATATTCCTTAGCTCAAGTTAGCAAACCCTAGAAATCACATATTTAGTTTAATAAAATAATAAAAGAATTAAATTAATGAAAAATCCCAAAGGAAAAAAAAAAATTCTCAATAAATCAAATAATGGATCATAATTTGTGATTAATCAATCTATGAACTCAACATTCAAATAAGAAATCATTAAGATTCATTCAATTGACTAAGAGTAAATGAATTAAATAAAATGAATAATTAAATTAATCATTTATAACATACATATCAAATGCATTAGGAATTTCTAATGGCTTAGTTTAAGTTTGACAACCTAGATATTTCATCCCTATAAGTTTTTTTTAAAGTTAAGTTTAATAAATGATAAATGAACTTTAATCATAGACATATTCATAGTTCTTCACCGTCAGGCATGGGAACACGGGATAGATGATTTTACATATATTCCCATCCTAGCAGTTGTAGTTGAACTACCGAGTAGTTAAGCTACCTAACATCAAGAGGAAAGATAGGGAGATGTCATATTGGTACTATCAATAGATTCTGTAGCTTCCCTTTTCCGAACCCACTAGTGAGGATCATCTACATACTAGAGAAGGCTTATGTAGAGGAATCACACAAATGACTAGTGATGAACTACTTATCTAACTCAACTTGGGTAATAGTGAGTTCCACTGTGTGATTCCTCTAATGTTGACTCTTGTGTTGAGAGTCATCCCATGCAGTCCACGTTCAAAATACCTATCTTTCACGGAGATCTTATGCTTTGTCTCTAGGATACATCCAAGGCATTCATGTCAATTATAGTGTAGCTCTTCTAAGAGTCTCCATATAGTAATGACACTACATCACTTATTGTTTAGCGTTTACGAAGGTCTTGTCTAAGCTTCACGCCTTCTTTGTAGAGGTAAGCTCTTTATTGGATTGTGTTACCACGAGTCTCAAGCGAGAGAACTATAGCTTAGGGAATCCAGTGTAGATGTTGAGTTTAATATATTCTCATTACACACTACCATGAGGAGGTTTTATCACATAGCATTACCATAGAGATCTCATTCAACACTACCTTACACCAAGTCTCTCTAGTTCGTCCAGGATCTTGAGCATAGTTTCAAAACCATGAGAAACTACTAGAGAGAGCTTTCTAGATCACATTTTGAGCTTCTTGATATATCAACCGAATTGTGAGAATTACAAGATGAGGCATTATCTACTCAAGAGTTATAATCACAAGCATAGAAGAATGCTCACAAATGGATGCTCAACTAAACTTGAGGGTCCTTTCCTCGGTCAATGACCAAGAGGTCCACTTAGCATCTTTATGAAGCACGAAAGGTAATATACTATGCCTTATAGAGCTCATATGGCTTTTGTCTATGTTAGAGAAATTCAGGCTAGTCATTTGTAATTGAACCATTCTTATATCATTGCCTTACATGATAAATAAAAAATGATTGAATCTCATGATTTCTCTTTGTTTATTATATAATAAATAAATACAATGAATGTATCATGTCCAATCGACAAGACACATTCATTGGGGCAATTTTGCTTGCATAAAAAAATACAAATACTAATTTTTTTGATTATAATAATGTTGTGATCTTGGCATCATGCTATAATATTAACTATTGATTCAGTTGGAAAATCAATGGCTGGCATCATGGTACTTCCATGAAAGCACCGGACTACAACCACGGTCTATAGTTTAAAGTAATAAAACTGCTATTCTAGCCCCATAATGCTAAATTGCCCAAGGAATGGGGGGTATGGTTATGGGATAATCGCACTACCAGTGGAAGAAACTCTATAAAAGGGGAAAACTACTCCCTTTTTTCCTCTTTTCCACTACTTCTCTAGTTCTACTCCTATTCTCTCAGTTTTCATTGATTCTTGCTTTGAGGAACCCACGTTTTCTACAAGATCAATTTCTCTCCCAAGCATGTTTCATCCACTCTCAAAGGTGGTTGCAATAATGCTTTTGAATTATCTTAGCAGTCTTTCTTTTTTAACACCAATTTTTATCAAAGGACCTCATGTTGAACTTAGTTACGAGAAAGAGCAATCTTCCTCCATTCATCTTAGATTCAGAACAAGGAGAATGACATCAAAATATAAAATTTAGCATTACTAAAATGTCACTTTCACTAAAATTTTCATAGAAATTGCTAGATTATACAGAATTTCTCTCAAAATGGTGCATTCGACTTGCCAAATCCATAGGGAGCACCATGCTCTCGAAACATAGTCTCTCTACCTTATGACACCTTGACTCCTTTGGTCTAATGCACTAACTTATCTTCTACCCATAAGAAGAAATACCATGGTGACCTTATATCAAACATCGTGATGCTATAACATTTTAACTCTTTTGGGACATCATAGAAAAATATACACTTGAGTTTTGCTTATACGAGTTGTGAACATCATCGTTGAGGCACCGCCCTCTCGGTGATGAATGATGTGAACCTCTGAGCATCGGCATAATAGTCTTGAAGTGTCTTTGCTCTAGTAGAATCATCTGAACCTATAAAGGTGCATAATGGGAACCAAAGTGTTGCACTCTAGGGTTTTAAGCCTAACTTCACATTAGGGCACCAAGGCACTATAATAATAACAGGAACTATGTAGTGTTGTAATAAAAGCACCGTAACTCTCTTTTTTTTGTTAAGTGAAGAAATCTTATTAAATTATAAAAAAGAAAGAGAATAAATATAAGAAAACATACATAAAAATGATGTATTTATTGATAAAATAAGAGGGGTTTCATAAATTATGCAAAAAAGAAGAAAAAAACTAAAAAAGAAGCCTACATAAGGTCATCTTTCTTCCTCGACTATGTGCCTACATAAGGTTGATAATGAGCATCGCATGAAAAGAAGCCTCACTACGATTTGTATAAAAATGGTTTTCAAACATGTATGTGCAGGTATTAAACTCATCAATGTATTAGAATTATTGTCTATTGACCCATGTGATGATCATTTTCTCTCCAGTTCCGGGGCCCACTAGTCTCACCTTTTTCCTTAGGTGCAGATTTGTTCTCCAATTTCTTAGAGTTGCTCATTTATAGTCTCTAGGATCAAATGCTTGTGTAGGGCATGGTGGTACCTTTCCTCTTTGAACTAACAAATCCATTGGTATAACTGACTACACTCTTCTTGTATTAAAATATTTTATGGGCATGATGGAGGAGAAAATATAAACTAGAAGAAGAGAGAGAGAGAGAGAGAGAGAGAGAAAACTCTAAGAAAACATTCTAAGGATAATCAGAGTGAAAATTTTGATTGTCCCAAGTGGTCTATTTTTTAAGCTTCACTTAGCCACATCATAAAGGCAAAGTGCTAACTCTCGATTTCAAAATAATAGCCTAGTGCTATATGGTCATATGGTCAAGTTGGTTATTATGCCAATCAAAAGAAATTAGTTATTATAAATTTCTAAATGGAAAATGATGTGTCACATTAATGTAGCTTTGTGGCACTCCTACGGTCGTGACATAAATCAAAGAGTTTGTTTTATATCATTAAAGAGCTGAACATCGGTTATCCTAAACGACTTTTGACTAGTGTTGCGGTGCTACATAATCGTCTTGAGGCACCAATAAAGTGGTCAACATCGTCAATGACAGTGTCATAGTGTTGACAATATAGCCATGGTGTTGGCGTTGTTGAGGTGCCATATTTGTAGTGTTAAGGCCATATTTGTAAACATCAATCAAATTAAACCCAATTTCATTAAATCATTCAAGTAAATTTAAAAGGTTAATTAAGATACATAGGTTTTAGTTTGGTCTTTAGTGTGGACTTTTATCCTAGGGTGAAGATTTCATTCTACTAGGCTTAGGATGTTGAATAGAATGGTTTGTGGCTCAAGCAAAATTTGTTCTCTTTTTCATTCTCTTAAACCTAAATTCAATTTTAACATAAAATAAAATAAATTAAAATTTGAAATAAAATTCAAAATTAACTAATTCATTTAACCATCAAATGATAAAATTAAACAAACTCTAAAGTTAAATCAAAACTTGAACCTAAAAGTAGTGCATTTATACCACACAAGCCCCTCTTTTCACACACTATATAGTTAGATCTCAACTCTAGACTTAGATTAAGTCGATGATTTGTATATGATATGATGTTTTTTATTATCTTATGGTGTACAATTTTAGTGAATTACTAGGATTGTTTGTTCTATTCTAGATGTTAGGGTATCTTTTTAGACTAACACTATTTTCTACAAAGGGTTGTGTTTAATGTGATTTAATAAATAAAATCATAAATATTTTCTTTTTTGTGCTTTGCATAAGTCCCTAAGCATATATGGCAACAATGCTCTTAAGTAAGTGGTTTACCATAGTATTGGCTTGAGTTAAGCCTAAGATACATGAAGAATAATCTACACATGAACTGCCTATAGTGGTTTCTCTTATGGCCATCATAGGTCCAATCTATTTCTAATTGTTTAAGTTAAGGACTTGATATTTGAGGAGGAAATGATTTAAATTTCAATTAACATTTTCTTTATGTTAATAGGGTGATAATCAAAATTACTTGTTCATACTATATGATCCATATTGTATTTAATAATCATCCATAATAGAAAACTATTATAAATATTTTTGAACTTTAACCATTCACTCATTATCTTACCTTCTTCCAATCATTTTGAGAGCTTTTGAGGTAAACTTAATTCCATGGCCAACAAGAGGAAAATAGTGCTTGATCATTGTTATTTATCCAAAATATGATCAATAGCCGAAGATTTTGTAGAATACAAGAAATATAGGGGATCTTCAATAACTAATTCCGAACTTGTACTCCAAGAACATCTTTCTTACTTTATTTATGATCTTTTGTTGGTACCACAATTCAATTTTTAGTTTTACTCACCCATTTGTATCACTCCAAATGACTTTTCAAATTTGTATTAACCTTTTCATCAATACTAAATGCATATATAATTATGAGATGCATGATCTCATAAGCAATTCAAGATCTATAATGAAGACTTATATGATAATTTTTATATCTAATTATGGTTCTCACCCACATATAATCACCATTGCTCTCCCTAATAATTGTCAACCATCAATCAAGTTTTGTGGAACTCAACTCTACCTTATCAACTTCCCTTATCAATGGTCTTATGTAGAATGTTTGTGTAATACAATATGTGCTTTGATATAATATTATTTTTCCTAAATTTACAATCAAATCAATAATATCCAACTTCTTTTTTTACTTACCTATTTCTATATAACACACACTAAATTTAATGCTATGAATATGCTCATTTAGTGTAGTGTAAATCTTACTTCTATTTGTAGAAAATAGTTAAGTAATGTCAAAATCTAGCTTTTGATCATATGATAATATACATCTTGAAAGTAAAATAAAATTTGAGCAAGCCAATCATATTTTTCTCCATTCATTTTCACTTTTTTCATAATCTCTTAATTTTAAAGTATATTATCCACATTGATGATAGTGATGATGATGAAGAAAAAAGAAAGGTTTGGCTACACAACCATTGGTCCAAGCTTCTTTAGTTTATCCTTCATACACATACTCTCATGATGCTTAGACAAACCACTTCTCTCAACAAGAGCTTACCAAATTGAGCAAAAGCATGAGGCTGAAACTATATTAGTAGTAATGTGATATGGATCAAGATTTATTTTAAAGTCAATTTCGTTTGTTGAAAGATTACATGAGTTATTATTTAGATCTTGACTAAGGCTCCTCATAATTTTAGTGTTAAATTTCCTTATATTTCGTTATATTTGTTATTGGTATTTGTATTGCTATTTGACTTGGTATATTCTTCTTTTTAAGGTATCAAAAGGAGGAGTCATTGGTCTAATTTTTAGTTTTTTATTATTTTTTTTTATTTTGTGAGTTTTATGTGTTTACATCTATATAAGTCCTTTGTTAATAGTATATTTTAAAATTAATTAGAAAAATGTAGTGATTTGTGTTATATTTAGAAATATGAATTTGCCTAAAAGATTTATGACTTGTTCATGACACATGTCTATTAATTTAAGATTAGCACCTTATTCTTAGTAAATATATGCTTTTGTATTTACTACATATCAAATTAAAATAAAAAATGTATAAATTCAATTGTATTTTTAGCAACTCTAAAACTTATATAAAACCAAAGTATGCCATCATCAAAAGGAGATCTTGTTAATTCCATCATAAACACAAATTGATTCAGGCTTTTTTTTGTACAATGATTATATATATATATATATATATATATATAGTATATATATATATACATATATATATATATATATATATAATCCCATGGTGAGTTTCACATGATTAATGATAATAGTGATAGGTTTGATAATAATGGCAATGTGGTTGTAATGGTAGAATAATGATGGTCGAGAAGTTTGGTGGTAAGTTTAAATTTGGAAGTAAGTTTATGTATTTTGTAATAATAAGTACTTGATTTTTGAATAATAATTTCTTCTTGTATGCCTTATTTTTTGTTTGTGCTTTCCTCCAAAATGAAGGACTACTTGAATGTGAGAGTTTATAGCCTTTAGATGAGAACTTTGAAGAAAGGAATGAGATCTCTACAATGATTGACTATTTATAGAGGTTGACCTTAATTCTTCTTTGCTTCATCTCTAGTTACTTTAAATCTATCATAGGTTATATCATTCATAACTTATTAACTTATCATTTGCAGTTGTAAGAATTAGACCTTTAATACAATTAACATAATAGTAGCTTGAATCATTTCACACTCACCACATTTTTTGTTGTGTTTGTGCTTAATGATAGTGCATGTTTATCATTATTCACTTGTACAAATTTAAAATTATTAGTGTACTTGAATTCATATAATAGTAATTTACATTTTCCCCATATTATATTTGAAATTAGAATAAATATGTTTCATTAAGAACAACTTATTAGGTGTTGAGTTGCATTTAATAATAAAACTCTAGATTTCCATTTAATTACATCATTTACTCACTTGTATAAGTCTCTAATTTTATTGCATTTGCAAATCAATCAAAATAAAACTTTTGCTAGTATTAAAACTTTTCATTTTCTATTTTTATAATCACTCTAATTTTATTGACCATATATTTATTATTTTTAATTAAAATTTTATGTATGAGTGTAATTTTGAAGAAGAAATTGTTTTCAATTTGTCATCTATAATGTGGAAACGTTTAGGAAAAACACATAGATTTTGAAATTAATGGCATTGAGAATAATTTATTATCTTAAAATATATAAATACTATTCCTCGATTGATTCACATATTAAAATAAAGAATATTTTCTTATTATTGTATAAGTACAACCTAAAAATGATATATTATCTTGAAAGATAGAAGTACCATTCTACCATGTATTTGGATATAATAACAAGACATGATTTCAAAGTTTATCGGTCTACATTTCCAAAGTTTCTTAGTTTTAACTAAATTTTATTTAAATTTTGAGTTACATGTTTCTTAAAATAAGCTCTTAAGGTTAATTACATTTTAGAGTATGAACATAAAAAATAATCTCAATTAAAGTAATGGTAAAAAATTTTATGATTTATTCATAGCTTAAATTTAAGGATTTAATAATTTATTTTAGAAATTTCAATTGAGATAAGCTCAAATTTAGAAATAATTAATTTATGGAACCAAGGAAGAAAAGTAGGAGCAAAACAATACTAAGAAGCTTTGTAGCACTTTGAACCTGTCTAAGGTTGGATATTTTATTTTGGTATTAAATTCAATTTATGTTTTAAGTTTGATAATTTGATTAACAATTAAGGCTTATAAATTTACTAGCACAAGACTATGAATAGGCTCAAGAGGTGAGGGCTTATGGTGTAGCCCAAGAGAAGCTATCATCCTCAAAATCTAAATTAAGATAAGAGCAATTATTAAGTACTTACTCAAAATTAGTTTAATAATATGTAGTAGGACTATTCACCTAAAGTTGAGACAAACCCCACATTAGTTGAATTATAGTCCCCTATATGGTGCCGACTTAGTCACCAAATCACTTTATAACTTTGAAGTATGATCATATGCTTGTACAAGATAAGTAAAGTTATTATTTGTTTAGAAGAATCCAAGTCCATATCAATGCTAAATATGTATGCATGATATACTATGATCTTAGGCTAAATACATTATAATGTAATTTCTAGTTTGTAGATTAAGAAATAACTTTAATATGCAATGTAATGCTAGGTCTTAGACTAGCCTACCTTCATACACACCTATCTCTTTTAGGCAGTTCTCATCTTCAAAGGATAGGGTCCCCTACTCATGCAATGGAGATAGAATAAAATTAAAAAAATAATATGAATGCATTCATGGAGACATATCCTAAGAGTTTCAAAAATATTTTAAACATATTTCATTTAATTAGTTTTAGTTTCAATGGAAAAATATTATTCCTAAATTTATTATGACATCCCGGTATATAATTACTATTACAGAGATAACATATCATAAGTAACAATTTTATTTTATCTAGAATATTAATAAAAGTTATTATCATAAGAAAATAAATAATCTCAAATAATAAATAAAATGTTGGTGTGGTTGGATCCAAAAGTACAATCCCACAGAAAACAAATTGGCGCTGAGCTCTATTTTATATAGTCCAACCTATACCTATTGACAAACATACTCAACCTATGGGTCTTCTAGCTTATTTACTAATTCTTTTGGTTCCAATATCTCAAACTTCACCATTAAAAGGTTCATCCTTGGTTTCTTTTTTTGTTCTTCTAAATCCCATAGGTTTATAACATTACTCTTCGGACTCTAAAGAAAGCTTATTTGTCAAAAAAATTATTGCATTGTCCCTACAAAATAGAGTTTAGTCCAATAATTATATTTAAAATAAATATTCACGTATTAAAAACATCACACAAAATGCCTAACACTCTTAAGTGCCAAACCTCTACCCTATTAATCATGTTTAAGGGGTGTGAGCTTTTATTTAGCATTTTTATAAAATATCTATAAGTAAACTTGTTAGTTTAAATGCATCATGGTTAAATCACAATAATCCCACACTCGCCCCAATCCCTCTAAGCATGATCACATATAAATGATATCATTAGTCTAGTCTTACATAAAATTTTATTAACACCACAACACTATTGTAAGACAAACATCATATTATATCGCATCACATTAGATCATCATAATGCATCAACCAAAATAGTTCAATCATACTTAACCTAAAGGTGTAAGGTATAAAATAATCTACTATGTGTGCCAACTCATATAGGTGCCATTATATTTTGCTTGATGTTCTAGTTTTTTAAATTTTGGATAGATATTCAATTTAACATGAAAGGATTCTTGTTGACCTCATTTTTAGAATGAGCTCTCAACTCCTCCATCTTAGACATAGGACTTATCTTAGACTTTAAGAGTTCTTAGTCTTAAGACACATCTAGTGATTTGATGGATACTCAAACCTAGCCCTAGAAGACTTAGAAGAGTTAGCCATAGGAATAGGTCATGCCTTAAGGGTGTTAGGAAAATTTCTACCTTGGCTTAAACCTTTCCTCACTTTTCCTTCTTTCAAGTCAAACTCAAATCAATTCTATTTGATTTTCTCCAAACTCTCAATTTCATGATAGAATTCCATGATTGAAATTGATTGAGACCCATGATCAAAATATATCAAAATTCCTAAGTCCAAATTTTGCCTAAGTCCTTAATCTTCCCTTAAGAGTTATTCAAAATCATGATTCAAACCTATTCAAATCTTTGAGATTCTCTCATGATCCATTTATATTCACATTTATAAATGAAATATAAATTCAAACCCATCAAATCAAATTCAAAATTCAAAATCAATTCATGAAAATTTTCTTAAATCCCTTTAATTTTCCATTAAAGGACTTAGCCCAAAATCAATCCTAAATCATGATCAAACTCATAAAAAATTCATGGATTTTCTTAAAACTTATTTATATTCTCATTTATATTCTCATATGTAAATGAAATATAAATATAAATGATTTAAACCCAAGGCAAAAAATTAAATTCTAATTTAAAATTCCTTTACATTCCTTTTAATGGATTTAACCTAAATCATGATCAAACTCATTCAAATTCATGGGATTTTTTAAAACTTATTTATATTCTCATTTATATATATATAAACAAATATAAATATACATCAATCAAATCCAATTCAAAATTAAATTTAAAATTAAAAATTCCCTTAAATTCTTTAAATTCCTTTTAATGGATTTAACCTAAATCATGATTAAACCACTTCAAATCCTTGAAATTTTCATGATCCATTTATATTTTCATTTATATTCATATATAAATGAAATTCAAACAATCAAAACCAATTCCAAAAATCAAACTCAAATTCACTCAAAATCCAATCTAAGCTTTCGAATTAAAATCTTGAACTTAGCCAAATCAACTTCAAATCAAGCCAAACTCTTGATTTTTCTCTCATGATTCAATCAAACCATATAATGAGCTCATATATAAATCAACTTCAATCACCAATCAAAACAAAAAAAATCAAAGCCAAAACCCTTTCATATTCTTCCTTTGAATATGAAATTTTCAAATGGATCAAAACTCATTTGACTTCAAACCACTTGTAAATGGATTTATATTTCAATCATAAGTCCATATACAAGATCAATCAACTTCAAATCAAAGCTTTGACCAAGCCATTTGACCCACTTAGGCTCATTTGACCCAAAGTGACCTAAAGTACCCTTATGAGCCAACTTTTGATCCTAACCAAATTGGATTGAACCAAACTCATATATCCCTCTCATCATGATCAACAATCATCATGGGATGATCAATCAATCAAATTGGGTCAAACCAAGTCAAAAGGGTTGACCAAGTCAACTTAACCTAAAATGAAACCTTAGCCAAATTCCACCATAGGCCAAATTGATTGAAACCATTGATCTAAGTTCACTCATGACCTATGTTTGAACTTGGCCAAGCAACATTTGAGCCTAACCTAGCCCAATTGGCCACTTGACCCAAGCCATTTTGACCTAAAGGGTCAAAATGTGTCAAAACTTGATATGAGCCAAATTGATTGAAACCAATGGGTCAAGTCCATCCCAAATCACTTGTGGAACTTGACCAAAGCCTCAATTAACTAGACAACCCAATTGACCTAGACCCAACATGACTAAAGGGTCAGTTGAGCCAAAATTGAACTTAACCAAAATTGATTGGAAACAAAGATACCAATCCACTCCATATGACTAACCAAACCAAACCTACCCTTGACCTACCTCAAATAGGTCAAATGGGTCAAATAGTTCAAAGTTGACCCATTTGACCTAAATGAAGTCATATGAGCCATATTCAAAACTAATCCAAATTGAACCAAACCAAAGCCACCAAAATATTTCAAATGGTCATATGAACTTGACCCAACCCTTAGTTTGACCCAATTGGTCAACTTGACTGTTGACCCATTTTGACCTAAATTCAACATGAGCCAAACCTATCAAATGGATTCCAATTCCAATGAAACTTGGCCAAACTAGTTTCTCCACATACCTAATATGTCCAAAGTGGAAAAATAGCAAAATGACCATCCTACCCTAGGATAGAACAAATTTTGGCCTAACCCATGGGTAATTTGGTCATACCCTCTTCACAATCACTTGAGGCTTTCCTAAAAGCTCAAGGGGACTTAGTGATGAGTGGTGCACCCAACCAATGGGTTTGGGTCAGCCCATTTGGTCTCCAAACCAATCCACTTAAAATTAAAATTTTAAACTCCCTCTTAGCTCAAATTAAGCACATGGGAGGTTGGCAATCCACTCCTTGGATCAAAGACCATGTGCACACTCAAAATAGATCAAACAACCCTCATCTCATTGATTGATCAAAATCATGGACATTGTGGGTCATCGATCCTTCAAGGGAGATATACTCCCCTAATTCACTTCTATTTTCATTCACTTTATTGATTGAAGCTAAGGAACCCAGAGCAATCATTGAGAGACTCCCAAGCTTCTTAGAGAGGATTAAAATTCCCATTTCTTTTTGCATTGCAAAATAGCTCAATCCAATCTTGAATTTCCTCTCACAAAAACCACCTCAAATTCCTCACACACTTATTTTGGGACCAATGCAGAGCTCTCAAGCTTCCATTGGAGTTCTCATAGCAAGGAGATAATTGGATCAAAGTGCAAGGATCTTCAAGTTATGTTGATTGAGCAAGGCACTCAATCCAGAACTAGGAATTTCAGCGGGCTTGTCTCCAACAAAAGCTACCTCATCAATCTCAAATGACCACCTCAGGTGAGGTATGGAATTTTTTTTATCACTAAACTCAATGTGTGGAGCTTTGTGAAATTTTCACTTCATCAATTTTGACATTGATTTTTCTCTTTGTCTTTAGATGGTGTGGGTTGAATTTGGTGTAAATCCATGCTAGATGCTTGGATCTTCCCTTGATCATGGGCTTGTTGATCAAGGGAAGAACTTGGCATCTCGACCATCCATTTGTTCATTTTAGATGGACGATTGAGATTATTTAGCATATTTAGAAATCCTTCACCTTTTAAAAACACAAGATCATAGCGGTCCCACCGCCACCACCGGCCCAAATTTTAGTTAATCATTAATTTCTTCCATGCTCTTCATGAAATTTAGAAAAAAAAATAAAAGCCTATGGTTAGATAATTTAACTTATATTAAAATTAATTTTGATGAGTTTTGAATTATGATTTTCTCGAATTTTTTTATTAGAAAGTGTATTTTGTTAATTACTCTTTGATTAGGCCTCGATTAATCCCAAATTTCTTGGGTAAGTTTTAGGGATGACTCTACCTCCCTAATTTTCTTGGGATTTAAAGGCTTGATTAAAGTAATTGCATATGGTTTCTTAATTACCCTTCTCATGTAATTAATAATTAGTGATTTGTCAATTTACCCTTTGATTAGGTTGATTAAAATCATATCCAAAGTAGGAGGTTTATAGAATAATTTTGGGGCATTTTCCTATATTCCCTAAACCCCTCTCTCTCTCCTTAATCTCCTCTTAATTAAGGGTTAATTCATTAATTATCCCTTAATCAATTTCTAAAAATTCTAAAAGTTCTAGAACTTAAATAATCTACCTTGGGTAGATGCTTAGGTGTTTAATAGCCTAAGTTCAATTAAGAAATCAAAACCAAATTAACATATGTGAAAGGGTGTTTTGAAATTACTTAAGCTAAAATAGCTTAATTAACTTTTAATTGTGAGCCAAATTGCATTAGGCCTTTTCATTATTAGGTGCATTTCAAATTTAAATTCCTTGTGGGTTTTATGTCATCTCATTGGCTCATAATTATTTAGTTAATTCTTCTAAGGTGGTGTAGGTAAGGGTTAATTAAGCTACTTAATTCTTAACCAAATTAATGCATAAAATGGATCTAATCATCTAAAAATTAAACAAAATATAAAACACATGTGGAAATGGGTTAGGAACAACAAACTCATCTTTTCAAAATTAAATCAAACTTCAAACTAAATAAAATCATTTTGAAATTCACTTTGATTTCTAAATTTTCTTATTCTATAAGAATGTCTTTAGGATTTAAGTAAAGTGAGTTTGTTTACATGATTTCATTACTTTGGATCTTTCCTCAACATGTTAAATTGCATGCCATGTGATTTCATGCATTCATGGTTTTTGAAATTCAAATTTTAAAATGAAATTGTTTACTTTATGTCAAATTTGCATGTGTTGGCTAAAGTAGAAATATGAGTGGCTATTATCACTACTAAATCAAATTATTTTTAAATACATCAAATACCAAATCTAAAGTGTGCTACTTATACTTTAATTATAAGCTTGCATGTGATAGATTATAAAGTCATGCATTTGTAGTTTTTCTTTCTTTCTTATGTTGGCATAGTTTTGAATGAGTTGGTAAGATGTAGGTTCATTTGAAAAGAACCCAACACTTACTTAATTCTCTATTCATCCCATGCTATCATTTAAGAAGGGTTACCTATACTTGCATATAAATTGCATAGATAAAATGTATCCATTAAACAACTTTTGCATATTCCTTTTTTATTTCATTTCTTTTATATGCATATTTGTATTTAAGGAAAGTGGTATATTAGTGGATAACCCGATGTTATGAGGCTTTAAGTAGCCCTAAGTAGGTCTTGTACCTTACACCTCTTAACAATGGCTTGTACTCACTTATGCCTTTCTTACTTTCATGTATGTATGTGAAAATTTTTGATAAGGAAAACCCTTTCTACTTAAGAAAATCATGCATATTCAACTTCTAAATTTTCTTAAATGAAATTACTTAGCATGCATCATAAAGGTGTTTTAAATACTCTCATTTTGCATGTATAGATATGCTTAGGGTCCATCCATATGCATGTTATATATGTTGGGGAAATGAAGTAATGTGTGTTATGTGAATTTTGATTCATTTTATTTAATCTTAAAATTGCCTTTCTTTTTTGAATAGGTTTTTTGGGTTTATCTAAACTTAGGATTGATTAAAGATGCAATCAAAACATTCACTAAAATGAAACTAAAATGAACCTACTTTAGAAAATTACTTAGGTTAGGGAAGGAAGAGAAGTTCTCTTCTCTTTCCCTCTCTTCATAATTTAGTAATTAATTGTAGGTTTCATTTAAACCAAATTAAAACATGAAATAAAACAACCCAAATACTTAAACAACTTAAATGAAACCCTCCTCTAAGTTGAACATGTTCTTCACACTTAAAAAATTTTAAACCTAAAATATAAGCCTAAAGCACACACATTAGCTTCTAAGTCACCACTTCTAGCCTTAGGTTAGATGGGCATGGTTTGATGTTTGTTTTATTTTTTTATATATGTTTTAGATTGGATGTTAGGGTGTATGCTCATAGAATGAATGATAGGATGTTCTTAGTCTAACTATTTTCTCTGGGGATTGTGCTTAAGCACTATCATAAATAAAAATATAAATGCTTTTTTGCTTGCGGTGCTTTATACCCTAAGCATAATCCATAGACTTGGTGGACTTTGTCACCCATGTGTGGGTGATAAGTCCAATATACTTGGATTTGTGTGTGATTTAGCTAACCTTTATTTTGGTGTTAGTTAGATTTCCAATTTTCCTTTTCATGTAAAATTTGTATAATTAGGATTTTGGAATGATTTGTTATGGGATTAGGATGAACATTGGTCATAAGATCTATCTTATGCACCATGTGAAGCCTTGGAGCATCCACCTTCCAACCATCAAAGGAGGAACCAAAGAAGAAAGAAGAAAGAAAGAAGAAAGAAGAAAGAAGAATAAAGCTTGAAGACCCCATAATAATGAATTCCTTGCTTAAATTGTAATTTAATTCATTTATAATTCGAGGTTGTATAAGGGTAGAGCTTCAGTACCCATATTTGATATTTTGGGTTTGTGCGGTGGTGCGACCACATTTATTCTTTTGCAATTAGCTTTATAAATTGATGATGATTTTTTTAGCTTTTGCATTAAGTGGCATGATTTTCCTAGTTTATTCTTTGCTTTATGTGGATGTGGATTAGGCTCTTTAGGAAAAATAAATCTTTTACCAACTTAATAATTCAAATTAAAATTAAATAACTCATAACACCTAAAGCTTAGGTTTAAAATCAATATAAAAGAATTATAGCAAATGAGCATTTCTTTATAATATCATGCACAAATATCTTATTTCACTCTTGATTGGAGGGCTTCCACCTTGAACTAGCTTGACCTTTGAGAGCCATGGTGGAAACTCACCTCCACCCTTCTTTTTTGATTTTGGCTAATAATCTTTCTCATGCATTAGTCATAAAATCCTATTAGCGAGTCAAAATAATTGTCCAAAATGAAATAAAAGTGAAATTTGAATTGCATTAGATTTAGGTCATTTGAAGCATGCCTTTACATGATCTAGTCTCTTTAGGAGTGAGTTTAAGGACTTAGTCTCTTTTTAATAAATAATAGCCTACCTATCTTGCATAAACATAAAGACTTTACATGTATTTAAAATCGTAGGAGTTAGTTGGTGGCCTCTAGGAAGTTGTAAGTCCAGTTTGTTGGTTTGTCCTCTCTTGGAGGCAAATCAATTACCATTTTGTCTTTGATTTTGGGTTGTGCTTCCTCACCTCCCAAGATTTAGGTTCTAGGTTGCTTCTCCCCTTTGTGGGCCATAAGCATAATTCCTCACCTCTTAGGCATTTCCTTAATCTTGTGTTAAGGAATCTTAAGTCTAAATTTCTAATGAAAAATGCAACTCAAACAAACTAAATCAATTTCTAAAATGTATAGCCCATAGGATAGTTTGAGATGCTAGTTTCCTAGCATTATGGGCATCTCTACTTATCTTCCATTTTGGCTTCAATAATAACTCCCTCTTTTGATCAATCCCATTTGATCTTCAAACATAAACCAATCGATTGATAGTCCTTTGAAATCTTTAGAGATAATGATCATTTACCTTAATCAGTTTTCTAAGATCCCATCCCTGTGGATGTACTAACTATGGGGCTTTGTAGGAACTTAACAAACCAATTTAAAATAAACTTACTTTCCCATGTAAAGTAGGGAAGAATCTATATACACCATCATCCTTAGAGTCCTTATTGAGGTGATGGTTCCATTAAAGGGTAGTGATTTCTATCTTCGAGATAGTACACTATTTCCTTGATGATGTATCTGATCACTTGAATAAGTACATCTACGGATCGCATGGCATTACCAAGATGAATTTTATATATATGTCTCTTTCATTTCTCCCCACGATTTGAAGGTGACCCTACAAGAGTTTTTTCAGATTTCTCTCATGACTCCATTGGTGATGGTTTCTCTCTCCATCTTTGGTAAATGATCATTGTTTTGAGTATCGATATAGTGGATTTGTACTTTGGTATGAATCCAAGACTATCCTTCTTTCCATTGGCACTTAAATCATTTCATTCTTGAGTTGAGTTAGCCAACATCTTTAGGTTTTAGGATCACATTCCTTGTTGGTCTTAAAACCCCATTGTTCTCCAATGGGTAAAATGAAAAGATCTAAATAAAAAAGAAAGCATCTTAAAGACTTCCTCCTTACCATTTTCATGATAAGGAAAGGTTCATCCTAAAATAATAAATCTTCCATAAAGAACTTTGTTTTTCAAAAGCACTTTTCAAAAATGCACTTAATAAAATATTTTCCACAAAATTTTGTCACCCTCATTTAACAATTCTATAATTGTTACATGTAGGATTTTCAAAAATAAAACTAAACAACAATTTTCCAAAAGCAAATGAACATCTTCTTTCAATTCACTTTGATGAAGATTTCATTTTCAAAATAAAATGAATAATCATCCTTTAAAAAATCACAATCATAATCATAAAATTTTCAAAAGCACATGAATTTTTCTATTCAATACACACACTATTGAATAGAAAGTTCATTTGTAAAAAATTAAAATTTTCAAAAGCACACATGAACATCTTCATTTAATATACTAAGTTTATTAAATGAAGATTTCATTCCCAACTAAAAATAAAATATCATGTAGAAATCTACTTAAACATATTTCACATATGTTTTAAGTTGGAGTTCCTTTCAAAAAAGCAACAATCACACACAAAAAAAAAATTTCACATTTAAAAAATAAAATTGATCTCCATTCTATATACCTAAATTTGTTAAATGGAGGTCCCTTTTCAAAAAATTAAAACTTCAACAATCATATTTCAATTTTTTAAACTTACATTTGGAACCTCACTTAGCATACTCAAATTTGCTAAGTGAAGTTTCCAAATCCAAAATCAAAATCAACAATCATGTTTCAAAATTTTCAAACAATATTTGGAACCTCACTTAAAATGCCCAAATTTGTTAAGTGAAGTATCCAAAATCCAAAATTCAAAATTTTCAAACACATTTGGAACCTCATACACCAAATTTGTTAAGTGAAGTCTCCAAATCCCAAAATTTTCAAACACACTTTGGAATTTCATTTAGCATAATCAAGTTTGCTAAGTGAAGTTTCCAAATCTAAAATCAAAATCAACAATCATATTTCAAAATTTTCAAACAATATTTGGAACTTCATTTAACATACCCAAATTTGTTATGAAGTATCCAACCCAAAATTCAAAACTTTCAAACATTATTTGGAACCTCACTTAACATACCCAAATTTGTTAAGTGAAGTCTCCAAATCCCAAAATTCAAAATTTTCAAAACATATTTTGGAATTTTATTTAGCATATTCAAATTTGCTAAGTGAAATCTCCAAATCCAAAATCCAAAATCAACAATCATATTTTAAAAAAATTTTTTTAAAGCATTTTGGAACCTCACTTAACATACCAAATTTGTTAAGTGAAGTCTCCAAATCAAAAATTCAAAATTTTCAAACATATTTGAAACTTCATTTAACATACCCAATTTGTTAAGTAAAGTTTCCAAATCCAAAATCAAATATTTTCAAAACATATATTTGGAACTTCAGCATCTTCTCAAATTTGCTAAGTGAAGTTTCCAAAGTCAAAATAAAAAATTTTCAAACACCTTTTGAAATCCTTCCCTTAGCATACCAAATTTGCTAAGGGAAGTTTCCATTTTCAAAACCAAAATGAAATCAAAATTTTAAACACACCATTTGAATTTCATTTAGCATACTCAAATTTAAAGTAAAAATTTTCATTTCACAAAACTAAGTGGGACTTCCTCTTAGCATACCAAATTTGTTAAAGTTGAATCTCCACTTTCAATCACCTCAACAAAAAAAAAACAAACACTTAGATCTCTTACAAACCAAATTTGCTAAGGATCCTACCCTTTTCAAAAATCAAAACATTCCAAATACAAATGAAACACTTAGGATTTTCTTAGCATACCTAAATTTGCTAAGAATCCTATTTTCAAAAATTAAATAAAAATATGGTTGGGTTCTTCACTTATCATACCTAAATTTGCTTAGTAAGTCCAAATTTTCTAAAAAATCAAAACAAAACAAAATTCACAAAAGAAATAATCACTTTTACTTAGCATACCTAAATTTGCTAAGTAAAATTCCAAAACATTCAAACAAAAGAAAACCAATTTCACCCTTACTTTAACATACCTAAATTTGTTAAAGGAAAGGGTCCTCAAATTCAAATTCAAAACAACAATGAACTTATGGAAGCATCCTATCAAAATTTTGAATCCATATTTCAACATACTCAAATTTGTTGAAATTTGGATTCATATTCAAATTCTCAATCAATCTTTCCAAATTCATTTGAACCCCACTTAACACTTCCAAGTTGTTGGATGCGGTTCAAATTTTCAAAATTCAAAATTCAAAATCTATGGAGACAAAAACTGATACAAGTTCTTTTCATTGCAGATTCTTTGTGTAGTATTCGGTCGTTTACTATAGTTGTACAAATGGCCGTTCTCAAAAAAATTTGTCTTTACATTCCCCATGGTATGGATCTAGCTTTAGATCAGTGACTTCCTCATAGACCATACCCACTTGATCCACTTTGGCAAGGATTTGAGGGGGCCAGATCACTTGAGGGCATTCCCTCACCACAGAGGAAGAAGGTGGTGGGAAGACAATCATCGATTAGATTTACCTCGATTGGATGTCTCATTGAAGAGGAAAGCTATGAAGTACCAAACTTTAGTTACAGTTCAAAGAAGTGCGATTCTGCCAGTTTGTCGAGTTGCCCATGTTTCCCCCATGTAGACCCCACCATCCTGCATCCCTCAAAGGTAAGGCTCCCCTAGTTCCATGGCTTGCCCCCACATTTGAGTAGGTCTAGCTCACTCTCTCATCCTACTGTCCCAACGTAGAATAAGAATCATATGATCAAATGGTTCCACACTTGGATAGCCAAAGAGCTAGAGTCACTAGATCACCATGGATGAGTCTCCCATGATCACTTCACCATGTTACAAAAACTAGTTTCATCCTCTCTCAAAATCAGATAGAGAGGATGCCGGAGGATCTCATCACCTCCTCCGCAGAACTTACACCGAGTTTCTAGGAATAGGAGGTCATACTGGCCTCCAATTATGCCATATAGGCGAGCATATGGATGCTCAAAGTTCATACCCGATTGATCTTGATCTATTATCCCCATAGTGTGGGAGGCGATCCATCAGAGGCCCATGAGGCCCATACACCACACATTACTAGGAGATGGAGGTTCAAGGCTCCCTTCTTTGGTTGATTTTCCAGCCGCTACCCGATCGACCATACCGATAAGATTCTCCATGGGGACCAACCACCACAGGAGGGTAGTTCCTATACAGAGAGTTGGTGGTGTATCCACCCCACCGCTTCTACCCTCGACCATTGCCGGCAAGGTTAAAGATCTCCCATTCCATCTAAGGCCATGAGGCATCTGGAAAAAAATGTACCCGTTGGTGATCCTGTACCAAGGGATCCTACTCCTCCTACACCACCCATTGTGGTAAGTCGAGCTCTGCCGACCTTCACCCCAATGGTGGTGCGAAGGAGTGGCACCTAAGAGCATCATGGTCATTCCTTCACCAACTCATATTCGGATGTAGAAATGGTGACAATTATCAGGATATTCCGATGATAGATAACAGTGGTAGAGGATCATCCTAGATTGTTGCCTATTATACTAGTAGAAATAAGTATCATTCTTCCAATGAGTACAACACAGATTGACTCCCAGTGACAGAGGTCCTGCCTCTTAGTGCATGATAGTGATCACATAGTCACCCCAAATTGTTTGTACTGAGTTAGATTGATCCTTAGATGAGATAGTTGCACATAATTTTATGGAGAAAAGAGATCTTAGGGTATCCCGAAGAGAGAGTCATTTTGATCCCAATGAAGATGACTTGATGGGGATTCAACTGTATGCATGGCCCACTAGGATCTCTTCTGGGAGCAACAGCCATGGAAGGTGATGAGGTTGATCAAGAAGATACCGCATTAGCCCAACACCCAACTGAGCAAAAGGTGAGCATTGATGATGGTAGGAGGACTTGTTAGCAGTGATAGTTTCATAAGCCCTCTAGTTAATCCTATTACAGTCGATGTCGACTGAGCTAGTGAATGTCTTAAACAAAGACTCTACCTCCCATTGAGAAAGGTAGCACTAGCCTGTATAGAAGGTAATGGATAGTACCTCCAAATAAGAAAAAGATTTAAAATCCATGGTTGAGCGAGTGAAGGAAGCTTTGGCTCAAGCCCTGGGAGGATCATCGTTCCAAGTAGACCCTACCAAGAGGAATTTGATGCTATCCAAGATCCCAAGGGTTTCGTGCCTCTTCCTTCAAAAGCTTTGATGGCAAAGAATGAGGCAAGATATATCACTTAAGCCATTACAACATGTGGTAGTGACACTTTACTCTTTAGACTCTTTATCTTAGTAGGTTTTTTTTTAATTGGTATGCTAACCGCCCAATGGTTCAAGAAAGACATTTGTTGAGAGCAACTCTTCATCAAAGATTTATTGGAGCTAAAGGGTTATCAGAGGTGTTTTAGCCCAACAACACTCAGTCACTTGTTGATTATATTCTCGATGGCATAACAGTATGAAGTGTGAACCGTATCAACAACATGCCATTGAGATTCTCTTGAAGAATATACATGGCCCAATCGCCTTCATGCTTAAGGGCTTCACCATAAAGATATTTCAAAAGCTAATCAACAATGTGGCTAGTCTAAAGGAGAGGCCAAACTTGCCTTTTTTTAGATCAATTTCCCAAGTAGAAATCCCAAAGGTTTATGAGAAGAAACTTGAGTAGAGTGGTTGACAATGGAAGCAGCCACCAGAGATCTCAGAGTCCACAACCTCAACAGCCTCCACCTCCTTTGCCACCACAGAGGCAACCATAGCCTCCAACAGCCTCCACGCCAAGATAGCCACCACCGCCATACCAGAGAAGAATGGCATGCATATCGCCTTAGGTAGCTACGGTCCACCTACTCTTTAGATAAGTTAAACAAACCTTATTCTTTTGAGGAGATAATTGGAAGATCTTTAAGAATCTCTTAAAAAACTTGATTTTCACCACCAGCCAAGGGATGGAGAAAGTAGCAAAAGATATGATCCAAACTTTGCCCCTACCACCATGCTCTAGGCTATATTTTGGAGGATTGCTTCACATTCAAGGACTGCTTAAACACAGCCAAGATTGGTGAGAAGTGCAGAAAACCTATGGAGCAATCCTAGTTCCATTAGGTAATCCTTGGGGATACAAGTGATCCAACCAAAACCAAAGAATGTTAGAACATTTCTTTATCTAAAACCTCTAAGAAAATAAAAAATCAAGAAGCATTCCTATGTAGAAAAAAATTTCTAGGGAGTCACCTTCAAATCTGGGGGAGAAAGAAAGGCAAGACACTATAAAAATTCATCTTGGTAAGATGCCAAGATCAGAGATATACTTATTCAAGTGATCGGGTACATCATCAAGGTATAGTAATATCTTGAAAGATAGAAATCACTACCCTTTAATGGAACCAATCACCTCAATAAGGACTCTTAAGGACAATGGGTCTCATATGTACTGAGATTCTTCCCTACTTTACATGAAGAAGTAAAGTAGGTTTATTTTAACGGGTTCATTAAGTTCCTTACAGGTAAGCCCCATAGTAATTGATAGAAATGATCATTATTTTTGAATATTTCAATAGGAAGGACTATCAATCGATTGGTTTATGTTTGAAGATCAAATGGGATTGATTAAAAAGAGGAGTTATTATTGAAGCCAAAATGGAAGATAAGTGGAGATGCTATGCTAGGAAACTTATGAGCATATCAAACTATCATATAATTTTATAATTTAGAAATTGATTTAGTTTATTTAAGTTGAATTTTTTATTAAAATTTTAGGACTTAAGATTCCTTAACAATTAAGGAAATGCCTAAGAGGTGAGGAATTATCTTATGGCCCAAAAGAGAAAAGTAACCTAAATCTAGGGAGCTGGCTAAGCACAACTAAATCTAAGGAAAAATGGGTAATTGGTTTGCCTCCAAGAGAGGACAAACCACCCAATAGCTTGGACTTACAACCAGGGTGGCCACCAACTAACTCCCATGATTTTAAATACATGTAGGAAAGTCTTTATGCAAAGATAGGATTATTATTTGAAAGAGACTAAGTCATTAAACTCACTCCCTAAAGAGACTAGATCATGTAAAGGCATGCTTCAAATGACCTAAATCTAATGCAATTCAAATTTCATTTTATTTTCATTTTTTGGATAATCATTTTGACTCGGCTAATAGGACTTTATGACTAATGCATGAGAAATCGATTATTGGCCAAAATTAGAAGGGAGGAGGTAAGTTTCCACCTGCCCTCAAAGGTCAAGTTCTTCCGGCAAAGGAGGAAGCCCTCCAATCAAGAGTAAAATAAGATATATTTATGCATGATATTATAAAGAAATGCTCATCCATGGTTACTAATTCTTGTATCTTGATTTTAATAAGCTTTAGGTTGAGGTTATGAGTTGTTTAATTTTAATTTGAATTATTAAGTTGGGTAAAAGATTTATTTTTCTAAAGAGCCTAATCCACATCCAGGCCATACATAAACCAAGAAAGAAACTAGGAAAATCATGCCACTTAATGCAAGCTAAATAAATCATCAATCAATTTATAAAATTAATCAAAAAGAATAAATGGTGGTGCACCACCGCACAAACTTGAAAATATCAAATATGGTGAGCTCTACCCTTATATAACCCGGATTAAAAATGAATTAAATTTCAATTTAAGCAAAGGAATTCATTATTATGGGGTCTTCAAACTTTATTCTTCTTTCTTCTTTCTTCTTTCTTCTTCTTCTTTTCTTCTTCTTCTTGGTTCTTCCTTTGAAGGTTGGATGGTAGATGCTCCAAGGCTTCACATGGTGTATAAGATAGGATCTTATGACCAATGTTCATCCTAAACTCCATAACAAATCATTCCAAAATCCTAATTATATAAATTTTACATGAAAAGAAAAGTAGAAATCTAACTAACACCGCAAAACAAAAGGTTAGTTAAATCACACCACACAATCCCAAGCATGTATATTAGACTTATCACCCACACATGGGTGACTAAGTCCACTGTCTATGGATTATGCTTAGGGGTATAAAGCACCTGCAAGAAAAAATATTTATATGTTTATTTATGATAATGCCCCTTAAGCAAAATCCCTAAAAGAATAGTTAGGCTAAGAACATCCTACCATTCATTCTACAAGCATACACCCTAACATCCAGTCTAAAACATATATCATAAAACAAAACATAAAATCAAACCATGCACCGACCTAACCTATGGCTAGAAGTGGTGACTTAAGCTAATGTGTGTGCTTTGAAGGCGTGTGGTATGCTTAGCTTAGGACTTTGGGTTCAAATTTTCTAAGTATGAAGAACATGTTCAACTTAGAGGAGGGTTTCATTTAAGTTATTTAAGTGTTTTGGGTTGGTTTTATTGCATGTTTTGATTTGATTTAAGTTGATCCTACAATTAATTACTAAGTTATGAAGAGAGAAAAGAGAAGAGAACTTCTTTCCTTCCTAACCTATAGTAATTTTCTAAAGTAGTTCATATTTTACTTTCATTTAGGTGAATGTTTTGATTATATCTTTTAATCAATCCTAAGTTTAGATAAACTCTAAACAAACCTATCCAAAAAAGAAAGGCATTTTAAGATTAAATAAATGAATCAAAATTCACATAACACACATTACTTCATTTCTTTCCCAACATATATAACATGCATATGGATGGACCCTAAGCATATATATACATGTAAATGAGAGTAGTTAACCCACTTTATGATGCATGCTAAGTAATCCATTTAAAAAAATTTAGAAGTTGAAGATGATTTTTTTTTTCTTAAGTAAAAGGTTTTCCTTATCTAAATCTTCACATACATACATGAAAGTAAGAAAGGCATAAGTGAGTACAACACCATTGTTAACCAAAGTATAAGGAATAACACCTACTTAGGGCTACTTAAAGCATGATAACCTCAAGGTTGTCTAGACTAATATACCACTTTCCTTAAATACAAACATGCATATAAAAGAAATGAAATAGAAAAGGAAGATGCAAAAGTTATTTAATAGATTTTGTTTTGTTTATGCAATTTATGCATGCAAGTATAGCAACCCTTCTGGTGAGAGCATAGGGATGAATAGGGTATGGAATTAAGTAAGTGTTGGGTTCTTTTCAAATGAACCCTACATCTTACTAACTCCTATTCAAACTATGCTAACATAAGAAAGAAAGGAAAACTACACTAAGCATGACTTTATAATTCATTACATGCAAGCTTATAATTAAGATATGAATAGCACACTTTCAGATTTGGCATTTGATTTATGTATTTTTGAAAATAATTTAGATTTAGTAGTGATAATAGCCTTTCATATTTCTACTTTAGCCAACACATGAAAAATTTGACATAAAGTAAACAATTTCATTTTAAAATTTGAATTTCAAAATTATGAATATATGAATTACATGACATACAACTTAACATGTTGAAGAAAGATCAAAGCAAATGAAAGCATGTAAACAAACGCTTCACTTAAATCCTAAAGACATTCTTAGAATAAGAAAATTTTAGAATAAATCAAAGTGAATTTCAAAATGATTTTTGTTAGTTTGAGGTTTGATTTATTTTGAAAAGGTGAGATGAGTTGCTATTCTAACCCATTCTCACATGTGTTTTGTATTTTTGTTAATTTTTAGATAATTAGATTCATTTTATGCATTGGTTAGGTTAAGGTATGAATTAATTAGCTTAATTAACCCTTACCCACACCTTAGAAGAATTAACTAAATAATTATGAGCCAATGAGATGACATAAAACCCACAAGGAATTTAAATTTGCAATGCACCTAATAATGAAAAGGCCTAATGCAATTTGGCTCACAATTAAAAGTTAATTAAGCTAAGGGGTTTAACTTAAGTAATTTCAAAACACTTTTCACACATGAATTGGATTTTGATTTCTTAATTGAGCTTAGGCTATTAAACACCTAAGCATCTACCCAAGGTAGATTAATTAAGTCTAGAACTTTTAGAATTTTTAGAAAGTTGATTAAGGGATAATTAATGAATTAAACCTTATTAAGAGGAGATTAAAGAGGAGGAGGGGTTTAGGGAATAGCTTAGGGAAATGCCCCAAAATTATTCTATAAACCTTCTACTTGTGGATCTAATCTTAATCAATCATAATCAAAATCCACTAATCATACCCTAGTTATGCTTAATTACATGAAGAGGTAATTAGGGAATAAAATAGCAATTTCTCCAATTGACCCCTCAATAAATCTCAAGAAAATTAGAGGGAAGGTCATCCCTAAAATGAACCTAGAAATTTAAGATTAATTAACCTAATTAAAGGATAATTATTAATTAAGATTCCCAAAGAAACATAAATTTAGAGAAAAGAGAATTCAAAATCTATTGAAATCATTTTAAAATATTCTAGATGAAATTATCTTTCCATAGCATTTTTCCTTTTATTTTTTTTTATTTTCTAGGGAATTATGAATTTTAGAAGTTCTCTAAATTAATTAGGAATTAAATACATTAACTAATCCTTGATTAATCCTTAGCTCACATACGATGCATGGTGAGGATCACCGCTTTACACATCGTCGTGAGGGACAACTTAAGTTATCACCTCACAAAGATAGTGGTGCTTATATTCTCTACTCCGATCAAAGATTGGATGATGATTCCCCGGTTTATAAAGATAATTATATTTCTAAACATGCTAAATAATCTCGTCCATCTAAAATGTGATGGATGAAAATGAGAAGTTCTTCCTTGATCAATGAGACCATCCATGATCAAGGGGAAGATCCAAGCTCGATCTAGCATGGAATCACATAAAAAATTTAACCCACCATCTAGAGAAATAGAAACAAATCTAATGGTCAAAATTCAATGAGGTGAAAATTTCTTTCACAAAGCTCCACACCACATTGAATTTAGTGAAAAAATTCCATACCTCACGAGGTGATCTTGATGCTCAAGATCGATGAGGTAGCTTCTTCTCGGTGGAGACAAGCCTTAAAATTCCTAGGCCTTGGGATTGATCAATGGATGGACCAAACCCTCCTTGGTTGGGCTTTGATTTGATCCAATTGTGCTATTCCTTTCCTCTAGATCTTGAGAGAGCCAAAAAATTTGACTTGAGCCTCGATGGAGTGTGCAAGAGTAATTGGATTCAAATGGAGTGTAGAAGAAATTGGCAATTCACTCTACCTCCCCTATTTTGCACTATGCAAAAGAAATAGGAATTCTAATCCTCTCTAAGAAGCTTGAGAGTGCTCTCGAGATGGTCAGCTCCCCATTTAATCGATGTGAGGTGAATGAAAATTTCATTGAATTAGGGGAGTATATCTCCCTATGGAAATCGGATGGGAATCATAAGTTGCCTTTTGATCCAATTGCACAAATGGGATGGGTTGTTTTGATCTATTTGAGTGTGTACATGGTGGTTTGATCCAATGAATGGATTGCCAACTTCCCATGTGATGAATTTGAGTTTAGGAGGGAGTTTGAAAACTCAATTTTGAGCTAGGTGGTTGGTTTGATGAAGGGCCAAATGGGTGACCCAAACCCATTGGGTTGGGTGCACCACTCATCATTAAGTCCCCTTGAGCTTTAGGAAAGCCTCAAGTGATTGTGAAGAGGGTATGAAAAAATACCCATGGGTTAGCCAAAATTTGTTCTATGGACCTAGGATATAATGGTCATTTTGTTTTTTTTTTTCACTTTGGATATATTGATGTGGAGAAACTAGGTTTGGCCAAGTTTCATTGGATTTGGAATCCATTTGATATGGTTTGCTCATGTTGACCCATTTAGGTCAAAATGGGTCAACTTGGTCAAGTTGACAAATTGGTCAAATTGGGTCAAACCAAGGGTTGGGTCAAGTTCATATGACCATTTGAAATATTTTGGTGGCTTTGGTTTGATTCAATTTGGATTAGTTTTGAATATGGCTCATATGACTTCACTTAGGTCAAATGGGTCAAGTTGACCTATTCACCCATTTGACCTATTTGGTAGGTCAAGGGTATAGGTTAGGTTATGGAGTGGATTATATCTTTGTTTCCAATCAATTTGGATTAGGTTCAATTTTAGCTCAACATGACCTCTTTGGTCATGTTGGTCTAAGGTCAATTGGGCTAGGTTAGTTGGCCAATTGAGGCTTTGGTCAAGTTCCACAAGTGATTTGGGATGGACTTGACCCATTGGTTTCAATCAATTTGGCATAGATCAAGTTTTGACACATTTGACCCTTTAGGTCAAAATCAACTTGGTAATTGGGCTAGGGTAGGTTCAAATGTTGGCTTGGTCAAGTTCAAAAATAGGTCATGAGTGAACTTAGATCAATGGTTTCAATCAATTTGCTTTATGGTGAATTTTTTATATGTAAGGTTTCATTTAGGTTAAGTGTTGACTTGGTCAACCCTTGTTAGGTTTGACTTAGTTTGACCATTTTGGTTGATTGATCATCCATGATGATTGTTGATCATGATGAGAGGATATATGAGTTTGGTTCAATCCAATTTGGTTAGGATCAAAGTTGGCTCATAAGGGTACTTTAGGTCACTTTAGGTCAAGTGAGCCTAAGTGGGTCAAATGGCTTGGTCAAAGCTTGATTTGAAGTTGGTTGATCTTGTATATGGACTCATGATTGAAATATAAATCCATTTACAAGTGGTTTGAAGTCAAATGGATTTTGATCCATTTGAAAGTTTCATATTCAAAAGAAGAATATGAAGAGTCTTGGGTTTGATTTTGATTTGGGTTTTGATTGAATGATTGAAGTTTGGATTTATATATAAGCTCATGATTGTAGGGTTGATTGAACCATGAGAGAAAATCAAGAGTTTGGCTTGATTTGGAATTGATTTGGCTAAGTTCAAGATTTTGACTTGAAAGGCTTAGATTGGATTTTGAGTGGATTTGAGTTTGATTTTTGGAATAGGTTTTGATTGTTTGAATTTATATTTCATTTATATATGTGAATATAAATGAGAATATAAATTGATCATAGAAAATTTCAAGAATTTGAAGTGGTTTAATCATGATTTAGGTTAAATCCATTAAAGGGAATTTAAAGGATTTAAAGTAATTTTTTAATTTGAAATTTAATTTTTGGATTGGATTTGATTGATTTATATTTATATTTCATTTAGATATGAGAATATAAATGAGAATACAAATAAGTTTTGAGAAAATCCCATGAGTTTGAAGCGGTTTGATCAAGGTTTAGGTTAAATCCATTAATGGAAAATTAAGGGATTTAAAGGAATTTTAAGGATTTTAAATTTGGAATTTAATTTGAGGGTTTGATTTGATTGATTTATATTTATATTTCATTTATATATGAGAATATAAATGAGAATATAAATAAGTTTTGAGAAAATCCCATGAATTTGAGTAGGTTTGATCAAGGTTTAGGATTGATTTTGGTTAAGTCCTTTAATGGAAAATTAAAGGGACTTAAGGAAAATTTCATGAATTGATTTGGAATTTTGAGTTTAGTTTGATGGGTTTGAATTTATATTTAATTTATATATGAGAATATAAATGAAAAAACAAATTGATCATGAGAAAATCTCAAAGATTTGAATAGGTTTTGATCATAATTTTGGTTAAGTCCTTAAGGGAGGCTTAGGGACTTAGGCAAAATTTGGACTTAGGAATTTTGATGGATTTTGATCATGGGTTTCAATCATGGAATTGAATCATGGATTTCTATCATAGAGTTGATTTAAGTTTGACTTGAAGGGAAGAAAGTGAGGAATGGCTTAAGCTAAGGGTGGGAGATTTTCCTAACACCCCAGGCATGACTTATTCCTATGGCTAACTCTTCTAAGTCTTATAGGGCTAGGTTTGAGTGTCCACCTAATCACTAGATGTGTCTTAAGAAATTCTTAAAGTCTAAGAGAAGTCTATGTCTAAGATGGAGGGGTTGAGAGCTCATTCTAAAATGAGGTCAACACTTGCAGTGCTGAGTTAGCTCAAACCTCCAACACCAAGGAAGGTTTGCAAGTTGCCAACTCTAAGAAAGAGAGCTCGGGCGAGCGGCATGTCGGCCCGATAGCCCCAACATAGCCACCAATTGTCCACCTCAGCCTTCATCTTCCACCGGTGACTTCTACCATTTCATTAGCTCTTCTATTTCTTCTACCGGTAGAACTCTTGTATCGGTGGATAAGGCATCAAATCCCTTACTTCACTTGCTCTGACTTCACTTTGTACCCCAAATACTTCCAAGAAATTGAAGAATAAAGCTAGTTTGAATTATATATGTCTCTTACG
Source organism: Cymbidium sinense (assembly GCA_021442155.1). NCBI lineage: Eukaryota > Viridiplantae > Streptophyta > Magnoliopsida > Asparagales > Orchidaceae > Cymbidium > Cymbidium sinense. Next base: position 178,003,605 of record CM038216.1, on the reverse strand, counting down.
ATGAGTTATCTTCTTATTCCTAATGATAAATCTTCAAGTTAATTAACTATAATAATTTTGATCTTCCTCTTTCGATTGAGTTTGACTTTCAACTCTAAATAATGGGTTCACCTCTTGAGATAGACTTGGAATCATGATTACGAGGGTCCCATGGAGAAGGTAGTGAGCGAAGTTCGTGGAACTTGCCACCACCTTGCCTTAATAGATTCAAGTCAACCTCCAGTAGTGGCAAGGTTCTACCTCCTAGGATAGCACCTCAAGATAGGGAAACAAGTCATTGATGCGAGAAGATCCCCACAGATGCTCCACCCTTGGATATGCTTGTGGAAGATCCCGAAGGTGGACTACATCCTTTCTCATTTGTCATCTAAGCTAAGCATATATGATGTCCTTATTATCCAAAGAGAGTAGGGAATCACTAATGAAGGCCTCCTTGATCTTGAAATATGCTTAGCAGTTGACCACTATAGATGAGGAAGCACATTATGCAAAAGAAGCCCATGGGATCACCTTCAGAGACCTTCTCAGGGGACTTGGAGCACAACCATCCCAATACATGTCGACATGGATAGGTTACTCCTGGGTCCTCTAGTGCATCGATTGAATATTATGAATCTAAAGATTCTTGCCTATTTGAAGATTGACATCTCTACAGGAGATAGGATGATGTTGAGAGGATTCAATGATCAAGGTGAGCGGGCTTTAGGTTTTATAATGTTATCATTGGAGATCGGTGACTAGAAGAGGCGATGCCAAATTCTACATCATTGATTCAAATACTTTGTTCATTGCTTTGCTTGGTAGGCCTTGAATACATGATAACATGATCGTTCCATCCCCTTCATGAGTGCATCAAATTCAAAAGATGGAATTGAGTACCATGTCAGAAGATGAAAGCCATTTTAGTTAGAGAGGTTGAGATCTATGAGGATGTGACCTACTATCTTCCTCAAAATACTCTTCCTCATGAACTTGGATAAAATTCAAATGCAAATGCAAATGCAAAGAAAATGAAGCAAAAGAAAAGATAAAAGAAAATGAAAAGAAAATAAAAGTCCAAGTGAGCAAGAAAGGGGAATTGAAGAAGAAGTAGATCCATATCACATTCCACCCACAATTCATCCCATCATATGGACATGTGGGTAGGATGGCTCAACCTCCACCAGGTAGAGGCAGGTAGAAAGCAGAGGCAATTTTGGAGGTGGGAGACCCCTAGTTGGCCTTGACCAATAGAGGTCATGTTCCAATTCATAGAGTACCCCACTATTCACATAGACTTGGAATCCAGCTGAGGATGAGTCTAATGTGATTAGTATACCAACCAACCCCTCTCAGCGGGTTCCATTGGAGGTGACTTTTGATCTTGAGGCGAAGACCCCAAGCAAAGCAAAGCATTTGAATCTAGTTTATGTGAAACTATTACGGTGGGGAACCTTAGCTCTTACTTCACTTACATCTTAGAAAGTTGAAGGTTTAATAGTTAAGGAAGTCCCTAAGTCTTCCAGTGACACAAAGCGAGAGGTTCTTTTGGGTTCATCATCCTCAAGTCTAGAGCTTGATGTATAACTTGAGGAAGATAATTTTAAAGAATTAATGGAATTACCTTTTGACTTTTACTTGCCTTGTGTTCAAAATATTATATAGAAGGTTTAGTTCCTCACACATGGTCCAACACGTTAGAATATTTGAAAAAGCTATGGAACAATATAGGAAGCATAATCAAGAGGGACTAGTTTTGGTATAGTGGGTCTCGATGATGAAGATTATTGCCTAGGTTACCAATAATTTGGAATGATAGGTTCTTCTCACACATCCCCAACTCTTATGAGAATGTGTGTTTAGAAACTTCAGATAATCAGATGATCTCCAAGTCAAAGAGGCACCACTAGAATTTGAAGAAGAGATTCATTCAACAATCAACAAGCTTAAAGAAATCAACCTGGGACGAAGAAAATCCATGACATACATTAGTTTGTTGTTGAATGAAGAAGAAACTAATAACTTAGTTAGGCGTTGACTAAGTTTAAGACGCTTCACATGGAGTTATGAAGAAATGCGGATTATCTCAGACATAATAGTCCACAAGCAACAATAGGCCTAATGTTACCCCATTAAGCAAGCTCCTAGATGCATGCGATTAGAAATTGAACAATGGTCATTTTCTTAAGTCAAGAAATTCGATGCTAGTTTCATCGGGAAGAAAAATATCCTACCTAGTTAGCTAGTGTCATCCCAGTTAAGAAGAATAATGGAAAATTCACATTTGCATGACTTTAGGGACTTAAACAAGGCATGTCCTAAGGATGAGTTTCCTCTTCATATATAAGAATTAATGGTGGACATCACCTCATCTCATGTCTTCTCTTCATGGATGGATCATCGGCTATAACTAAATCAAGATGTCTCTTGAAGATGAAAGAAACAGCTTTACGAACCCCCGATCAATTTTCTATTATAGGGTCATGCCTTTTGACCTTAAAATGGTGCATACCAATGAGCAAGACTCGGATCTTCAATGAACTCATCCATCATCGGTTGAGTGCTACGTTGATGATCTAGTAATAATCATGACCAGAAAAGGAAGACCACCTCTTTAACGAGTAGTTTTGAATAGTTAAGGCAATATAACCTCAAAATGAATCCCAAGTGTGCATTGAGTTGCTTAGAGGAATTCCTTGGGTTTGTTGTTCGACAGGAATAGAAATAGATCCTAAAGATCAAAGCTATCTTAGAAATTCCATTTAAGAGTTTAACTCAACTCGAGATCCTTTCAAGGATGGTTGGCATATCTAATATGCTTTATCTCAAACCTATCAGGAGATGCAAGCCATTTTCAAGTTGTCAATAAGGACACCAAGTTCAAGTGGGATGATAAGTGCCAACATCATTTGAAGACATCAAAGAGTACTTGGTGAAGAAGGCGTTCTACCTATCCGGGCATCTTGATCCTTTATCTGCATTGGATGACTCTCTCGGGCTCTATTGTGCCAATGATGAGGAAGTAAAGCACTCATTACCTCGACCATTGTTTGATCCCCTGAGGCAAATTTTCCACTATTGAAATATTACCTGATCTTCACATCTCGAGCTATGACACTACATGCTTTCTCATAAGGTGAACTTGATCTCCAACCAATCCACTATGGTACCTCATGACATCACTTTTGGATGTTTGGCTAGTCCATGATACTCGCATGCATATCGTATTTGTACACCTTACTGTGATAAAAGGGATGACTAGATTTCTTAGCGACACACTTCTGTTGATTCTCGCAGTTATGATCTCATTGATGAACAAATCATGAACTTAGGGGAGGCAAAAAATTCGATGGGAGATATATTTTGATGGTGTCTTTTCTTAAAGGTGAAGCACCACGATCTATTCTCCCGAAAGGTAGGGGTAGGAATAGTTCTTTAACTCAAACTATATGATGAGATTCTCATACTATCTCCAACCCCAACCATGAAGGCGAGTATGAGGCTTTGATTGTCGATGAGTTAGCCATCACTATAATGTCAAGAGCATCAACATCTTTGAGGATTCTCGTTGATTATCAACCAAATTTGCGGTCCTACCGGGTTCTCAAGCCCAACCTTCATAATTACTATGAGTATACCATGAAGGCTGGCCTAGATTCTCAAAGTCACCATCTACAAGGTTCTAAGAGAACATAGCTCTTAGCCAAACTTGCCAAGAGTTGGCATGTCAAGATGAGTCCTATCCCTTATTGATTCTAAACTCATCGAGAGACTTTCTCTTGAAGTGGAGGTTGTCATTGCCAAAATGGACAAGGAGCTAGATTGGAGGAAACCATTCATAGATTACTTGAACAGCAAACTACCTCAAGATCACAAGCCCATTAGGTGAAATAGAGAGCTCTCTATGCTCTTGTTGATGGCACCTTGTCCATGGTCCTTTGACCAAATGTGGTTATGTTGTTTAGACAAACATGAAGCTGTGGCATTATAATCGAGGTACACTTCAGTCTATGTGGAGCTCATCAATCAATGCGTCAAGATAAAGGAAGATCAAAAGACTTGGATACTACTGGCCTTTGATGATCACATGCATGAATGTAGCTAAGAGATGCCATCGGTCGTTGCGGTGTGGTCCTCCACCACCCAACATTCTACCACATTGGCTTCATGGACATTTGAGTGTTGGGGGACCGAATTATCGATCGATCCTCCTTCTTCCAAGGGGCATCAATTCATCTTAGCCACACTTTTCCAAGTGGGTGGAAGCCATCCCACTCAGAGAGGTCATATCACCATGTGCTTCTTTTTTTAGAACCATATCATATATAGGTTGGGTGCCTTGTTGAATTATATTCGATAATATCGCATTCAAAAGCATGAAGATCAATCTTTGCCAAAGACAGTATAGATTGAAGATACTCCACCATCTATTACCCTTGAGCTAATGGTTTAGCGAGAATTCAACAAAACTCTCATCCATATAATGAAGAAGACTCTTGATGATAATAAATGATAGTGGAATGAAGTTGGTTGAAGCCTTGTCTCTTGCACCACATACCAAACTCCAACTCTACCCCATTTTCACTGTATGGGTCCAAAGCCCTTCTTCTCTTAAAGTTCAACTCCCATCATCATTAAGGATAGCATTGGGTAACAAGATCACTATAGAGAATGCAAAGTTGTGGTTAGAAGAGCTCAAACATTTGGAGGAGAGTCATGGGAGTGTTAAAACTTCGAGTTGTACAAAGCCAAAATGATTCAAGCTCACAACAAAAGTCGCCCAGGTCTTTGAGTAGGAGAACTTGTGTTAGTCCTAAGGAGACCAATTGTTGCTCGTCGAAAGATGGGAGGCAAGTTTGAACCCACTTGGGAAGACCCTATGTCATAGAGAAGGCCTACCAAGGAGGATCCTATCATCTTATTGATTGATTGTAAAGGGGAACACCGATGCTTCCAATTAATGGGCTCTATCTAAAGAAATATTACCCATGAAATAAAACTTGTTTGAAAATAATCATTAATAAAAGAATAAAAATCTAATTCCATTCATCAATCTTCTCTTCTTTCAAGTATTGCTTGCTTGTCTTGCTAATCCTCGTGGCATATTTAGGGTAGGTGTAAGTGTCCCCAGTGGCATCTTATCCCTTTTCACAAACAAAATCTCTCGACACTATTAGAATAGGTGTAAGATAACAGAGGCATCCTATTTTGATTAGCATAACTAAGATAGGTGTGAGAGAACCCAAGTGACATCCTTTCTTAGTGGGAATTCTTGTTGCCATCCATGGCATCATTTCATTATTCGGTGTGTTTTAAGTAGGTGTAAGAGTCCCAGAGGCATCCTATTCCTTCTAACACATGCACACAACAAACATAAATCTTTTATGCAAGCTATTTTGATGTGGGAGCAAACTCTATGGTACTCACTCATTAGTTGCTCTAGGTCTCTACATACTACCTCAGTATGTCACCCCGGTGGTCATTGGTTGGAAGATGTGAGTCCCACACTTTCTTCCTAATTTGATCATTACAAATTGATGAGTTCCTTGTTAGTATGGTATGCTTTCTGCCCACGGTAGCTACCTCATGGTTGACTTTGTTTAAGAAGAAGTGAGTCCCGTGCTTTCTTCTTGAACTAGCCATCATGTTCTAACTAAGTTGAGTATTTTTGAGGTTTGATAAGTCCCCGAGGCTCCTTTCTCTTGACTACTTTTGAGTTGATATAAGTCCCCGGTGGCATTCACTCAATAGTCACCCTAGGTCGGATAGCACTTTTGTCAAGCGAAGATAGACTATCCCGGTGGTTCTATTATAGAAGGATGTGAGTCCCGAGCTTTCTTCCTAAGTCCACGATTGTTGACCTTGAACCTTAGGTTGGTTGATGTTCTATCTTGATTGACTCACGGAGAGTACACCACTCTTAGCGATATGAGTCCCGAGCTTTCTCCTTGAGTTGGACACGAATACCAATTTATATATATGACTAGTCATGTCATCTTTCTAGGGTATTGGATTAAGCCTTTTCATCCCTGTACTCTATTTGGATCAAGTCCTTTGTGACCCCATTTAGACACTACCCAACTTTTGGATTGGACAATTCCCCTTTCTTAGTAGCCACCCACGGTTGGAAAATTTGTTCGGATGAGCAAATTCTCCCTTGGTATAGTAAATCTGGTTGGTCTAGGCGATATAAGCTCCTTCTCAGTTTGATACCTTGCAAACTAATAGGGTGCATGATAAAACAAACCAAATAAAATAAAAAAATTAATTTTTGCTTGTGGATTAGGATTCAAGGGCCCTCTCTGCGGCATCTATCTTTAGGCGGTGTCGTGAGAACTCCTTAAGAATTGCACTACGAGTTGAGATAAATCCTTGGTTGGTACTCACTCCATAGTCCCTTAGGTCAAGTTCAATCTATTTTACCACAAGCGAGTTACCATCATTCCGCTTTGGAAGATATAAGACTATGATGCATTCTTTAGCATGATTGTCATTGGGCACCCTAGGTTGGGTTTGATTTGTTGCCCAAAGCAACCAATCACCTCCTGATCTTTCTAGTGAAAGATGTGAGTCCCCAAACTTTCTTCCCTTAATCGATTATCATAAATTGAAAGGCACTCCTTTGGTTGGATAGTTCTCCCATCGGGAAGCTACTCCCTTTATTTTTCAGAGATAGGTCTAGGCTTCTATAAGCTCCTTCTCAATTTGATCCATCACAAACCAACAAAATCCATAAAACAAATGTAAACATAAAATTAATCTTGACTATTCTTGAGCTGATTTAAGTCCCCGGTGGCATTAACTCAATAGTCGACCTAGTCGGGCTTGATTTGTTGCCCAAAGTAATTAATCACCCTAATGGTTTCTTGTTTCTAGAAGATGTGAGTCCTGTGCTTTCTTCTTAAGACTTGACCATTGTATACCAAAAGGTAGCTCTCCTTGGTTGGATAGTTCTATCTTATGGTTGGTAGACTATTCCCTTTGAATTGATAAATTTGAGTTAGGTCTAGGCTTCCATGGCCCTACCGTCGTTCATTAAAACTATGGGATCCATCATAATCAAAATAAAAAAAAAACTAAAATGAAATCAATCTTGACTATCTTTGAGTTGATTTAAGTCCCCAATGGAATTCACTCAATAGTCATCTAAGTTGGGTTTAATCTATTGCCTTGCCAATAGATTACCCTGGTCTCTACTTTGGAAGATGTAAGTCTACTACACTTTCTTCCTAGTACAACTTTGCATATTGAAAGGCATCCCTTTGGTTGGCTAGTCCTACTATGTTTAGTAGACCACCCCTTTGGATTGGTAACTGTTAGGTCTTAGCCTCATGGCTCTCTTAGAGAACCCATTGCAAACCAATAGGGTTCTTCCTAAAAAAAAATATTCAAACCTAAAAAAATAAAAAATTAAAACAAATTCAACCCCTCCCATAGTGGAGATCTCTCCCTAGTGAGATTCAAATCAAATCAAACCTTTCATTGCCTTAGAGATGACTTGAACTTGCTTCCCAGTGGAAGGTTCACATCTTAATGGATTTTCCCTCGCTCTTATGTCGCATAAGTAGAGCCACATTACACTAAGTTTTAGATTCTTTCTTTCCTTATGTTAAAGATAGATTGTTTTGTTCGCCAGATCTCTGAGCATTTCAATCAACACCAATACATGTGGTGTTCTTTGTCAGTCACACCACACCTATTGGGCACCTTTGTTGACCTCATTTTTAGAATGAGCTATTAACTCCTCCATCTTAGACAAGACTTCTCTTAGAATTTAAGAGTTCCTTAGTCTTAAGACACATCTAGTGATTAGGTGGATACTCAAACCTAGCCTTGTGAGACTTAGAAGAGTTAGCCATAGGAATAGGACATGCCTTAGGAAAATTTCCTACCTTAACTTAAACCATTCCTCACTTTCCTTTTCAAGTCAAACTCCAAATCAATTCTATTTGATTTTCTCCAAACTCAAATCAATTTTATGATAGAATTCCATGATTGAAATCCATTATTGAAACCCATGATCAAAATCCATCAAAATTTAAGTCCAAATTTTGCATAAGTCGTAATCTTCTCTTAAGGACTTATTCAAAATAATGATTCAAACCTATTCAAATCTTTGAGAATTTCTCATGATCCATTTATATTATCATTTATATTCACATTTATAATTGAAATATAAATTTAATCCCATCAAATCAAATTCAAAATCAATTCATAAAAGTTTTCTTAAATCCTTTAATTTTCCATTAAAGGATTTAGCCCAAAATCAATCCTAAATCATGATCAAACTCATTCAAATTCATGGATTTTTCAAAACTTATTTATATTCTCATTTATATTCTCATATAAATGAAATATAAATATAAATTATTTAAATCCAAGGAAAAAATTAAATTCTAATTTAAAATTCCTTTAAATCCTTTAAATTTTTTTTAATGGATTTAACCTAAATCATGATCAAACTCATTCAAATTCATGGGATTTTTATATTCTCATTTATATTCTAATATATAAATGAAATATAAATATACATCAATCAAATCCAATTCAAAAATTAAATTTTAAATTAAAATTCTTAAATCCTTTAAATTCCCTTTAATGGATTTAACCTAAATCATGATTAAACCACTTCAAATCCTTGAAATTTTCTCATGATCCATTTATATTCTTTATATTCACATATATAAATGAAATATAAATTCAAACAATCAAAACCAATTCCAAAATCAAACTCAAATTCACTCAAAATCCAATCTTAGCCTTTCAAGTCAAAATCTTGAACTTAGCCAAATCAAGTTCAAATCAAGCCAAATTCTTGATTTTCTCTCATGATTCAATCAAACCTACAATCATGAGTCTATATATAAATCCAAACTTCAATCATTCAATCAAAACCCAAATCAAAAAATCAAAGCCAAAATCCTTTCATATTCTTCCTTTGAATATGAAGTTTTCAAATGGATCAAAACTCATTTGACTTCAAACCACTTGTAAATGGATTTATATTTAAATCATAAGTCCATATACAAGATCAATCAATTTAAAATCAAGCTTTAACCAAGCCATTTGACCCACTTAGGTGACCCAAAGTGACCTAAAGTACCCTTATGAGCCAACTTTGATCCTAACCAAATTAGATTGAACCAAACTCATATATCCCTCTCATCATGATCAACAATCATCATGGGATGATCAACCAATCAAATTGGGTCAAACCAAGTCAGTCAAGGGTTGATGTCAACACTTAACCAAAAAATGAAGATTACATAGCCAAATTCCACCATAGGCCAAATTGATTGAAACCATTGATCTAAGTTCACTCATGACCTATGTTTGAACTTAGCCAAGAACATTTGAGCCTAACCCAGCCCAATTTGACCCACAAGTTGACCCATTTTGACCTAATGGTCAAAATGTGTCAAAATTTGATCTAAGCCAAATTGGTTGAAACTAATGGGTCAAGTCCATCCCAAATCACTTGTGGAACTTGACCAAAGCCTCAATTGGCCAACTAGACCCAACCTAGCTAATTGACTTAGACCCAACATGACCTAAAGGGGTCATGTTGAGCCAAAATTGAACTTAACCAAAATTGATTGGAAACAAAGATACCAATCACTCCATATGACTAACCAAACCCAAACCTACCTGACCTACCTCAAATAGGTCAAATGGGTCAAATAGGTCAACTTGACCCATTTGACCTAATGAAGTCATATGAGCCATATTCAAAACTAATCTAAATTGAACCAAACCAAAGCTACCAAAACATTTCAAATGGTCATATGAACTTGACCAAATTTGACCAATTGGTCACTTGACCCAAGTTGACCCATTTTGACCTAAATGGGTTAACATGAGCCAAACCCTATCAAATGGATTCCAAATCCAATGAAACTTGGCCAAACCTAGTTTCTCCACATACCTAACATGTCCAAAGTAGAAAACATCAAAATAACCATCCTACCCTAGGCCATAGAACAAATTTTGGCCTAACCCATGGGTAATTTGGTCATACCCTCTTCACAATCACTTGAGGCTTTCCTAAAAGCTCAAGAGGACTTAGTGATGAGTGGTGCACCCAACCCAATGGGTTTGTCAGCCCATTTGGTCCCTAGACCAAACCCCACCCCTAGCTTAAAATTGAATTTTCAAACTCCCTCTTAAGCTCAAATTAAGGCACATGAGGTTGGCAATCCACTCCTTGGATTAAACTGACCATGTGTGTGTACAAAAATAGACATCCCTCCCAATCTCATCAATTGGATATACTCTCCTAATTCACTTATTTTCATTCATCCTCACCAATTGAAGCTAAGGAACCAGAGCAATCATTGAGAGCACTCCCAAGCTTCTTAGAGAATTAATTCCCCATTTCTTGATTTTGCATAGAGCAAAAATAGGGAGCTCAATCCAATCTTGAATTTCCTCCACACTAAAACCACCTCAATTTCCTTCTACACACTTCTTCTATGGACCAATTGAGCTCACTCAAGCTTCCATTGGAGTTCCCATAGCAAGGAGAGGAGTAATGGATCAAAATCATAAGGACCTTCAAGTGGTGTTGGTCCATAGAGCAAGCCACTCAATCCCAAGGCTTAGGAATTTCAACAAGGCTTCATCTCCCGATGAAGCTACCATCGATCGAGCATGATCACCTCCGGCGAGGTATGAAAATTTTTTATCACTAAACTCAATGTGGTGTGGAGCTTTATGAAAGAAATTTTCACCTCATCAATTTTATTGTTGGATTTGTCGTATCTCTAGATGGTGTGGGTTGAATTTGGTGTGAATCCATGCTAGATCGAGCTTGGATCTTCCCTTGATCATGGACGCCTCTGATCAAAGAAGAACTTGCCATCATCTTAGCCATCTATTTTAGATGGATGGCTAGATTATTTAGCACGCTTTAGAAATCTAATTACCCTTTTAAAAACATGGGATCCTTGGCCATCTAATCTTTGATCGATGGAGAATATAAGTGTGCCGCCTGCTATTTGTAAGGTGACAACTAAAGTTCACAAAGACATGATGCATGTAAAGTGCGCTGACCACGCCACGCCAAGGATTAGTTAGGGATTATTGAAAATGCTTAATTAATTTTAATTAATCCATGGATCTTCAAAAAATGCATATCTCTTCATCAAAAAATTCAAAAAAAAATATGAAATAAAACCTATGGATAGATAATTAAACTTGCAAACATTTTAAAATTAATTTTGATGAGTTTTAAATTATGATTTTGTCTTAATTTTAGTTTTATTGGAAAGTGTATTTTGTTAATTACTCTTGATTAGCCTCATTAATCCCAAATTTCTTGGGTAAGTTTTAGGGATGACCTCTATCTCACCTAATTTTTTTGGGATTTAAGGCTCAATTAAAGTAATTTTATATGGTTTTCTTAATTACCCTTCTCATGTAATTAAACATAATTAGGTATGATTAGTAGATTTACCCTATGATTAGGGTTGATTAAGGTCAGATCCAATAAGTAGAGGTTTATGGAATAATTTTGGGGCATTTCCTTAAGCCCCTAAACCCCTCTTCTCTCCTTAATCTCCTCTTAATTAAGGGTTAATTCATTAATTATCCCCTTAATCAATTTCTAAAAATTCTAAAAGAACTTAATTAATCTACCTTGGGTAGATGCTTAGTGTTAATAGTTGTAAGAAGAAATCAAAACCCAATTCACATATGTGAAAGGGTGTTTTGAAATTACTTAAGCTAAACCCTTAGCTTAATTAACTTTAATTGTGAGCCAAATTGCATTAGGCCTTTTCATTATTAGGTGCATTGCAAATTTACATTCCTTGTGGGTTTTATGTCATCTCATTGGCTCATAATTATTAGTTAATTCTTCTAAGGTGGTGGTGTAGGTAAGGGTTAATTAAGCTACTTAATTCATTAACCTAATCAATGCATAAAATGGATCTAATCATCTAAAAAATATAAAACACATGTGGGAATGGGTTAGGAACAAAAACTCATCTCACCTTTTCAAAATTAAATCAAACTTCAAACTAAAAAATCATTTTGAAATTCACTTTGATTTATTCTAAATTTTCTTATTCTATAAGAATGTCTTTAGGATTTAAGAGAGTTTGTTTTGGATTGTTAAATTGCATGCCATGTGATTTCATGCATTCATAGTTTTGAAATTCAAATTTTAGAATGAAATTATTTACTTTATGTCAAATTGCATGTGTTGACTAAAGTAGAAATATGAGTGGCTATTATCACTACTAAATCCAAATTATTTTCAAAATACATAAATCAAATACCAAATCTGAAAGTGTGCTACTTATACTTTAATTATAAGTTTTCATGTTTCAGATTATAAAGTCATGCTTAGTGTAGTTTTTCCTTTCTTTCTTATGTTAGCATAATTTTGATAGAGTTGGTAAGATGTAGGGTTCATTTGAAAAGAACCCAACACTTACTTAATTATATACCCTATTCATCCCAATGCTATCATTTAAGAAGGGTTACTTATACTTGCATACATAAATTGCATAAGATAAAATGAATCCATTAAACAACTTTTGCATATTCCTTTTCTATTTCATTTCTTTTATATATGCATGTTTGTATTTAAGGAAACTGGTATATTAGTGTGGATAACCCCAGGTTGCAAGGCTTTAAGTAACCCAAAGTAGGTCTTGTAACTTACACCTCGGTTAATAATGGTGTTGTTCTCACTTATGCCTTTCTTACTTTCATGTATGTATGTGAAAATTTAGATAAGGAAAACCCTTTCTACTTAAAAAAAATTCATGCATGTTCAACTTCTAAATTTTCTTAAATGAATTACTTAGCATGCATCATAAAGTGTTTAAAATACTCTCATTTGCATGTATAGATATGCTTAGGGTCCATCCATATGCATGTTATATATGTTGGGGAAAGAAATAAAGTAATGTGTGTTATGTGAATTTTGATTCATTTTATTTAATCTTAAAATGTCTTTCTTTTTGAATAGGTTTGTTTAGGGTTTATCTAAACTTAGGATTGATTAAAAGATGTAATCAAAACATTCACCTAAAATGAAACTAAAACATAAACCTACTTTAGAAAATTACTTAAGGTTAGGGAAGGAAAGAGAAGTTCTCTTCTCTTTCCTCTCTCTTCATAATTTAGTAATTAATTTTAGGTTTCACTTAAACCAAATTAAAACATGAAATAAAACCAACCCAAAATACTTAAACAACTTAAATGAAACCCTCCTCTAAGTTGAACATGTTCTTCACACTTATAAAATTTAAACCTAAAATCATAACTAAGCATACCAATCAAAGCACACACATTAGCCTAAGTCACCACTTCTAGCCTTAGGTTATGTTAGTGCATGCTTTGATGTTTGTTTTTTTGTGATATATATTTTATACTAGATGTTAGGGTGTATGCTTAGAATGAATGGTAGGACGTTCTTAGTCTAACTGTTCTTTTCTATAGGGATTGTGCTTAGGCTATCATAAATAAAAATATAAATGCTTTTGCTTGTGGTGCTTTATACCCCTAAGCATAATCCATAGTTAGGTGGACTTTGTCACCCATGTGTGGGTGATAAGTCCAATATACATTCTTGGATTTGTGTGGTGTGATTTAGCTAACCTTTGTTTTGCAAGTGTTAGTTAAATTTTTGCTTTTCCTTTTCATGTAAAAAATTTATATAATTAGGATTTTGGAATGATTTATTATGGGGATTAGATGAACATTGGTCATAAGATCCTATCTTATGCACCATGTGAAGCCTTGGAGCATCCACCTTCCAACCATCCAAAGGAGGAACCAAAGAAGAAAAGAAGAAAAGAAGAAGAAAGAAAGAAGAAAGAAGAATAAAGCTTGAAGACCCCATAATAATGAATTCCTTTGCTTAAATTGTAATTTAATTCATTTATAATGGTTGTATAAGAGCCCATATATTTGATATTTTGTGTGGTGACAACATCAACCAGCTTTATAAATTGATCGATGATTTAGCTTTTGCATTAAGTGGCATGATTTTTCTAGTTTTTCTGTATGGCGAATGTGGATTAGACACTTAGGATAAAATAAATCTAACAATTAAAAATTAAAATTAAATAACTCATAACCTCACCTAAAGCTTAGGTTTAAAATTAAGAAAAGAATTAGCAACCCTTAGATGGATGAGTGTTTTATAATATCATGCACAAATGCATCTTATTTCACTCTCGATTGAGGGCTTCCACCTTGGAGAACTGGCTTGACCTTTGAGAGCCATGGTGGAAACTCACCTCCTCCTCTGATTTTGGCCAATAATATGATTTCTCATGCATTAGTCATAAAACCCTATGATTCAAAATAATTGTCCAAATATGAAATAAAGTAAAATTTGAATTGCATTAGGTCAATTGAAGCATGCCTTTTACATGATCTAGTCTTGTTAGGAGTGAGTTTAAGGACTTAGTCTCTTCTAATAAATAATAGCTATCTTGCATAAACATAAAGACTTGCCTACATGTATTTAAAATCATAGGAGCAAGTTAGTTGGCCACCCCAGAGGTTGTAAGTCCAAGTCGGGTGGTTTGTGCTCTCTTATGGAGGCAAACTAATTACCCATTTTGCCTTAGATTGTGTTGCCTCGCCAAGCTCCCTAGATTTAGATGAGGTTGCTTCTCCATTTTTGGGCCATAAGCAATTCCCTCACCTCTTAGGCATTACCTTAATCTTGTGTTAAGGAATCTTAAGTCCTAAATTTCTAATGAAAAATGCAACTCAAACAAACTAAATCAATTTCTAAAATGTAAAGCCCAACTATAGAAAGTCCGAGATGCTCGCTAGGTTTTCTAGCATCATGGGCATCTCCTACTTATCTTCCATTTTGGCTTCAATAATAACTCTCTTTTGATCAATCCCATTTGATCTTCAAACATAAACAATTGATTGATAGTCCTTCTTATTGAAATCTTCAAAGACAATGATCATTTACCTTAATCGAGTTTTTCTAAGGGATCCACCCCTTAGGATGTAATTAACTTTGGGGCTTTCCCAGGAAAATTAACAAACTTGATTTAAAATAAACCCTATTTTATTTTCCCATGTAAATGGGAAGAATCTCTAGTACATATGCGACCCATCCTTAGGAGTCCTTATTGAGGTGATTGGTTCCATTAAAGGGTAGTGATTTCTACCTCTCAAGATAGTATACACTATTTCCTTGATGATATATTTGATAATAAGTACATCTGATCTGCATCTTACTAAGATGAATTTTATATGTGTTGCCTCTTTCATTTCTCCCCACATATTTGAAAGCTACTCCCCTATAGAATTTTTCACCATAATTCTACATATAAGTCATTAATATTTTAACAAATTTTATTTAATTTAGGTTATAATTATTCAATAGTTTTCAAGCACGCATGAAGACAAGTATGGTTCACTAAGAAGATATACCTCATCACCTAGGCATCCTACGTAATATAAAATACATTCCATCTTGAGAGACTAAAAAATATTTTATAATACATTGAAATCTATCCTAGGTAAACTTTATGAATTATACTTATTTAATTCATTTTAGTTATGATTTAATATTATTTTATAAGAAAATCTAAATATTTTTCAAAATATATAGTTAATTTAATATGATTAGAGAATATCAAAATATATTTCTCATAAAATCTAAAATTATTTTGAAATAATTTGTATTTTAATAAATTTTTAATCATTTTTAAAAATAAAAAATAAAAAATACCCAAAAAATTATAAAAAAATTACCAATGATTTAGTAGGATGATCTCTCATAAAACTTCTGAAATTATTCTAATATTATTTAAATTTAAAATTTAATTATTTAATATTATTGAATTTTAAATTAATTTTACTTCATATAAAATAAATTTTTAACATTAGAAAATTTACCCAATGGTTTTAATCTCTGAAGTAACTCATAAAGATGTGTGGTTATTTTGAATTAGTTTTGATTTTATATATTTTGTTCAATTAATTTGATTTATTTAATTATTATAATTCAAGGTTTAATTATTTATTTTAATTTCAATTTTATTTAATTTTATATTTTATTTTCTTTCAACAAATTATTATTTATATATATAAATTTATGCTAAACTATTTAAAATTATCAAAGTATCATAACATTAAATAATTTTTTATTTGTTTTATTTAATCATTCAATTTATTCTAATAGTATTTAATCAAGATTAGAGTGTTGATTCCATGAGCCCCATGATATAATTATTTAATTTTTATGTTAATAAATATATTTTCAAGTATGCCAAGAAATTTATGAGACCAATTTATTTAGTTAGTTTTAGAAGGTCAAATTACATGACATGAGCTATTTGATAATTTCCTTAAGAATTACATAATAAGATAAATAAAGCTTACAAATATGATAAAAATTGCTAAAATATGTTCATCTAATTTATTCAAAATTTTAAAATATTAATGACAAATCTGTTTTGCGTTATATTTCAATTTTTATGAAATTATTCTTTTTTGGATAATTTGATCACTTGCATTGGCTTAAGCCTTATCCATTGTATCTAAAATTTAGTTTAATTTATTTAAATCACATTAATCCATTCCCATGCTTTATTTAAGAATGTGACATGGTTTATTTAATTAATTATTAAAGTTATCATTTTATCTTATATTATTCTCACTCATCATATTTTGCATTCAAATCACTTGGACCCACATGCATGATGACGAATTTTTAAAGCTTTTATCATGGTATATTTGATTTAATTCATTGGTTTATTTTAATTGATTTAATTTGATTTTTTTAAATTAAATTGAGTTATTCAAATTTAAAACCAAAGCTTTGGATTTAATGCACTTTATATATATATATATATATATATATATTCTATATGGATATATCGATATATCTCTTGGCTAGCCTTATTCCCTTTTATTTAAATTTAA
This sequence comes from Cymbidium sinense, assembly GCA_021442155.1. Lineage (NCBI taxonomy): Eukaryota > Viridiplantae > Streptophyta > Magnoliopsida > Asparagales > Orchidaceae > Cymbidium > Cymbidium sinense. The sequence continues at coordinate 177,986,712 of CM038216.1, read as the reverse complement.
AATGAGTTTAAAATTCAAGATTTTTTTAATTACACCCTTAATTTATATATGTGTTTTTTCTCTTATATGGTTCAATTTATTTTATTTTTTTTAATTTCAAAAACCTTCCTAATTCACTTTCTAGATTAATTAATTAATCAATCCCTTTACTATTTTTCATTAACTCATGTTTGATTCACTTAAGGAAGAGTTTGGCCAAACCATGCATATTATATTTTTAATATTTGTTGTCTTTCCAAATTAATTTAAACTTCATCCTTAATTGATCCCATAATTAATCAGTGTTTATTTAAATATTTTAAGTGCATTTATATCTCTTGCCTCTAATTCTCTTGAAGTATGTATGGAATTTTGTTTTGTTCAAAGTTAAATTAAATTAAATGTTTTTGATTTCTATTCCCTCTCATTTTCCTTGCTTTGGCCTTCTGATTATTTTCTATTATTAACATTTTTGGATGTTATCTCTTTATTTAAGCGTGCAAGCTCATCTCTTGTTCCTCACACACTTCAAAGCTCTCTCAAGAGGGTTCTTTACATCACCACCAAGCTTCAATTTGCTTGAGAAGACTCATTCAAGTCTTATGATTACACTTTTGTTCATTCATGAGACTTGAGTAAGATTGTTTAATTTGATTTATTGATTGTGCCTCTTAATTTTGATGTTTCATATTTATTGATAAAGGATTGATTTATAACTTTGAATAGCTTTTCTAAATCCTCTTTCATTCTTCTTTTAAGTGTTTGAATATATCACATATCATTATGGATTTGTGTTTTGGTTTCTAAGATCACATCTTTAGGGTATTCATATTTGTTACTTTTCAAACTTTTCTTCATTTCAAGTCACTTTGTTTATTTTGTTAAATCATCAAAATTGTTTTTAATTTTATTTTAATGCATATTTTAAGTTTAGAAAGATCTCTGAGATCTCTTGTTTAGTTGGAATTATGAGCAAACTTATTTTAAAAATTTATAGTTAGATTTTTCATGCTTATATATTTCTTTTTCTTGTACTTTGTAGGTTGTTGGGGTTATACTTGCCTAGTAGAGTACATGATTTGGGGTTGTAATTGTCTAGTGTAGGAGTATAAAAGATTCTTTATAAAATTTTTATTTAGTGCATTTTAGGGTGAGTTGCTCAGTGTGGATGTAGGCCAATTTTTAGGTATGGCTAAATCACATAAAAAATCTTGTGTCTCCTATTTCTTTTTTTTATTTGTTACACTTGTTCTTTATTTTATTGCTCTTGTTGTTGGATTATTGTTGTGCTCTATTTTCAAATTAAACCATTTTTCATTAATTCTTCCATGAAGTTTAAAAACTAAGTATTAACTTAAAAAAATTTTTTAAATCATCTAATTCACTCCTTTCTTGGGTGTCATAGCCTCTTAACATGGATTTGATAATTTGTTCAAGTCTTTATTATTTTAAAAAACAAATTAAATTATTCTTGATAATTCTTCAATAATTTTATTATAATTATGATTTAATTTTATATACAAATTTTGATTTTAATTAAAATTTTAATTTGTAATCATGTACTAATTAAGAATCATTAAGAAAATTTTAGAGGTGAACAACATATTATGGAAACTATCATTAAAGTTTCATATTAAAATACTTTATTTCATCAATTTAATTGGATTCTTATATTATATTTAATTAATCTAAAATTAACCAATTAAATTCAGTATTTTAGTTTTTCTCTAATTTCTCTCTAAATGTTGAATTCAAATTGTACTTTTTTTTAAATTTTTCTTAACTTTAATAAATTTTTTTTGTTTTTAATTTTTATATAAATTAATAACTTTAATTATATGTTAATACATGTGGCACTGACATGACTTATGTGGGGTGTTTCTAGATTAGTGGTGGTCAACAACGAGTTTTAGGGGATTTATTTTACCGATCCGATCCAAGATCATATGGGCAAGGTATTCCCACAAAATTTAAAAGAAAATTTAACCAATAATGGTTCATCTAGATTTGAGCCACCCATTATAGAATAGATTGCCAATGATCCTTCTTCAACCTCTCGACCATGCAATGATGGTGGTTCATCTAAACAATGATAATCCAAATGATTCAACAAAAAATTCTTGAATCTTTCACTCTAGGAATGATCAAGATCACTCAAGATATTTATCTTATAGTGATCCTCTAAACTCTCATGTGCATTTTACAAAATATAAATTTCTAAAGGCATCTTAGAATAAAGATTAATTACTTGAATATGGGATGTTGGAATTTATGATCATATTTTGTGTTTTGAGTTGAAGAAGTGAGACACTACAATAATGTAATAAGAAAGGATGAGAAGATGAGTAATTCTATCAAGAATGGGCAAGCTCATGATGTTTAATAGAAATGGTACTTGGGCAAGTTTAGGAGGAAAAGAATGTTTTTTATTATATAGGAATATTTTGAATGCAACAATTGCTTCTCACAACTATTGAATCCATGAGGTCATTTATAGACTAAAACTAGAGGATTTCTAGGTTTGTTGATGAAAACTTATGATTATTAATCTTAACTTATCATTCATCATATAAGATAGCTTGTGTTATTTTAAAACATCTTCATTCAGAGGTGGTATCTTAATGAGTGCATAAGTCCACATGTTGACCTTCTTGATGTTTATTTAGGCCAATGTAGTTGTGTTAAAATTTAGTTGAGCTAAATATAGTTTGTGCTTAAAAGTAACTTTTAAGTGTGGATTGAGCTAGAATTTGACTTAAGTATAGTCTTTATGGTTTAAATAGGTTGGTGATAGGTTAACAATTATTTTTCAACCTCATTTCCTCTTTAAAATTCATTCACAAGATGAATTTTGATCTTTAGGAAAGGTTTGATTGATTTAGTTTTATATTCATTTCAAACTTTTAATTTTAGTTTGGAATCTTGATAATCATCTATGCAAATGATTAACTAGATTTGGGATTTTTAAGCTAAACAAAATAGGTTGAACCATTAACAATCTTTATAAATTATTATTAAGTTATGTTTAGATTTAAGATGGTCAACTAAATTAACATCTAAACTAAGACATGGTTAAGTCAAAATTTTATAATTTGAGTCAAATTGGCTTAACATTTGGGCTAGACTTGTTGAGCAAAATTCAGATCAATTGGTAACTAGAAATCATGGCTGGTCGACCAAATTTGAATGAAATTGTATTTAGTATGATTGAACTTCAATCTATATAAACTTAATGTGTCAAAATTGTTTATTAACCATTTGATCTTATCTATGATTTATTGAGTTAGAATTTGGGTTAAGTTGGTTTTAAGCATTTAAGGATGCGATGAACCAAATTTTGATGAAGATTGAATTGAATTAATTAAGTTCAATTTCAAATAGATTTAATGGGTTATTAAAGGGTGTCACTAGGTTAGTTAATTCAACATAATCAAATTGAATTTGATTTCAATTTTAAAACTTAACCATAAATACAAGAAAATAAATAATCAAGCTTGATGAATATCAAAATGAATATGATTAACCTTGGCTTAATATAACCTCAATGAATTACATGGTGGTTAAAAGCAAATTAACTTCAAATTAGCTTTAGATAGATTGTTATTTTGGTTTGTGTATGATTAATATAAACCTTAAAGCATCTATAATGCATTATTAAGATAAGAACTATTTAAATCAATGTAGATTTAATTAAACTCAAATTTTTTTTAGAAGTGGCATGTAGTCATTAAAGCATATTTATTTAGATTTAAGTTTGATTTACTTAAACCAATCTATAGTATCCTTAACAGTCATTTGAATTAAAGTGTGTAGTCTCAAAGTTTTAATTTTGCTTTAAGTATGCCTCATATTATCCTTTAAAGTGATTGAATTCATTTGGGATCAAACTCTTGAAGAATATTAATGATTTTATTTGATTTATGTTCACATAGACCATCAATAATGTTAGAACACGAGAAAATAAAAAATTTCTTTAAAATAAATTATTTTATTTTATTATGTCAACTCGTAGTTGAAATATGTATCAATATCAAAGTTCAAATTTGATGCATAAAGATTATTATATATTTTGTTAGAAAAATAAAAGACCACTTTTATGCACAAAGAAACCTATAATGAATTAAAAAAATTAAGGCATTAGATTACAAGATTAGGGCTAACATCACCCACTAGAAATTGCTTGAATTCTTGAACACCGGTGGAGGAGAAGGTCATCCCATTGACCACAATCCTCTTTCTCCCCTTCCACATATAAATTCCCTAATTAGACCCCACCATCATTCTATTGGCTTATACCCTAAGGACAACTTTAGCGTGTATTTGAGATGGATGATATACTTCTTCATCCACCTCATTGAATAGGACATCGCCAAAGACAAGATGATAGACATTACAAAAGCTCACCTTAGAGGAAACTAGATAATAGACTAGCCAAGGTAGATCAATGTGATACCAAGTACTTATGAACTTTATCAACTTAGTAGCAGCATTGAGACAATCTTAGAGGGACTTGCCACCCATTCATACAACGTCTAACTCACCTTGGAAATGGCTCAATGTACCCAATAGGGGACCTCTATAGAGAAACTCTCCTAGCACTTGTTTATATCATGACCCAATAGGGACTCAAATGACTAACTACTCTCACATCTAGAGCGGGCAAGTTGACAAATTAAAAGGGCCATGTCACCTCGGTTACATGTTGGCTACACTAGACTATACACATATCAACACTAGAATAGTCTATAAAAGTTGATGTATTCTTTCTTTTGTTTTATGAGTTTCCTATAGCCTTTGATGTAGCCCTCTAACCCTATAAATAAAAGGTCTCAAGCATATTTATGGACTTTATCATTTATCTTTTAGAGACTTAGACATTAGCACAATTAGACTCTCTTATAATGCTCATCTTGGCATTCCATATTTTAATCATATTCAACCCGCTTTACTTTTACAAATATTGGAAAGAATAGCTAGTTGTTCATATTCTTTATTCCTCTCTCTCTCTCTCTCTCTCTCTTTATCTCTCTCTCTGTTTCTCTTTTACCATATGCTTTTTTTGAGCAAGTATTGCAAGTAAGGTATGCTATTAAACCATAATCAAATCAAGATTCAATAGTTATGCTCCATAACTTCATTGTAAGCATTATCCACGACAATATGATGAGCTATTATCCGGTTATGCTACCCCACAATGTGCACATCAAGAACTTGATATTATTTGGAGGGTTAAAATTGATTGACTAACTTTTGATGATTGATTTGATCCAAAAGTATTTTTTAGATTGGTTAGATAATATGGTCAATATTTTAATTAGATGTTCATTTAGAAAAGAAATGAGTTGATTTTTCTGCATGAAACTAACTAGCCATACTAAAATACATAAAATTAATCTTACATGAAAAATTTAATGATCAGGACAACCATATACCTTAGAATAAAGTAAAAAAACATGAAAGTAAAACTATGTACCATTAAATTGTGATATCCCATTTGAAAAAAAAGTAATTTGGACCAACTATTGCTAGTTTGGGTTGACTACATCAATAATTGTCAGCCTTGATGGCTAATAGGGAGATGAACAAAGGGAGGAAGCAAGAGACTATGAGCGAGTGAGTGAGTGAGATGGAGTTAGAGATGAAGTTGATTTGAGCAAAGAGAGAGTGAGAGTAAGCAAAAGGAACTCAAGAAGGAAAATAGAGCCGAGCTCACCACGGTGCATCTAAGGTTCCTTGCAGGAAATGAAGCCAAAGCTAGCGTTCATTTGTGGAGTTGACCACCCATGGGTGCATAGTGATAAGTGCCTTAGCTAGGGGATCCAAGCAACTACCATATCTCGAGCATGAACACGAGTTTGGGGCAAAAAGAAGAGAAGAAAGTGATGTTAAGATTTTTATTTTACATTTATGAGTGATTTTATATGTATATTTTGGGTGCTTGATACTTAAGTAATACATTTTTTATATATATTATTGAAGAGAATTATTTTAAAATAGAGTTATAGATAAACTTGAAATCAAGAAATTAATAGTTTTAGTTTATAATTATGAATTATGGAATTTTAAAATTTGTTTAAACTAGTATAAAATACTTAAATATGCTTTAAGGGAGGGAAATACATATTTGCATCGTAAGAGTGAGTAATATATTATTTAATTAAAAAATTATATATAAAGGAAAATAGTATAAAGGTTGTAATTATAATTTAAATCTATCATATAGAAAATACTATAATTATTTATTTTATGAAATTAAAGTGCTTAATGAAAGAAATAAATAGTTCATTATATTAATAATAAAATATAATTATATAAATTTAAGAGAAAAGAAAGTTATAATAATAGAAGTATTAAATTGAAAATAACTCTTTATAAACTTTAAGTGTGATGAATAACTTATATTTTTTTTAAATATGATTTTGTTGTAGGTGTTAACTTAAGGAAGTAAGGTTAAGGATTAATTTCTAAGATAAGATCAAACATATTCCTTTAATTCAAGCTCGTAGGGTGATCTTAAGGTGAGTAATTACATAATGAATTTTAGTACTATTTCTTGCTTCTAAATCTTATTCATTTAAAGGTTCATTTATGTTCCTCTCATTCATGACTTTATTAATTAGTTCTACCATAAATCTATCTATCATATTATTAAGAATGAGACATGCATTAGTCTTATGTGAAGTATGCACATGTAGTAGTTTCTCTAATAAGACACTAGATCATTATAGCATGCCATTTAGACTTCATTTGATATGGCATATAGTGATCGGCAAACAAATATCATATCATATACAAAAACTATGCATATTATGATGAATGTCAATTATGATGACTTTCCATATTATGGTGCGTGGATCGAATATACTATGATGAATGATCGGCAAACAAACATTATATCATATAGTGAAAGAAGGAGTTTACCCCTTTATGGAGTTGTGGATCAATATATTTGCACGCATTGATGACTTTCCATCCACCTTAGATGATAGTGAAAATTAAACCCATCCTTTGTTGTGATGGGGATGTATAGGCAAGGGGTGAGTTAGAGCCTTCCATCTCATACAATAGTAGACTTGTTTATACCCTTTGTCGATGAGATATGTATCATAGAGTTAGGTAATACTTAAATAGTGCTCCTAACATGTAATCCTATCAAATTAGAGAGCTTCATATTGACTTAAAATTATGGTGTGTAATATACATAACCACAAGACTTGAAATAAAGTTTGTAAGGAATAAAGTCTAATTGCTATATGAACAATTTATTTTATTTTGTATAATTGTTTTATTTTATTGTAATTTTTCTAGACTAGGTAAGAGAATAACTTCTCTAGTTAATAACACTAAAGTTACAAATATATAAACATTTAGAAAATAAATTTAGAATTATGAAATGAAAATAAAATTTTGTATGATTGTTTTAAGGTTTCTAGTTGTGATATCAAATATTTCACTCAATTGTAATATGTTTAAGCTTACTAATTAAATGCTAAAATAATGCTAGGTCTTATTGTAGGAAGCACATGGCCACCTTCTCACTTAGTTTTGAGTGGGTTTTGTGAATTAAAAATATCAAAAACACAAGAAAAATATTTATAAAATAGAGTGAAAAGACTAGAAGTCTATATCAAGGAATAATAGAATTTATATGTAAAAAGAAGATAAGTTAATCACTTACAAATATGGCTAGTTGGAAGAGATCACTAAACCTCTTTTCATAATTTGATGACCAAGCCAGTCCCTTGAGTTTTCTCATTCAAAATATTATCACAATAACATTCAATACTCCATTTTCACTCTAGCAATCAAATACATAAGTTTAATTATAAGAGAATTTAAAATTATAAAAGAGAGGGAAGAGGGGAGTGCTGGCCATATATGTAGATTAGAAAGAGAATGCAATTATCCATGTGTAATCACTAATTACCACCCTTTGAAAGAGTCTGTCCTACCACCCTTTAGTAAAAAATAATTAATTTTATAAATTTTAATTATGAATTGACTATTTTATGATTTTTCCATAAATTTTCTCATATATTTATAAAATTGAATTTCAATTCAAATGTTTAAAAATTTTGAAATTCAAACAATCAAAATTTTGAAATTCATATTTTCAAAATTATAAATACTCAATAACATAATAAGAATAATATCTTACATAAATGACATATAAAATGATTTTTTAATCGATACATTCATCTTGCTCCTTGTGGTTGGTCTTTTTTTTTCTTACATTATCACATGCCATATTAATTCTAAAAGTGTGTATTTTAGTTAAAACTAAACCAAAATCTCTAATTTTGTTGGGTTCCATATATGTTATTTGAATTTTAGTTTTAAATTTGACAATACTGGATATCAAATTTTTGGATTGGTTTTAATTTTCTTAAACTAAATAAACTAATTAAAATGAATAACTATAAAATTTATTTGAATCAAATTTAAATTATAATATCCTACTCCAAGCCTCAAAATTTTTTTATTGATATATATAATTGAATTTGATATGTGAAAAATGTTTTAGTCTTCATTAATGCTATATTATTCTTCTTACAAAGTAGAAAAGGATAAATCTCTTAGAATAAAGCTAGAGTGGAGTTTTCTTCCTTTCCAATTGTTTTATCTTACCACCATCTTAATAATTAAAGCAACATCTAAAATAATAATAATAATAATAATAATAATAATAATAATAATAATAATAATAATAATAACAATAAGAAAAAAATCTGAAGAAAGAATGAAATCACGATTTATATGTGTGTGGTGTTTTTACTAGGAGGTGGTACTTCATGAAAATTTATTTATTAATGGTAGGATATGAGTAATAATAAAATATGTAGTCTTGTTTATCACCTTTTATTTTAATGAAAGATAATTAAGAAAATTTCATATTAATGCTCAATTTAATTGATTTCTATCTTTATTTATCTTACTCCATTGTCATACCCAATTCCATACTAATGCTCATAATTTGGTCTTACCACTTTACCTATGTTAATGTTACATCCAATTTTTAGATTCTCTAACCAAAAAAAAAATCTAAAAAAAATCAAATTAGAATGGTTTGGTTTATATTAATCATTAAATAATTCAATCTTTTGAAACTTGGATTTCAAACACTAGTTTAGCAAATTTTAAAGTTGATCGTGCCAATCGATAATACACCCCTTAATTAATTCCCTAAGCCTCAAGAATTCTTCTCTAAAAGTTGAATGGATATGTCCAAATTGAGCTTCAATGGTGGTGTAGTATCTATTAGTGTTATTCTTTAAATAAGAAATTCAACATTGAGTATATCAACATGTGTTGATTTTGTTCTCTTACAAAAGGTTTTCATGTAAATATGAAGTTCTTCTAGATCCTTCATGCATCATGTTAATGGTTGTATTCTTTTGTTTTGAAAAATAAAAAAGTTGATGATATTGGAGAGAATAAGATGGGTGAGATTATTATAAAAGAGTTAAAGTGGTAGATAAAAATTGAGTAGACTTTCTAATAAGATATTTGTAGTGAAAATTTGTGACACAACATAGACTTTAGAAATTTATTATCTAGGTAATCAAATTCATCATTAAAGAATAAACATATTATCTTGGAAGATAAATATGTTATCCTATAAATTATTTGATTACTTAAACAAGGACTTAAGGTTAATGGGTCTTCTTAATGTTCTAGAGATTCTTCCCTTGAACTACAAAAGTAGGATAAGGCTTATTTTATACGGATCATAGTTCCTTATAAGGGCAAGCCCTAGTTAATTCCATCTTAGGAATGAGGGATCTCTTCCTAAGAATACTCTCGATTAAAGAAATATGCTTTTATTTTATGGATTTCAAAGTTGGTTCCAAATGATGGTTAAATTGGAATTCAAAGGGAATACATCAAAGGGGAAGAATTCTTTTAGGCTAGTTACAATAATGTAGGAAATGCCTACAAATACTAGGATGCCTAGTAGAATTTCAACTATCCTACCATTAGGATTTATATTTTTGAGATAAAATTTATTAAGATTTGAATTGAGTTTTATTGAAAATCTAAGACTTAGATTCTAGCAGATAAAATATAAAAAATGCTTATGGTTGAAGACTTACTCCTAGAAAGATGCTTGAACCTAAGTCTATAATTGCTTCTAACATAAGTCGAGGATCAACCTAGTTTCAATTTTGGAAATTAATGGCTTTTTCTCTAAATTGAAAAATAGATTTATCTTGACTCTTCCGGACTTATTACCCACCTATAGGGCTACCAACTAACACCACCTAAGCAAATTTTTAAATTCATGATGCTGGTCTTTATGTTTTGCAAGATGTATGGGCTATTGTATTTTAAGAAAGAATTTAGGAACCTAAACTCACTCCTTAATCCCTAGGATCATATTAGGCATGCTATGCACCTAACTAATGCTTTTAAATGTTTGGCTTATAATTCATTTAAGGTCTTGAGGTATATAATTTATGCCTACAATGAGATAGTTAGAAATAGTTGTGGGCCAAATTAAAATAAGAAGGAACACTTTCCAAGAAGGTGGTCATCCTCGAAGGTTAGATGCCCATTATGTGCAATGGGTGAAGTGCCCAATTCAAGGATTTTAAACAATATGCTAGCATGGTTTGCAAAAGCTAGTTGTTTCTAGTGGCTTTTAAGTTGCACTAAAGACTTTAATTTATGTATGAAGTTTCAAATTTCTTTATTTTTGTTTAAGTTCTTTGGATTTAAGTTGGGTATATAATTTAGTTTTTTAAGAGCCTAGTGTCCAAGCATTCATCATAGAAACACAACATAGAAAGAAACCTAAAAAAGCATGTAATTTCTATTACTCACCCAAAATAAATCACACCAAATTTAATTTAAAATAATAGGCTAATGTTAGGTACCTTTGTACACCTTAGAAGAAAGAGAAAAATGGGTAGGAGCTTTTCCTTTATATAGCATAGAGAACTAAAAGTATAGATCTATGGGTCTTTCCCAAGATTGTCTCCTTCTTCGGGGACCTCTAACACTTCAGGGACCACTAATAAGGTCAACTCCTATTATTCCTTGACCCCATAGATCCTAACCTAATTATAAGCTCAAATTACATTTCAAATTCCAAAATAAATTTTTAAACCCTACAAAACAAATATTAGAAAATACACACAACATATCGTTATATTTGCAAACATACAAGCTTAGGATTAGTTGCTTGCCAAGCCCATGTGTCTATTAGGCTATGCTTAGGGACTAAGTATACCTACAAACAAATAGTATATATATATATATATATATATATATATATATATATATATATATATATATATATATATATATATATATATGGTAGTAACATAGACTTAAAAATGTCCTACCATCCAAACTAGTGGCAAATAGTCTTAGCCATCCAGTTTAAAATAACACACCATAAAATAATAAAAATATTTTACATCACATCATAGAATATCACAAATCGGCCTAACCTAGGTCTAGAGTCGATGACCTAATACCCTAGTATGTGAAGGAGGAGTTTGTGTGGTATGAATTTACTAGGCATTTTAAGTTCAAGTTTTGATTTAATTTTCAAAGTTTGGTTTAATTTAGTTTTGAGATTTTCAATTTTATAATTTTACTTTGTACATGTCATTATTAAACCACAAGTTTGAGGTATCAAGACCTCATTACAAGTAGTCTATCTCGGTGTTGGACTATATACCATATGTTTGTTAATTATAAAATTTTCTTGTCATTCTTTTAATTTTTTATTAGAATTTGTTCAATTTACCTTTGGGTGGTTCCAATTTAAGTAATTTAGTTAATTTATGATTTCATTTTTTACTTTAATTTCATTTTATGTTGAAGTGGAATTTAAGTTTTCAAGAATGAAGAAGAAAATCAATTTCATTTTGGGTCAAACTCATTACATTCAACATCCTAAATCCTAATAAAAGAAAGTCTTCACTCCAAGGTAAAGATTCATTCTAAGGGTCAAGCAAAACCTTAGTTGTCTTTAAATTTATTTTATGTTTGATTTTGATTTGATTCATATTTTAACTTAATTTTATTTAAAAATTTGATTAAGGTTCATTCTTCTTTTCACTTCATTTAAATTGATTAAATGTTTCTTAGTTTGGGTTTATAATTAATTCATTTATACTCTTGATTAAAATTTATTATATCTCCTTAAATCTTGATTACAAATTTAATGTTCATATTATTATGAATTTAGTTTGATTTAGTTTTAATTTTAAGTTTAGTATATGTTTTCATTTCATATTTACTCTTTTGATTTGGTTTATTATTTATTTGATTTTATTTATTTTTATTTTTTGATTATCTAATGTAGATTGATCTTGTTTATTCATTATATTAATGTTTATATTTATATTTATGTTTATTTTATTAATATTTATTGGTTTAAATGAATTTAATTAACTTAAGTTAATATGTTACTTCAAACTTGGTTTATTTAATTTTGTTTAGTTGTATTTATTTATTTTATTGACATTATAGGTTTAAACAAGTTAGTTTGATTTATTTCTCTTATGTTGTTATTGTATATTGTAATTTACTTTATTCATTCATGTTTAATTTCATATCCTTTTCTATTTAATTAAATATTTAATTAATTTTATTTATATGGTTTAATTATTTGAATTTTTTTTTTGGCTTCATTTATTCATGTTATGAGTTTAATCTCAAGTTATGATTTGATTCACTCATTTATATTTATTTAGGTAAATTGATTGAATTGGTCTTTGAAAAGCTTAATTTCATTATTTAGAATATACATTTTCTTATGTGTTCTAAATTATTGTTTTAAAATTAAACTTAATAAAACATTACATTACATGTTAAAATTTAGTTTAGTTCATTATGATGGAATTTGTTTACTAATCATGTTTCAAGAAACCTTAAGAATTAATTGACTTTAGATTAACTCAAATCTAGGCTATTTCAAACTTTTGGATTGTTTAAATTCAATTGATTTATTTTATTACTTTTATTTTCATTTAATTATGTTATTAAATTCAATAATCTAAATGAGTTTAAGAAATTCTATTTTAATGAATTTCATATTTGATTGTAAAGTTCAAAGATTATAAATTTTAAATTTCAATTTTTGTGGTAAGTGGGGTTCCTTGCCAATTTGAATTATCTAAATTTTACTTTAATCAAATTCATAATTTGAGATTTTTATTATTTCACTAAAACTCAAATTAAGCCTAAATTAGGAAAAATTAGTTAAGGGTTTTAATTTTCCTATATTCATCTCTGGAAGATGTATCCATTGAGGTTTGTTTAAAATTATTTTATATTTGGTTGATTTATTATCTTTTTTAAGTTCAAGTTCATTAATTAAATTAATTAATTCAATTACATTTAATTAAGTCATTTTAGGGTTTATAAGATTTTAGTGGGTTTTAATGATATATTTAGGTTTATTAGGGTTTATTATTTTGGATTAACTTAATTTTATAGCTTTCTCTTATTTTCCTAATTCAATATTAATTTATTTCATTAAATCAAAGCATATGACTTGAAAATTTTGTAATTTGAGATTTATTTAATAAATCATGAAAAATTTATCTAACATGTGTCTTAACCTTAATTTCAATTTCTCAAAGTTTGAAATCAATTTGTTTAATGGTGAGTTTAATTTGAGTTTAATTATTTTTATTTAATCTAAATTAACCCAAAATTAGTTAAGAATTTTAGATTTATTGGATTCTCTCCGAGATAAATTCATAGAACTCTTGTTTTACTTTGTTTGGTTGAACATTTTATTTTCTATGATTTTTCAAAGTTTTGATATTTTATCATTATTTTAATCTAAAAAACTTCACGATGTTTTTGTGTGGCATCGATTTGGCCACATGGATTACGCATTATATTGGTAGGAGGATGAGGTTTGATCCAAGCCATCCAATCGATGATCGATAATAAGATCATCGACAATTTGTTATAGGAGATTCAATGGTTGAGTAAATCATGGCCATCCATTCTTAATATAAGGAAGAGAGATAGTAGATTTTATCTCCTCAATGATGGTGATCTACGTAATTAAATCTCAAGATTTCAATTGCAAAATGATTTGACATGATTTAAAGTTGATCTACTGATTGATCAATTTAGGACTACTTCACTTGCAAAATGACCTCATCCTTTGGTCTACCTTGGCTAGGGACTCGATGGTGATTTTGTTTCAAAAACAGGAAGAAACAGCTTTACCTCCTGAATGTCATGGAGATGGATGTCCACCATGACTCACTAGAGTTTGGTGTTGGGATGTCGGAAGTTTGGGAAGAGGGGAAGGTGGATAGAGTTAGTTTTGTATGGAGAAAGTGATGGAGTGAGATAAAGTCCATTTCAATCTCCTTACTCCTTTTAAGTTTGATCGAAAGATTTCTCATTGGATATCAATGGAGACCATCGACCATAGAAAATTGGACTCAAATGATGGAGTTGAAGGTGGTGAGAAGGTTAAACATTTATTCAATTCTTTGGAGCAACTAGAATTGAGGGCTTGAGGAGGGCATTGGCTTTGTTTGCCCTCTCTCATGATATATTCCATTCTCTTGGGTTGATTTGGACATTCTTAACATATTTAATCTTGTCTCACATCACTTAAATACATCTTAGGATGAGTTTAGATGTGTTCCATAGTGATTAGCCTAGGTTTATGTTCAAATACTTTGAATTATGCCATTTTAGGCATTTTCCTTCTTAACTTGGAATAGCTTCTTTTGATGGTTTGATGCTAGATTTAAGCTTATATTATGTTGATTAATCATTTATGATGTCCCTAATGAATGGGCTTCATGGAGTTTGGAATTGTTTGCTTGCTTGCTTCATGCTAACCCATTATGGATTAAATGGATTTGGTTGAATCCAATTGAGTCTAGTGACCTTCTAGACTTAATTATAACGTGTAGCTTTAAATTATGTTAATCCAAGTGTTTTGAATAATTTAATTCAATTGAATTTTATTTATTTGGGTTTAAAACCCACTTTGACCCAATTTGGGCTTAATGGGCTAAGATTGGTCTAATTAGGTCAAATGACCATATTAGTAAAATTAATCCCAATAATTGGTTAATTTAAGTTTAATAATTATTTTAAAATGATTTTAGATAATTAATTTGGGTTGATTTCAATTTAATTTGGTTTGAATTCAATAAGGTCCATTTAGGCACATTTAGGTCAAATTATCTAATTAACCTAATTAAAGCCTTATTAAATTTAGATTCATTTGATTCATGTTTAAATATGTTTATTTTATTATTTGAAACCTTTAGAATGATTTGGTTTGGTGAAATTATGGTGGGTCGAACTTTGACTTGGTGGGACCCACATAAGTCAACCCTATGTTCAATAGTTGACTTTCATTTGGATTTGACTCTATTCATATTCATTGAATAAATTTCATGATTTTGATTTGATATGATTTGAATGATTTTAATTTTATGTGAATTTCCTTAGATTCAAGTGATTTTGAGCTTAAGTAGAGTTGGGTTAGCTATCTCAATTACCTTAGCCTATGTTCAATTTGATTTAATTTTCAATTGGAGTATGTTCAAATTAATTATTTATTTATATTTGGGTTGGGTTTGGATCCACCTAATCCCATTAGGTTGACTCAAGCCTAGTAGAATTCACTAAGTCACTAAGCATAGTGATCTAAGTGCTTAAATCAAGAAGCTCCTAATCTAGGATTAAGTGTCATAATTACTATTTTTAGAAATGATGTTAACCTCATTCAAAAATGAGGACAAAATATTAATGGAAAATTTATTAATTCTTGTGGTTCTCACCAAAGAACATCAATAAGATCATAAGAAGTTAACTATGAATGTTATGACCTCACCAAATAATCAAAATATATAAAATCACCATAAAAACACTTGAAAAAGAAATGTCACTAAACAATCCTATAACCAAGATTCTTAAAACTTTTGGCATTGATACCAAGCTTAACATGTCATAAGGGTTTCTCTATCAATTGAGAAAAAATTTTGCTTGAAAATCTTCAAAGGCATAAAAAGATTATATATGCTTTGGAGGGATGAATTTGAAGTGGAGTTTGGGTTTAGGGCAGTTAAAGGGTCCACCAATAATGTAATCTTGAACCCAAGTGCATCTTGTTTGACTTCAAAATTATGGTGTGAATATTATAAATAACTCTAAGACTTGAAGAAAAATGGGAACATTAGGGCACAACTATGGTTATAATTTAAAAGTTTTCATTATTTTGAAATAATATTATTTTTTTTAAGATTATAGTTTGAGAATAACTCCTCTTGCGATATTAAAGTTGAAAATAGACTTTTAAAAAATCAATTCAAAATTTAAAATTATATTAAAACAATATAAATTTGTATTTTTAAATTTTAATTATGATAGAAAAAATTTCATTTAATTATAATAATTTTAAGCCTACCTATTAAGTGCTTCAACAAGACTTTTCTGTACTTGATTTTGAGTGGATTTTTGTTGATTAAAATATAAGCAAAAACTTAGAAGATATAGTGAAGAGAGTAGAAAAGTTCACAATGAGAAAAATAACATGTTTTATATGTAAAAGATATAAGCTACTTAGTCACCAAAGTGACTAGTTGGAAATTACCATCAAACTTCTTTCAATTGTGAGTTGGTCACCAAGCCAATCACCTTGAATTTTCTCACACAAATATTGTCATTGTCTAAAAAAAATCCTTTTGAAACTCCCTATAATTATTATTGGGATCGGAGCATGTTCTTCATGGAGATTGATATTTATTAAATCGATTTCCCTTAACATTATGTTAGGGTTTATTTAGATTTGGGTTCTACTTCCTACTAATGCAAGCCTTTTAATTAAGTACCACTCTGTGGTGTTTATTTCTATTCCTTAAACTCTTTAAGGAATTTGAAGAATAAAAATAAGTTGTTTGTGTATATTGTTGGGACACCATGAGATCCAGATGTATGCGTAGGGTGATTGGGTGCGACATTGAGGAATGATGTACTATCTCGAGAGAAGTCACCATCCAATGGACCTAATCACCTAATAATGACTCCTATGGATAATGGGTCTTCAAATGTGAGATTCTTCCCCCACTTTACATGGAAAAGTAAAGTAGGGTTTATTTTAAATTTGAGTTTGTTAAGTTCCTATGGAGGCAAGCCCCACAGTTAATTACATCTTAAGAATGAGATTCCTTAAGAATACTCTCAATTAAGATAAATTATCATTGTCTCAAAGATTTCAAAGATAGGACTATCAATAAATTCATTATTTTTTTGGAAGATCAAATGGGATTGATCAAAAGAAGTTATTATCAAAACCAAAGGGAGATAAGTAGGGGATACTCACGATGCTAGAAAACCTAGAGATCATCCCAAAATTATCCTATGGTTGGGCTTTATATTTTTGAATTTGAGAAGAATTATATGTTTGAGTTGAATTTTTTTTAGAAATCTAACACAATTCCACAAAATAAGATCATGGAAATGCCTAAGAGGTGAGGATTTATGTTTTATAGCAAAGGAAAACAACAACCTCGGATCCTAAATCTAAGGAGCTTGATGAGGGCCCAAAAAAATGATCTAAATCTATGGTGAAAATGGGCATATGGTTTATCTCCATAAGAGAGGATAAACCACATTATTGGACTTAAAAGCTGCAGGGGTGGGCAACTAACTACTATTTTAAATCTAGGTAAGTCTTATGCTTTACAAGATAGCTAGGTTATTATTTATTTAGAAAGGAGAATAAGTCCTTAAACTCACTCCCTAAGAGACTAGATCATAAAGGGTATGAACTCATGACTTAATCTAATGTAAATTTTGTTAAGTTTGCTTTTACTTTTGGACATTTTCATTTGACACTCTATGGGAATATGCCTAATGCATGAGAAATTAGTTATGGGCCAAAATCAGCAAGAAAGAGGTGTGTTTCCACCATGGCTCTCAAGGTCAAGGCAAGTTCTCGGCAAAGGTGGAAGCCCTCCATAAATAAGAGTGAAGCAAGATGATTTTATGCATGATGTGAGACATACAATATCCGCTAAGGGGTTGCTAAATCTTTTATTATCTTGATTTTTGTCCTAGGCTTTAGGTGAGGTTATGAGTTATTTAATTTTAATTTTGAGTTGATTAATTGGATAGAAAATTTATTTTTCCCTAAGAGCCTAATCACATCGGACATTCATTAAATAATGAAGAAACTAGGAAAATCATGCCATCTTAATGCATAAGCTAAACAAACATCAAATAATTTTAAAAGCTAGCATAAAAGAATAAAAGGCCTTTATGGTCGCTCCACCACATAAACTCAAAAGAAAATGTGAGTATAGCTCTACCCATATACAACCCGGATTACAAATGAATAATTATAATTTAGAAGGAGTTTATGTTGTGGGGGTCTTCATTCTTCATTTCTTCATTTCTAATTTGCTTCTTTTATTTCTTCTTCTTGGCTTGGTTGGAAATTGGTTTCTCCAAAGGCTTCACATGGTATATAAGACATGGTCTTATGGCCAATGTTCACCTCTATTTCCCATAACATTTATTCCAAATCCTAATTATAAAATTATATGAAAATGGGAAAAGTAAATCTAACTAAACTTGCAAAATAGAGATTAGCTAAACATACCACACAACCCAAGTAGTTATAAGAATAAATTGGACTTAGCACCCTACACATGGGTAACCAAGTCCACGCCTATTTTGAATTATGCTTAAGGATATAAGCAACCGCATAAAAGCATTTTATATTTTTATTATAGCACCCTTAAGCACAATCCCATAGAAGACATGATTAGGCTAATAGCGCCCTACCATCCAGTCTATGCACATACACCTTAACATCGGTCTAAAAAACATTATATCATAAAACAAAATCAAGCATCAAACCATGCACCTAACATAGAGCTAGAAATGGTGACTTAGCCTAATGTGTGTGCCATTTAAGGCTTGTGTGGCATGTCTTAGCTAGGCTTTAAGGTTGAAATTTTTTAAGTATGAAAGGATTAGAGGGTGGTTTCATTTTAAGTGGTTCAATTGATTTGGTCAATTTTATTTGGTGATTTGATTTAGTTTGAATGAACCTACATTTAGTTACTAAATGTTGTAAGAGAAGAAAAGAGAAGAGAACTTCTCTTTCATCCCTACCTTAAGTAATTTCTAAGGTTGATTTATTGATTTTCCTTTAGTGAATATTTTATTATGTGTTTTAATTAACCCTAAGTTTAGATTTGCTCTAAATAAACCTATTCAATAAGAAGGTATCTTAGGACTAATTAAGGTGAATTACTATCACATAACACACAACCATTTATTTCTTTCTAACATGTATACCATGCATATGATTGATCCTAAGCATATATATGCAATGTAAAATCTTAGCACACCTTAATGATGAATGCAAAGAGATATTATTTAGGGAGGTTTGGATATTCCATGAATGCATGATTTCATTAAGTATAAAGAGGGACTCTTTTATCCATTAATCAAATGCACATTTTCTTGTATGAAAGACATAAGTGAGTCTGACATTGTTTTCTACCCTGTGTAAGGTACAAGACCTACTTGGGGCTACTTAAAACCTCATAACCCGAGATGTCCTTAATATAACACTTTTCTTAAATACATGCATGCATAAAAAAGATAACAAATGGATGAAGAATCATGCAAAAGATTTTGTTTGATTTGGTTATGCAATTTACATGTATAAATGTGAAGATCCTTCTTAAGTCATAACATGGAAATGCATAGGAGTAGATTTAAGCAAGTGTTGTGTTATATTCAAATAAACTACACTTGCAAATCCTATAAAGTCTATGTTTTAAGAGAGAAGGAAAACAATACCAAATACATATCTTATACTTATAATCACATGCAAGCTTATAGGTATTTATAAGTAGCATCACCTCATTTATAATCTTTGATTTATGAGTTTTGAAAGTAGTTTTGATTTAATAATGATAATAGCCATATTCTTACTTTAGCCAAAACATGCAATTTGACATAAAGAAAACATTCTATTTAATTGATTTTTTAAAAGACATGAATGCATGATTTCATATGGCAAACAACATTAAGCATGCTTGGAAAGAAATAAAGTGATGTAAGCATATGACTTAATTCACCCTAATTAATTTCTAAAGATAATCCTATGAAATAAGATTATTTAAAGTGAATCAAAATTCTTTAAAGATATATATATATATATATATATATATATATATATATATATATATATATATATATAGTATATAGTTTGATTTGAATTAGGAAATGTGAAAATTAGTTTAGTATAATTTTGAATGATTAGATTGATTTTATGTTTTTTAGGTTAGTGTGAATTAAATCCATTAATTACCCCTTACACACCACTAACATAATTAACCCTAATGAGCCAACATATGATGCAACCACATGAAATTTAAATCAGGAATGCACCTAAGAAAGAAAGAGGCCTAATGCAATTGGCTCAATTATTGATTAATTAAGCTTAGGGTTTTCATTAAGTACTTTCATAACCTTCCCACATGTGAGTTGGTTTTGATTTCCTTAAACTTACCTTAGGCTTTTGAACACCTAAGGATCATCCTAGAAAGAGATTGATTAATTCCAAATTAATTTTGAAAGTTTGACTAGATTAGTTAAGAAGATCATTAGTGAATTAATCCATAATTATGTTTTTAGATTAGGGAATAGCTTAGGAAAATATCCCAAACCCATTCCATAAACCTTTTAATTAAAGTTAATTTATCTTATTAAATGCACTATTCATACTTTTAATTACATTAAGAGGGTGATTAGGGTTCATTAACTCATTAATAAATCCCAAGAAAATTAAGGGAGGAGGAAGTTAGAAACTTAAATTATTTAATGAAGTAATTATTAAGTTATTAAGTTTTCATTTAAACCTTAATTAAAAAATCATTCAAAAAATAATTTTATTGGATTCTCCTCGAATTATGTTTAAAATGAACTTGAGTTTGCATTTTTTTGGATTTATCTACATTTAGTTATATGATTTATGAAGTTTCTATGATCAATGGGTAATTAAATAGCCTAATTAAATAACTAATCCCATCGAGCAAGCGTGATGCGTCACTTTTAATGGTATTGGCTATTTAAGTTATCACATCATGCGTCGGTGGTGTGGCCTCTTTCCCGGTCGATCAAGGATCGGACAACCGGTTAATCCGTGGTTTCAAAGGATTAAAATAGAGGATTTAGCGTATTTTAATCAATCATCCATCCAAAACATGCGGGATGGATGGCCTGATTCATCCCTGCTAAGGAGATGGAGGTGTCGTCCTCCATGGCTTGATCCTAGCTCACTTGAGCTCAGTTAGCGAGATTCATCCACACCATCAAGAGGTGTAGGGAAGAACATCCAATGGTTGAATTTCAATGGGATGATAATTTCCTTCACAAAAGACCAAGCAATTTTCAATGGAGGATCGATTTTGAGTCATACCTCGTTG
Source organism: Cymbidium sinense (assembly GCA_021442155.1). NCBI lineage: Eukaryota > Viridiplantae > Streptophyta > Magnoliopsida > Asparagales > Orchidaceae > Cymbidium > Cymbidium sinense. The sequence goes on along the minus strand of CM038216.1, from coordinate 177,965,278 downwards.
GAGGCTATCTCATTATGGATTGGTCTAGATCAATTGTTTCAATCAATTTGACCTATGGTGGATTTTGGCTAGTTTAGGTTTCATTTAGGGTAAGTTTTGACTTGGTTTGACCCAATTTGGGTGATTGATCATCTTAGGATGATTGTTGCTCATAATGTGAAGCTTAGATGGGCTTAGTTCAATCCAATTTGGGTTGGATTTTAATTTGGCTCAAAAGGTGCTTTAGGTCACTTTGGGTCAAGTGAGCCTAAGTGAGTCAATTAACTTGATCAAGGCTTGATCTAAGTTTGGTTGAACTTGCATATGGACTTATGATTGAAATATAATTCCAATTGCAAGTGATTAAGAGTCAAATGGGTTTTCATTCATTTGATAATTTCAAACCAAAGATGGGTTTGACTTGGGTTAGTTTGTTTTGGTTTGATGATTGCAGTTTATGTTTATATTTTGGCTTATGATTGAAGGATTGATTATTTGAAGAGAGAATCCAAGGGTTTGGATTGATTTGAGAATTTTTTTAAAATTTGTCTTGAAAAAGTATATGATGGATTTAGGTTAGATTTGGGTTTGAATTTTGAATTGATTTTGATTATTTGAATTTATATTTTTTTATATTTGAAAATAAATTAGAATATAAATGGATGAGAAAATCTTTTGAGTTTGGAGTGATTTGGATTTGATTTGAGCTAAGTCCATATGATGAAATCAAAATGGCTTAGGAAATATTTTGGATTTAGAATTGATCATGGACTTCAATCATTTGGAATTGATTCATGATTTGAATTTTGGAATTGATTTGAGATTTGAGAAAATTATTGAATTTAATTAAGGTTTGACTTGAATTTGACAAAAAACAATTAAGTGATTTGAGTTTGAGTTTGATTTGAATTTTGAGGTTGATTTGAATTTGGAGTTGGTTTGAATTTGAAGTTGATTTGAATTTTAAGTTTGACTTGAAAGAAGGAAGTAAGGATTTGGTTCAAGCTATAGGGTAGATAAGTTTTCTAATACCCTAAGGCATAACCTATTCTTATGGCTAACTCTTCTAAGTATCTAGGGGTTAAAAGTGTTCACTTAATCACTAGTGTCATAAGACTAAGGGAACTCTTAATGTGAGGAGTCCTATGTTTAAGATGGAGAGGTTGAAAGCTCACTCAAAAGTGAGGTCAACAAAGGGCAATAGGTGTGGTGTGATTGACAAGGCATACCACGTGTGGTGAGAATGATGAACAATGGTTGAGCGATCAAAACTAATAAAATGACCTACTCCCAAATCGAGGATATAGAAGGAATCAATAGCTTAAATGCAACTCTACTTATATCTAAGACATAAGAGAGTGAAGGAGGAATCCACTAGGATTAAGTATGTGAGCCTTCCATTGGGGAAAAGGCTCAAGTCATCCTGGGGATGAGGTTTAATTTGATTTGCATCTCACTATAGAAATTTGATTTTATTTATTGATTTATGATTTGGTGCTCCAGGGGATGAAAATATGACCTTTCCACTAAGGGGACAAGTTCAAGTCATCCACTAGGGATAAGTGGTTGTGAAATCCGGGGATTTGAGATCTGTAGGGATGAAAGTGTGAATTCTCCACTGGGGAGGCAGTTCAAGGATTGGATTGAGTTGATTTGGAAGATTTGCATCTCACTAAGGAGAAGGCGATTAATTTGTTCACTTAATTTGACTCCACTAAGGTTGATTGGATTTGTTTTGGATTTTTAGTTTGACTCCACCAGGAGGAGGAGGTTGAATTTGTTTGGACTTTAAATTTTGAGAGGGACCTATCGATTTTTGATGGATCTAGTAGGGACCAATGTCCCTTGATCTAGCTTTACCAATCCAAAGGGTAGTCTACCGACCACATAGTAAGACTATCCAACCATAGGGATGGCCTTTGGTGTGAGGGTACAAGAAAGCATAGTAGACTTACATCTTCCAAAGTAAGGATCATCCGAGGTGATCATGGTGAAGCAACAAATCGAACCCAACCTAAGTTTGACTGAGTGAATGCTTTGGGGGACTTAGATCAACTCAAAGATAGTCAAAATTAATTTTTAATTATATTTGATGGATCCCATCGGTTTCGTGGGTGCAATAGGCCATGTCGCCTTGATCTAGCTCAGTTTACCAATCCAAAGGAGTAGTTTCTAGGTGAGGGAGAACTATCCAAAGGGGTTGCCTTTTTGGTTTATGTTTATTCAAGGAAGAAAGCATGGGGACTCACATCTAAATAAAAGATCAGGGTAACATATTAGCAAGACAACATGTCGTCGACTACTGCCTCTGATTTGAGATAGTCATGCTAGAAAGAATGTGTAGTAGACTTATATCTTCCAAAGTGAAATGACATCGGATAACTATTTATGGAAACATATTGAACCCCTATGGAGACTACGAGAGTGCAGGGGACTTATCACTACTCAAGAGTAGTCAGACAATTCTTATATGAAGTTGACAGCTAAAAAGTAGGATGCTTGCTTGGTAAAAGGGCTTGAATTCTAAATCCAAAAGCAAATTAATTTGTTAGTTTGTTTGTTTATTTGTCATGGACCCTTGGTTTTGAGATCATATTGAGAATTAGCTTATATATTAGAGACTATCTCGATTTGAACCAAGGGAGAATTTGCATCTAACATTCTCCAATCACAGGGTGGCTACTAGGAAAGGGGACTGTCCAATCCAAGAGTAACCGTAGTGTCTAAATGGGTATGCAAGGACATGATCCAAATAGAGTGCTCCAGGAAGGGGCCACTAAGGCCTTTATCCAAAACCATGGAAGATAATTTCTATAGGTATTGTGGCCAACTCAAGGAGAAAGCATGGGGACTCACATGCCAAGAGTGGTATATCCACCGGTGAGTTCTTTGTCAACATAGTGAACATCAACCAAACTAAAGTGCCCATATTGGTTTGTAATAATCAACCTAGGAAGAAAGCATGGGGACTCACTATCCTCATATAGTAATTGTCAAGATAGTCGTCTTGACAGTGCTATCTAGACTGCGACTCTTGAGTGAATGCCTCTAGGGATTTATATCAACTTAAAGTAGTCAAGAGGAAAGGAGCCTCTTGGGGAGGGACTTATCTTAAACCTCAAATATATTAGACCTAGTTAGCCATGATGGCTAGTTCAAGAAGAAAGCATGTAGGTTTACATCTCTTATACAAAGTCAATAGGAGGTAGCTTACTACTGCGGTGAGGTCCACCTAAACTCAAGGTGCTCATTGGTTTTTGGTCTAGTCGGGAAGAAAGCAGGGACTCACATTCGCCGGACAAGTGACCAGGGTGATACTAGCGGTAGTATATTGGCCCGAGCTCGAGCCTAATGAGTGAATAGGGCTTGCATATCAAAATAGCTCGAAACAAAAGATATGTGTTTGTTTTGTGTTTTGTTAAATGGAATAGGATGCCTCTAGGTTATCTCACACCAAAACACGCTTTAAGAGTTGATGAAATGGTGCCATGAATGGTGTGATTCCACCAAGAAAGGATGTTGATTGGGTTATCTTACACCTAATTTAGTTGTGCTAGTTGAAATAGGATGCCTTTTGGGTTCTCTCACACACCTATTCTAGTAGCGTTGGGGAATCATGTTCAACTTGTGTTTGTGTTATGAAAGAAGGATAGGATGCCTCTTGAGTTATCTTACACTTACCTTAAACACATCATTGGTGGATTTGCAAACAAGCAAACAATGTTTCAAAAGAAGAGAATATTTTGATGAATTGGAACAAAATTTTTGAAGATAATTATTTTCAAACATGATTTTATGGGTAATATTTTTCAAATAGAGCCCATTAATTAGACCTTCCCCTTTACAATCAATATCTGATAAGATCCTCCTTGGTAGGCCTTCTCATGACAAAAGGGCCTTCCCAAGTGGGTTCAAACTTTCCTCCCATCTTTCAATGAGAAATAATTGGTCTCCTTAGAACTAAAATAAGCTCTACTTAAAAGCTCTAGGCGGACCACCTTGTTGTGAGCTTGAATCATTTTGGCTTTGTATAACTTCGAGGTTACGGCATGCCCATAGAGTCTCTCCTCCAAACCTTGAGCTCTTCTAACTATAACTTGGCAATGTAGTGATTTTTGCCAATGCTATCCTTAGTGATGGGGCTGAACTTCTAATAGAATGGCGAGACCCATACACTAAGGAGAAGGTAGACCGAGTTGGAGTTTTATATATATGGTGTGGTATGCCCACAATGCTTCAACTAACTGCCATTATCGCTTGTTGTCATCAAGAGTCTTCTTTAGTATCTGGATGAGAGTTTTGTTGAATGCTCTATTAGGCCATTCATCTTGGTAGTAGATGGTGGAGTATCTCCAATCTATATCATGTCTTACGCTTTGATATTGGTACTTTTGAATGTACCATTATCGAATATAATTCATCGAGGCACCCAACCTATATGATATGGTTCTTGAAAAAATTGGATCACATCTTTGAGTTGTGACCTCTACGAGTGGGATTGCCTCTACCCACTTGGAAAAGTAGTTGGTGGCGATGAATGAATCGATGACCCTTGGAAGAGGATGGATAAGACCCATAATGTTGGTATCCCCCATTCAAATGGCCATGAGGCCAATGTAGGATATAGAATGTTGGGTGGTTGATGTAGACCACGTGTACGACCGATGGCATCTCCTAACTACATCCATGCGGTTGTGATCATCCAAAGCTAGTAGTATCCTAGTCTCTTGATCTTTGCTTTCATCTTTGGACTAGATTGATGTGCTCCGCATAGACACAGGTACCTTGGTCAGATCTTATAGGCTTCATCTTGTCAAAACAATGTAACCACATTTGATTAAGGACCGTCAAGGTGCCATCCATGAGAGCATAGGAGAGAGCTCTGCTTCGATGGGCTTGTAATTTCTCTCTAGTAGTTTTGTGTTCAAGTAATCTATGAATGGTTGCTTCCAATCCACTCCTCATCTTTATTGGCAATGACCTCCCCTTCAAGAGAAAGTCTCTCTCGATGAGTTCAGTGTCAATACGGATGACTTATCTATTTTGGACCCTTATTGGAATGGACTCATCTTCCCATGCCAATTCACGGGCAAGTTTTCCCAATGCATCTCTGTTCTCTCCTCTAGGGACCTTGTAGATGGTGACCTCAGGGATTTGGCCAACACCTTCATGGTGTATTGTGGTAGTGAAAGCTTAGGTTTTAGAACCTTATAGGACCCGACAATCTAGTTGATGACCGGTGAGAATCCCCTAGATGTTGATACTTTTGACACTATTGGCTAACTTTAACTCGGACCTCAAAGCCTCATACTTCAGCTTCATTGTTGGTGCATGGATTAGAGATAGTATGAGAATCTCATCACATCACGGTCTAGGTTAAGATAACTATTCTACCTCTGCCTTTCTGGAAGAGTAGATCATGGTTCTTCTCCTTTGTGAAAGGCCACCATCAAAATACATCTCCCAATGGTGATTGTCAACCTCCCTAAGTTCATGATTTGTTCATTAGGAGATTTTCACTAAGCGGAGAGTTAGCGGAAGTGGTGTGCTATTATGAAATCCACTAGTGCACGCACTTTCCCAGAGGGGAACAAATGTGAAATTGAACTATGAGAATTATGGACCAACCTGCCAATCTAACATGGCCATGTCATGAGATACTAGTGGATTGATTCTTGAAATCAAGTCCACCTTATGAGAAAGCATATAGTCGTAGCTTTTGGGATGCAAAGATTTAAAGGTAATATTTCTCAATAGGTGGGTAGTTTGCTTTTGCGGGGATCAGATGATGGCTAAGGTAGTAGAGAGCATTCTCCTTCTCTTTATCATTAGTTTGAGCCAACAAAACAAAGGAGTCATCCAATGTAGTGTAGAGGATGGCTTACAGAGGATGGGGATGCTAGAACTAGCGGCTTCACCAAATACTACTTGATATCTTTGACGTCTTAGCATCTTTTGACAAGTGCTAAAAATGGCTTGCATCTTCCCAATAGATTGGAGATAAAGCATCTTAGATATACTTACTTGAAAGATCGAGTTGGGTTAGACTTTTAGGGGTGTCATTTCTAAGATAACTTTGATCTTTTCTAGATCTATTTCTATTCCCGGTGTTGGACAACAAACCCAAGGAACTTCATTGAAGCTACTCAGAATGCATACTTTAGGGATTCATTTTGAGGTTGAATTATCTCTTAGTTCAAAAACTACTCTCAAGTCAAAGAGATGGTCTTCCTTTTCTTTGCTTTTGACTACTAGATCATCAACATAGCATTCAACTTGATGATGAATGAGTTCATTAAAGATCGAGTCATGGCCCATTGGTTTGTAACATTTTAAGGCGAAGGCATAACCTTATAGTAATAGATTCGTCGGGTTTCAAAAATAGTATTTCTTTCATCCTCGGGGCCATCTTGATTTGTTTGTAGCGGATGACCCATCCATAAAAGAATATTGCATGAGATGAGGTGATATCCACATTAATTAGTATAGGAAGTGGAAATTCATCTTTAGGACATGCCTTATTTAAGAAATCATGCATGCATTGACCATTCTTTTCTTAACTAGTACAATATTAGCTAACCGTAGGATATATTTCTTCCCCGATGAAACTAGCATCGATCAATTTCTTGACTTTAGAAATGACCTGTTGTTTTCTAATCTCATGCGTCTAGGAGCTTGCTTGATAGGGTTGGCGTTAGGGTATATTGCTAGTTTGTAAAATTCTACTTGAGATAATCCGGCATCTCTTCATAACTCCATGCAAATGAGTCCTTAAACTCAATCAATAGCCTAACTAAGTCATTGGTTTCTTCTTGTTCAATAAATAACGATGTATGTGGTGGATCTTCTTCCTCGAGATTGATTTCTTTGAGCTTGTCATTGTTGAATATATTTCTTCTTCAAATTTTGTACATCTTTCATTTAAAGATCATCTAGATCATTTGAAGTTTCTAAACACATCCTCATAAGAGTTAGTGTGGTTTAAGAAGATCCTATCTGGCTCAGATGATTGGTGACAACTAGCATTAACCATCATCGTCATTTGGACCCACTAAATCCTAGTCGATCTTGATTGTGTATCCTTGCCTTTGTTGTTCCAACTTCTTGAAGTACTCGACCTATGCTTAGACCATGTATAAGGAATCAAACCTTTCTTTACATGATTCTTGAGTACCAATCAAAAGGCAATTCCATTAAATCTTTATATGAATTATCCCCAAGTTCTACATCGCTTCTAGACTTAAGGATGATGATCCAAATAGAATCTCTTTGGCTTGGCATCAATGGAAGACCTAGGGGCTTCCTTACTAAACCTTCAACTTTTGAGAAGAAAGTGAGGTTAGAGCTAAAGTTCCCAACTACTTGATGGTTTTACATAAACTGATTGAATACATTGTGCTATGCTTAGAACCGGTCTTTGTCACTATCCACTCGAGCATCACCTTTAATGAAACTTGGAGAGGGTTGGTTGGTATGCTAATCACATGAGACTCATCCTTCTGGATTCCAAGTCTATGTGAATAGTAGGGTACTCTTGTGAATTGGAAGATAACCCTTATTGGTGGCGACCAAGGGGTCTTCCACCTCTAGAGTGCTTTGTGTCTATCTCTACCTGGTGGAGGTTGAGTCATCCTACCCATATGTCCAAATGATGGAATGAAGCTGTGGGTGGAATGTGACATGCGACTCTACTTCTTCCTTGATATCCTTTTCTCATTCACTTGTATTTTCTTTCTTCTTTTCCTTTTCTTTTTCTTTTCTCTTTCTTCTTTTTATTTTTTTTAATTTGAATTTTGATTGAGATCATGAGAAAAGGTGTTTTGAGGAAGATAGTAGGTTGCATCTTCATATATTTAAACCTCTCTAATTAAAAATAGCTTTTCATCTCTTTGGACAGATTGATTCCATTTTCAAAACTTGATGCGATGGAGGAGGATGGAATCATCTTGTTACGATATATCCAAGGCTCGAGCAAAGTAGTGAATAAGGTTTTGAATCAATTATGTAGAACTTGGCATCTTCCGGTCACCTATTTCCAAAGGTAACTATGGAGCTAAAGCCCTCTTGCCCTATTCATTGAATCTCTCGACATCATCCAATCTCATAGTGTAGAGATGTCAATCTTGAAATAAGCAAGGGTCTTTAGACTCATAATGTTCACCAATGCACGGATACCAAAACCCTAGAAAGTATGAATCTACTCCCATGTAGAGGGGATTGTGCTCCATGTCCCCGAAGAAGGTCTTCTTCTGAATGTGACTCCCTGCTTCTCTTGAGTAATATGCCTCTTCTCCTAGCTAAGCTAAAATATCTAGATCAAGAAGAGTTGATTCATCTCTTTGGATAAGATAAGGGCATCATATATGCTTAACTTAGCTTTCTTCTGAGCAAGGACATTGTAATTGATCCTCCATAAGAATATCCATGAGTGGAGCATCCTGGAGGGGCTTCTTGCTCATTAGTACCAATGACTTATTTTCCATTATCTTGAGGTGCTACCTAGGAGGTAAAACCTTTGCACTATAGGTTAGCTTCAATGATCTTTTGTGGCGGTTTAGTGGAATATTCTACTTGCTCATTCTCACCTACAACTTCTCCTATATGACCCTCATCGATCATTCCAAGTCTATCTCAAGAGGTGAACCCATGTATTATTTTAAAGAAAGAAAGTCCATCTGAATCAAAAGAGGAAGATCATAGTTGTTATAATTTTATTTGGACTTAAAGAGTTTTCTATAAGAGTAGAATCATACAACCCATCAAAAGTGACACAAATGTAATTTAAACTAGCTTTATTCCTCAATTTCTTGGATTTAGAAGGAGGTACAAAGTAGAAATCTAGTAAAGTAAGTGGGGTGAGGGATTTGATGCCCTCATCCATTGATACAAGATGTCTTCTAGAAGAAGATTTGAAGTAGAAGTCTTGCTAGTAGTAGTTGCAATGGTGGACTAGAGGTGGGCTCAATCAATGGTTGCATTACTTGGCTATCCAGGTTGGTATGGGCTCTTTCTCGAGCTCCCACTTTCCCTAAGTTGTCTTTGGGCTTGCAAACCTTCCTTGATGTTGGAGGTTCAAGGCTGCCTTGAACACTGTAAGGAAAGTTTCTTGATTTTAAAATAATTAAGGTTCGGATAAAAGATATCCCAACCTTCTTTGGTTTTGAGAGGATCATGTATCCCCAAGGATTACCTAAATAGAATTGGATGGTTGTTCCACTAGGTATTCCTTTGGGATAACTATAGCGCTTGACTTATAGCTATGCTCAAGCTAGTCCTTGAAAGTAAAGCAATCCTCCAAAATATATCTAGCATGTGATGGTAGGGGAAAAGTTAGGATCATTCCTCGCCCTTCCTCCATTTTAGGCTTAGGTAGCCAAAATTAGGTTTCTTTAAGAGGTTCTTAAAGATTTTCACGACTACCTCACCCTTAAATGAATAAGGTTTGTTTAGTTTATCAAAAGAGAGGTGGATGGTAGTACACACGGGGGTATGTAGCATTTGTGTGTATGAGGAGAAGGCGAAGGCCATGGCGTCTTGTGTGGGTGGATGGGAGGTGGTGGTAAAGGAGGTAAAAGTGATGATTATGGAGCTCGAGGTCTCTCATCTCTCAGGCCTTGGTTCCCCTTGTCCTACTACTACTACCACTGGTTTCTTTTCATATGCTTTCTATAGTTTTGGCTTTGATGAATCATGGAAGGGCAACTATTTGGCTTCTCCTTGTAAGCTAGCCTCCTTGTTGATTAACTTCTCTAATGTCTTGATGGTAAAACCTTTGAGCATGAAGTGGGCCATGAATATTCTTTAGTTGAATTTAATGGCATGTTATTCGAATGTTGTGGTTCACATTTCATACTCAAATTGCACCATCGAGAATACAATCAATGAGGAACTCACCGGGTATTGTTGAGCACAACGAGATCACCTATAGTCATCGAGCTCCAACAAATCTCTTAATAAATAGTTGCTCTCGAAAAGTCTTCACTAAAATTATTGGAGAGTTTTAACCAATCAAAGGCTATACGCTAAATTATTAACAAAAGATAGAATAGTAATGCATCGCTACCACCGCATTACAATAATTGGCCACGAAGTGTGCTATGTGTTGATGTGGGTTCCCATCATCAAAGCTCTTAAAGAAGGTGGCACAAAACCCTTAGGATACTAGATAGCATCAAATTCCTTTAAGGAGGTCTATCCTTTTATAAGCGATGATCCTCCTCGTGCACTTCTTCTATCACTTATCAACCATGAGTTTAAAATCCTATTCTTGTATGGAGGTACTATCCACTACCTTCCTATATAGTGTTGCCTGCTCTCTGAGGTAAACTCTTGGATCCAAGATAAGCAACAACTCAAGCTAAGTCTGCAATAGTAGGATGTCTTGGGGTTGATTTTGAAGTGCCAAAAGCTACTAAAAAATCTTCAAGTCTCTTTCCCATCTTGTTAATTTGTTCATCCCTTTGAGTTGTTGAAGGAGGTGTTGGGTAGTAGCGTATCATCATCCTTGGCCACAACACCTTCAAACTCTGTTGATCTCGAAGGAGGGAACCCAACCATATGCACTTTAAATCCTCCAACAAATTATCTTTCATTAGAATCAAAACTAACCTTCTCCTATAAATCGATGTCATATCCAAGATTTCCTTCTTCTCAACTAGATATGCTACAATATCATCTAGGAGGGTCCCAACGGGAACAAATGATCGAGTGTGGTGGGATCACTGTCATGAATAGAGATACATCTAACCTCCCATGCTATTGGAGAGCTAATCTTGTAAGGACTATGCTCATTGAAGGATACATCATGCTATCACTTTATCTAGGTTGAGTGGTATTTGAGGATCTATAGCCATGGGGCTGGTAGTCTCCTTCTCCCTCGGTACTATCTCCATGAGATCTCTAGGTGGTGGTGGTGATGGCATGACTACTATGCTCCAAGGCCATTCTCTCTTCTGGCGAAGTGGGAGGTTGAGCAGAGAGCTCGACACTCGCCGTGTAGATGAAATGGGATCTCTTGGCCATAGGATCACGAGTGGGCTTTCTTTTCCCAGATCTTTCATGGCTTTGATGGAACTATGGAAGGTGGAACTTATCTTGGAGATGGCGTGGAGTGAAGTGGTGTGATGAGGCACCACCGAGTCTCTTTATGTAGAGCTCTCTTCCCATGGTGAGTAGTACCAATAAATATAATACTATTAGTATGACGTTGGTAGCTCACGATCAAAAAATTAATGAGGGTTGAGGCTTGCTTGTGTACCTCTGCCTCTCTCGGCAATAACCTAAATTGATACGGGCCTCCACGGCCTCTCTCTGATGTGACACTATCGTGAGGGATGACTAATCGTAAATCAAATTGGGCCGACTATGATTGTCCATAAGCCCGCAACTCGACAAAATTGATCTAAAGGCGACATACGAACTCTTCTATCTCACGATAGGAGCCTCATACTTGTAGGTGGAGGTGACACGAGATCTTCTTAACATCTTCCTCCCATCATTGGGAAAGAGGGTGAACTTGTTTTGTGTGATCGAGAAACTATTTTGGGTAACTCTCTCTACAAACGACGCCTCCCCTCTCTTTGGCTATGCACGTGATGCCACTTGATCTTGACATTTGTTGAGGAGTTCTGCTCGGAGGAGAACAAGAGAACCCTACCTCAGGTGGGGAGACTATCCCAAAAATAGGCAGCCTTCCCCTTAGAAGAAGCCATCTAGTGGGTGCTAGCCCTGCGCGATAATGGGAACCACCGCACTAAAACTACAACTCTGAGAAACTTCCACGCTTCTCTTAAGTGACTTAGAATCGAAGACATCTCAACATGGATGACTGGTTTTCAACACATACTCTATGGTTATGAGGGTTTCCCTCACAAGTGATTATGGCCCCTCAAATCCTCGGCAAGTGAATCAAATGGGCATAGTCGGTCGTGGGAGGAGGTCGATCAAGGCCAAATCCATTCCAAAAGTGAAACATACTTACGAGCATCCATTACTCTGAACTTGAGAGAAATTGATTGAAATTGAGAAATTCTACAATTTTGAAAATAAACTCACATTAGATTTCTACTTTGGTATTTTGCTATCTTTTGAATTTTGATTTTGAATTTGAACCCACACTCAACAATTTGAATATGTTAAGTGGGGCTCTTTGAATTTAGGAGATTTTTTGAAGGAATTAGAGAAGAGATTTTTGAACTTAGAATCTATTTTCAACAAATTTGTGTATTTTGAAAATGGGTTCTAATATTTTGAGACTTTTGATGCTTTCATTGGTTCATACTTGTTGATTTTTTTTTAATGTTTAGACCCTTTATTTAACAAATTTGAGTATGTTAAATAGAAGGTCAATTTATGTGGGATTACTCATTTAGCAAATTTGGGTATGCTAAATGAGTTTGAAAAAATTTTCTTCTTTTTCTTGTTATGATGTGAATCATGTGTGAATTTAGAAATGAAATCTTTACTTAGCAAATTTGTGTATGCTAAAAATAAATCCATATCTAATCTTTTATTTTGATTTTTTTTAAAAGGTGGGATCTTTATTTAGCAAATTTGGGTATGCTAAAATAAAGCCCAAATGTGTTTTAATTTTGTTTTGTTTTTGAAAATGAGGATCTTTACTTGGAAATTTTGTGTATGCTAAATGAAATAATCCAAATGTGTTTTATTTTCTATTTTGATTTTGAAAAGAGGATCTTTACTTAGCAAATTTATGTATGGTAAATGAAAGAATCAAATGTGTTTGATTTTTGGTTTTGATTTTTTTAAAGGGGACATTTACTAAAATTTAGGTATGCTAAATAAGGAATCCAAATATGTTTGATTTTTTTTATAATTTTGAAAGAGGATCTTTACTTAACAAATTTGAGTATGCTAAATAAAGAATCCAAATGTGTCCAATTTTTTGATTTTGAAAAGAGGATTTTATTTAACAAATTTGGGTATGCTAAATAAAGAATCCAAATGTGTTTAATTTTATGATTTTGAAAAGAGGATCTTTACTTAACAAATTTGGGTATATAAATAAAGAATCCAATTGTTTTTTTAATTTTATTTTGAAAGTAGATTTCCATTTCAACAAATTTGGGTATGTAAAATGGAAGTTAATTATGTTTTATTTTTCAAAGATGAAAATTTTGTGTGTGATTATTGCTTTTTTGAAAAGAAGGAAATTCTAACTTAAACAGTGGGATGTGTTGAGTGGAATTTCAAATGATTTTCACTTTGAAAATGGAACCTCCATCCAACACATTTGGATGTATTGAATGAAAAGGCTTATCTTCAAATTTGTGATTTTTGAAAAGAGAAACTTTCAACATATGTAAGATATATTGAAATGGAGTTTCATCTTTATGATATGATTTTTTTGTTTGGAAATGAAATCTTTTTCAATAAATTTGGGTATATTGAATGAGGATGTTCATTTTCAAATATGTCCTTTTGTAAGTTGATTTTGATTTTGTTTGAAAATGAATTCTTCATTCAATAAATTTGGGTATATTGAATGAGGTGTTCATTTTCAAATATGTGCATTTTGAAGAGGTTATTTTGGCTTTATTTGTGACATCTTCATTCAAAAAATTTGGGTATATTGAATGAGGATGTTCATAAGTGCTTTTGAAAACATGATTTTTTTTTATTTTGTTTGGAAATGAAAACCTTCATTCAATAAATTTGGGTATATTGAATGAGGATGTTCATTTGTGCTTTTGAAAAGATGATTTTTTTTATTTTGATTTTTGAAAAGATCCTACATGTAACAATCTTGAAGATGTTAGATGAGATTCAAATATTTTATTATGTGATTTTTTTTGGAAATGTGCTTTTAAAGCAATATTTTATAAAGGATTTATTCTTATTTATTTTTTTGGATGAGCTTTACCTTACCATAAAGATGGTAAGAAAAATGTTTGTAGTTATTCTTTTTTTAAAATTTTATCTTTTTTATTGGGGAAATTTAACACCTACATGGAGTGAGGTCCTAAAACAAAGATGTTGGCTAGCTTGTTAAGAATGAAATAAACTAAGTGCCAACGAAAGAAGGATAGTCTCGGACTTATATGAAATATAAATCCACTATCGATACTTGGAGACAACGATAATTTACCAATGATGGAGAGGGGAGTCAAAGAAAAATCTATGGTGTTTATTTCTATTCCTCAAACTCTTTTGAAGAATAAAAATAAGTTGTTTGTGTATATTGTTGGGACACCACCACATCAGATGTACTTATTAGGGTGATTGAGTGTGACATTGAGGAATGATGTACTATCTCAAGAGATAGAAGTCACCATCATATAATGGTCTTAATCACCTAATAAGGACTCCCCAGGACAATGGGTCTTGAATGTACGAGATTCTTCCCCATATGGAAAAGTAAAGTAGGGTTTATTTTAATCTAGGTTTGTTAAGTTCCCTATGGAGGTAAGCCCCAAAGTTAATTACATCTTAAGGAAAGATTCCTTAAGAATACTCTTGATTAAGGTAAATGATCATTGTCTCCAAAGATTTCAAAGATAGGATTATTAATCAATTGGTTTTTTTGAAGATTAAATTGGATTGATCAAAAGGATTTATTATCAAAACCAAAGGGAGATACAGTAGGGATAATCACGATGCTAGGAAACCTAGTGAGCATCCCAAAACTATCATATGGTTGGGCTATATATTTTGAATTTGAGAAGAATTATATGTTTGAATTTTTTTATTAGAAATCTATGGCTTACAATTTCACAACACAAGATCATGGAAATGCACGAGGTGAGGATATTATGCTTGTAGCCACAGAGGGAAACAACAACCATATATCCTAAATTTAGGGAGCTTTGGTGAGGGCCCAAAACATGACCTAAATCTAAGGTGAAAATGGGCATATGGTTTATCTCCACAAGAGGATAAAACCCGACGTTGGACTTACAACCACTGGGCGTACAACTAACTCTACTATGATTTTAAATACATGTAGGTAAGTCTTATGCTTTGCAAGATAGCGTTGTTGTTTATTTAAAAGAAGACTAAGTCCTTAAAATACCTTCCTAAGAGACTAGATCATGAAGGGTATGAACTCATGACTTAATATAATGCAAATTTTGTTAAGTTTATTTTTACTTTTGGACATTTTCATTTGACACAGCTATGGGATTCATATGCCTAATACATGAGAAATTGGTTATAGGCCAAAATCAAAGAAGAAGTATATGTGTTTCCACCATGGCTCTCAAAGGGCAAGCCATATTTTATGGTAAAGGTGGAAGCCCTCCATAAGCAAGAGTGAAGCAAGGTGATTTTATTTATGATGTGAGACATATAATATCTAGCTAAGGGGTTGTACAATATTTTATTATCTTGATTATGTCCTAGGCTTTAGATGAGGTTATAAGTTGTTTAATTTTAATTTTGAGTTGATTAATTAGGTAGAAATTTATCTTTTCTTAAGAGCCTAATCACATCCAAGCCATTCATCAAACAATGAAGAAACTTGGAAAATCATTCCATCTTAATGCACAAGCTAAACAAACATCAAGTAAGTTTATAAAGCTAGCGTAAAAGAATAAAAGGCATTTGTGGTCGGCTCCACCACACAAACCCAAAAAAATGTGGTTAGTCAAGCTCACCCTTATGCAACTCACAAATGAATAATTACAATTTAGAAGGAATTTATGTTGTGGGGTCTTCATTCTTTATTTCTTCATTTTTGATTTGCTTCTTTTCTTTCTTCTTCTTGGCTTGGTTGGGACTTCACATTGTACATAAGACATGGTCTTAATATCTAGCTAAGGGGTTGTATAATATTTTATTATCTTGATTATGTCCTAGTTTTAGATGAGGTTATAAGTTGTTTAATTTTAATTTTGAGTTGATTAATTAGGTAGAAAATTTATTTTTTCTTAAGAGCCTAATCGCATCCAAGCCATTCATCAAACAATGAAGAAACTTGGAAAATCATTCCATCTTAATGCACAAGCTAAACAAACATCAAGTAAGTTTATAAAGCTAGCGAAAAGAATAAAAGGCATTTGTGGTGGGCTCCACCACACAAACCCAAAAAAAAATGTGGTTAGTCGAGCTCTACCCTTATGCAACTCAAATTACAAATGAATAATTACAATTTAGAAGGAATTTATGTTGTGGGGTCTTCATTCTTCATTTCTTCATTTTGATTTGCTTCTTTTCTTTTCTTCTTCTTTGGTTGACTTCACATAAGACATGGTCTTATGGCCAATGTTCACCTCCATTCCCCATAACATTTATTCCAAATTCTAATTGAAAAAATTACATGAAAATGGGAAAAGTAAATATAACTAAAACCGCAAAAAAAGAGATTAGCTAAACATACCTCACAACCCAAGTATATGAATAAATTGGACTTAGCATGCCACACATGGGTAACTAAGTCCACTATCCTATTTTGGATTATGCTTAGGGGTATAAGCAACCCGCCAAAAAACCATTTTATATTTTTATTACACCCTTAAGCATAATCCCCCGTAAGATATGATTAAGCTAATATCACCCTACCATCCAGTCTAACATACACCCTAACATCCAATCTAAAAAAATATTAAATCATAAAATAAAATCAAGCATCAAACCATGCACCGCCATAACATAGAGCTAGAAATGGTGACTTAGCCTAATGTGTGTTCCATTTAAAGCTTGTGTGGCATGACTTAGCTAGGCTTTAAGGTTGAAATTTTCTAAGTGTGAAAGGATTCAATTTAGAGGGTGGTTTTATTTTAAGTGGTTTAGTTGATTTGTCAATTTTATTTGATGATTTGATTTAGTTTTAATGAACCTACATTTAGTTACTAAAGTTGCAAAGAGAAGAAAAGAGAAGAGAACTTCTCTTCATCCATACTTTAAGTAATTTCTAAGGTAGATTCATTAATGATTTTCCTTTAGTGAATGTTTTCTTATGTGTTTTAATTAACCATAAATTTAGATTTTCTCTAAATAAACCTATTCAATAAGAAAGACATCTTAGACTAATTAAGGTGAATTGCTATCACATAACACACAACCATTTATTTCTTTTCAACATGTATACCATGCATATGAATGATCCTAAGCATACCTATACATGTAATGTAAAATATTAGCACACCTTAATGATGAATGCAAAGAGATATTGTTTAGGGAAGTTTGGATATTCCATGAATGCATGATTTCATAAAGTAGAAAAGAGGGACTCTTTTAACCATTAATCAAATGCACATTTACTTGTATGAAAGACATAAGTGAGTACAAGGCCATTATTTTCTACAACAAGACCTACTTGGGCTACTTAAAGCCTCGCAACCCCGGATGTCTAGGCTAATATACCACTTTTCTTAAACACATGTGCATGTACAAAAAGAAAATAAATTGATGAAGAATCATGAAGATTTTTTTTTGATTTGGTTATGCAATTTACATGTGTAAATGTGAAGATCCTTCTTAAGTCATAATATGGAAATGCATAAGAATAGATTTAAGCAAGTATTGTGTTCCTTTCAAATGAACTGTACATTTTGCAAATCCTATAAAGTCCATGTTAAGAGAAGAGAAGGAAAACAACACCAAATACACATCTTATACTTATAATCAAATGCAAGCTTATATGTATTTATAAGTAGCATCACCTCATTTATAATCTTTGATTTATGAGTTTTGAAAGTAGTTTTGATTTAATAATGATAATAGCCACTCATATTCTTACTTTAGCCAAAACATGCAATTTGACATAAAGAAAACATTCTATTTAATTGATTTTTTAAAAGGCATGAATGCATGATTTCATATGACAAATAACATTTAGCATGCTTGGAAAAAATAAAGTGATGTAAGCATATGACTTCATTCACCCTAATTAATTACTAAAAGACAATCGTATGAAATAAGATTATTTAAAGTGAATCAAAATTCTTTAAAGATATATATATTTTTTAATTTTTGGATTTGATTTGAATTAGGAAATGTGAAAGAGTTTGCTGGCCCTAACCCATTTCCCCATGTGTGAGTTAGTTTATTTCAATTTTAGAATGATTATATTGATTTTATATTTTATTTAGGTTAAGGTGTGAATTAAATCCATTAATTACCCCTTACCTACACCACCTTAACATAATTAACCAAAATAATTATGAGCCAACATATGATATGCAACCACATGGAATTTAAATTAGCAATGCACCTAAGAAAGAAAGGGGCCTAATGCAATTAGCTCACAATTATTGATAAATTAAGCTAAAGGGCTTTCATTAAGTACTTTCATAACCTTCCCACACATGTGAGTTGGATTTGATTTCCTTAAACTTACCTTAGGCTTTTGAACAGCTAAGGATCTACCTAGAAAGAGATTGATTAATGCCAAATTTATTTTAAAAGTTTGATTAGATTAATTAAGTAGATCATTAGTGAATTAATCCTTAGGGGTTCACATGCTTAAGGAAAATATCCCAAACCCATTCCATAAACCTCCTCTTCACTTAAACAATGTTTAATTATCTTAATTAAGGGATTAAATCACTATTCAAATGTTTAATTACTCGTAATTACATTAAGAGTGTGATTAGAGTTCATTAATTAATCTCCTTAATTAACTCATTAATAAATCCCAAGAAAATTAAGAGAGGTAGAAGTCATCCCACAAAACATGTTTGAGAAACTTGGAATTAATTAATGAAGTAATTAGGGAGTAATTAAGGTTATTAAGTTTTCAATTAAACCCTACTAAGAAAATTCACTGCTCAAAATCAATTAGAAATAATTTTATTGGATTCCCTCAATTATCTTTAAAATGAACTTGAGTTTACATTTTTGGATTTTCTACATTTTGTTATGAATTTATGAAGTTTCTATGATTAATGGGTAATTAAATAGCTTAATTAAATAACTAATCCGCACATGGACCACGACACGCACGCTTTTCCATGTGGCACTCGCCGACGGTGCGATGGGATTGGTTTTTAAATTATCACATCACATGCCACATCATGGCGATGCGCTTTCCCTAACCCCCGATCAAGGATCGGTGATCGGTTAATCTTGTGATTTCAAAGGATTAAAATAGAGGATCTAACATGCTTTAATCAGGCCCCATCCAAAACACGCGGATGGATGGACCATGATTCATCCCCCTGTTGCGAGGAGATGGAGGCCGCCCATCCTCCATGGTTTGATCCGAGCTCACTTGAGCTCGATTAGGTTGAGATTCATCCCACACCATCAAGAGGTGTGGGAAGAACATCCAACGGTTGAATTTCAATAGGATGATAATTCTCTTCACAAAAGATCAAAAAAATTTTCAATGGAGGATCGTTTGAGTCATACCTCACCGGAGCTATCACCGGCTTTTCCAATGGAAGAGGTAGCTTCGCCTAGGAGACTAAGCTTTGTTGAAGGTTTTAAGCTTCAATTTAAAGTAGATCTCCCAATTGACCAAGCTCCTTCTATGGCTGGCCGATCAACTCCCCTTCCCATGGCTTGGAGACTTGGGAAAGCTTTGGGTGATTGACTTGCTTCCTTGATGGTGCTTGCAAAGTGAATTGAGGTTTGATTGAGAATTGAGCAAGTTGGAATTTCCTTGGGCCTACCTTATTTCGCTATGAAGAAAATTGAAGAAATCCAAATGGCTATGGGAAACTTGGAGATGCTTGCCTTTGATCCCAGCTCAATCAATGCAAGGAAGGTGGTTTGTGTTGGAATGAGGGGAGTATATCTCCCCACTTGGATCAAACAATGAGAGCCATCTTGCCAATTTGACCAAATTAAGGATATTGAATGGGTTATTTAGGTTGTTAGGAGCTCCATGTTCAGCTTTGGTAGAGGAGTGGAATGAAGGAGGTGCACATGTGTTAGGTGAGTGTAGGAGGTGATCCAAGTGGAGAAATTCCATTGGAGGGTTGGTTGGCCTTGGTTGGGTCATGGCTGACCCAAACCCATGGGTCATCCACCCTCCTTGGTGTCCAAATGGTCCACTAAGAGGATGCCAAGTGGTCATGAGAAGAATTGGCCAAATTTCAAGTGAATTTGGCCATAGGTGCCCTTGACCTAGGGATAAAATGGCTATTTGTCCTTGATTTTGATTTGGGAAGATTTGAGATGATTGAAAAATGGGTTATGCCAATTTTCAATAAATTTGGAGTTTATTTGATATGATTTGGTTCAAGTTGACCCATTTAAGTCAAAATAGGTCAACTTGGGTCAAGTTGACCAATTGGTCAAATTGGGTCAAACCATGGAAGTTTCAAATGATCATTTTAGCCTATGGGTGTCATTGGTTTGGTTCAATTTGATTTACATTTGGTTTTGGCTCATTTGAGTTCACTCAAGTCAAATGGGTCAAGTTGACCAATTTGACCCATTTGACCCAATTAGGTCATGGGTTGTTTAGGCTTGGTTGATCATTTGTAATATTTTGCAAGCTTTGGTTTTAATCAATTTTGGTTTAGTTTGATTTCAAGTCAATTTGGCCTTTTAGTCAAGTTGTCAGTTCAATAAATTTGATCAAGGAAGCTTCAAGTTCAATAAGTGATATAGAATGAATTCGACCCATTGGTTGCAAATTTGGCTTAGATCAAGATTTGACCCATTTTGGCCCTTTAGGTCAATTTGGGTCAACTGGGTGAAGTGGCCAATTAGGTTAGGTTTGGCTCAAATCATGGCTTGTTCATGTTCAATCATTGATTATGGATTGGTCTAGATCAATTGTTTCAATCAATTTGACCTATGGTGGATTTTGGCTAGTTTAGGTTTCATTTAAAGCTAAGTGTTGACTTGGTCAAAGGCTAGTTTTGACTTGGTTTGACCCAATTTGGGTGATTGATCATCTTAGGATGATTGTTGCTCACAATGTGAGGCTTAGATGAGCTTAGTTCAATCCAATTTGGGTTGGATTTTAATTTGCTCAAAAGGTGCTTTATGTATGGGTTTTGGTGGTCAATTAGCTTGGTCAAGGCTTGATCCAAGTTTGGTTGAACTTGCATATGGACTTATGATTGAAATATAAATCCAATTGTAAGTGACTTAGAGTTAAATGGGTTTTGATTCATTTGACAATTTCAAGTCAAAAGGGTGAACATGGGGTTAACTTGGGTTAGTTTGATTTTGGTTTGATGATTGAAGTTTATGTTTATATTTAGGCTTATGATTGAAGGATTGATTGTTTGAAGAGAGAATCCAAGGGTTTGGATTGATTTGAGAATGATTTGGCTAAGTTCATGAATTTGACTTGAAAGAGTATAGGTTGGATTTAGGTTAGATTTGGGTTTGAATTTATTTTGGTTATAATTTATATTTCATTTATATTTATGAATATAAATGAGAATATAAATGGATTATGAGAAAATATTTTGAGTTTGGAGTGATTTGGATTTGATTTGAGCTAAGTCCATAAGATGAAATCAAAATGGCTTAGGAAATATTTTGGATATAGAATTGATCATGGACTTCAATCATTTGGAATTGATCAAGATTTGGATTGTGGAATTGATTTGAGATTTGAGAAAATTAATTGGGTTGGAATTTACTTAAGGTTTGACTTGAATTTGAGAAAATCAATTAAGCTTGTTACCTCAATTGTAGAATGAGCTCTCAACCTCCATCTTAGACAGAACTTCTCTTAGACTTTAAGAATTCCTTAGTCTTAAGAAACATAAAGTGATTAGTGGATACTCAAACCTAGCCCTAGAAGACTTAGAAGAGTTAGCCATAGGAATAGGTCATGCCTTAAGGGTGTTAGAAAATTTGCTACCCTTAGCTTAAACCATTCCTCACTTTTCTTCTTTCAAGTCAAAACCCAAATCAATTCTATTTGATTTTCTCCAAACTAAAATCAATTTCATGATAGAATTCCATGATCGAAATCCATGATTGAAATCTATGTTTGAAACCCATGATCAAAATCCATCAAAATTAAGTTCAAATTTCCTAAGTCCTTAACCCTTTCTTAAGGACTTAGCCAAAATTATGATCAAAACCTATTCAAATCTTTGAGATTTTCTCATGATCCATTTATATTCTCATTTATGTTCCCATATATAAATGAAATATAAATTCAAACCCATCAAATCAAATTCAAAATTCAAAGTCAATTCATGAAAATTTTCTTAAATCCCTTTGATTTTCCATTAAAGGACTTAGCCCAAAATCAATCCTAAATCATGATCAAACTAATTCTAATTCATGGGATTTTGAAAAAACTTATTTATTTTCTCATTCATATTCTCATATAAAAATGAAATATAAATATAAATCAATCAAATCCAAGGAAAAAAATTAAATTTAATTTAAAATTCCTTTAAATCCCTTAATTTTCCATTAATGGATTTAACCTAAACTTTGATCAAACCTATTCAAACTCATGGGATTTTCTCAAAACTTATTTGTATTCTCATTTATATTCTCATATATAAATGAAGTATAAATATAAATCAATCCAATATAATTCAAAATTAAATTTCAAATTAAAAATTTCCTTAAGTCCTTTAAATTCCCTTTAATGGATTTAACCCAACCATGATTAAATCATTTCAAATCCTTCAAATTTTCTCATGATCCATTTATATTCTCATTTATTTTCACATATATAAATGAAATATAAATTCAAATAATTAAAACTAATTCCAAAAAATCAAACTCAAATCCACTTAAAATCTAATCTAAGCCTTTCAAGTCAAAATGTTGAACTTAGCCAAATCATTTTCAAATCAAGGCAAATCCTTTATTTTCTCTCATGGTTCAATCAAAACTATAATCATGAGTCCATTTATAAATCCAAACTCCAATCATTCAATCAAAACCCAATTGAAATTAAACCCAAGATCCCTTCATATTCTTCCTTTGAATATGAAATTTTCAAATGGATCAAAACCCATTTGACTTCAAACCACTTGTAAATGGATTCATATTTCAATCATGAGTCCATATACAAGATCAACCAACTTCAAATCAAGTTTTGACCAAGCCATTTTACCCACTTAGGTTCACTTGACCCAAAGTGGCCTAAAGTACTTTTATGAGCCAACTTTGATCCAAACCAAATTTGATTGAACCAAACTCATATATCCCTCTCATCATGATCAACAATCATCATTGGATGATCAATCAATCAAATTCAAACTAAGTCAAACTTAATGGTTGACCAAGTCAACACTTAACCTAAAATGAAACCTTACATAGCCAAATTCTACCATTGGCCAAATTGATTGAAACCATTGATCTAAGTTCGCTCATGACCTATGTTTGAACTAAGCCAACATTTGAGCTTCCAGCCCAATTCATTGACCCATTTTGACCTAAAGGGACAAAATGTGTCAAAACTTGATCTAAGCTAAATTGGTTGAAACTAATGGGTCAAGTCCATCCCAAATCACTTGTGGAACTTGACCAAAGCCTCAACCAACTAGACCCAACCTAGCCCAATTGAGACCCAACATGACCTAAAAGGCATGTTGAGCCAAAATTGAACTTAACCAAAATTGATTGGAAACAAAGATAATCCACACTTCATCTCCTTTCAATTTTGCACACTTAGGAGTTATCGAAATTTGCCTAAGCCTCTATTGGAGTTCCCATAGCAAGGAAGAGCCCAATTGGATCTAAGCCAAGATGACAAAGGGAATGTTGCGGCGTCACGCTTTGTGAGGTGACAACTTAAGTTATCCCTCACGCGTAAAGTGCACGACCGCCGCCACGCACGCCATGTAGGGATTAATCGTGGATTAGTTAAATGCATTAATTACTTCCTAATTAATTCAGAGAACTTCTAAAATTTATAATTCCCTCTAGAAAAATTAGAAAAATAAAAGGAAAAATGCAATGGAAAGATAATTTCATCTAGAATATTTTAAAAATGATTTCAATGGATTTTGACTCTTTTCTTTGAATTTGGGTTTCTTTAGGAATCTTAATTAACTAATTATTCTTTAATTAGGTCATCAATTAATCTTAAATTTTGGGGTTCATTTTAGGGGATGATCTCTCCCCTAATTTGCTTGAGATTTATCATTGGGAAATTGTTATTTCATTCCTAATTACCTCTTCATTAAGGGTAATTAAAGGTGTGATTTGTGGTTTTACCCTATGATTAGGGTTGATTAAAGTCAGTAGTGGGAGATTTATGGAATAATTTTGGGGCTTCTCACCCAAGCTATTCCAAAGCCCCTCTTCTCTCCTTAATCTCCTATTAATTAAAGATTAATTCATTAATTATCCCTTAATCAATTTTAAAAATTCAAAAAAGTTTTAGAACTTAATTTAATCTATCTTGGGTAGATGCTTGGGTGTTTAATAGCCTAAGTTCAATTAAAAGAAATCAAAATCCCATTCACGTAAGTGTGAAAGGGTATTTTGAGATTACTTAAAGCTAAACCCCTTAGCAATTAACTTTTAATTGTAGCCAAATTGCCTTAGGCCTTTTTTCATTATTAGGTGCATTACAAATTTAAATTCCTTGTGGGTTTTATGTCATCTCATTGGCTCATAATTATTTAGTTAATTCTTCTAAGGTGGTGTAGGTAAGGGTTAATTAAGCTACTTAATTCATACCTTAACTTAATCAATGCTTAAAATGGATCTAATTATCTAAAAATTAAACAAAAATATAAAACACATGTGGGAATTCATTAGGAATAGCAAACTCATCTCTCCTTTTCAAAATTAAATCAAACCTCAAACTAAATAAAATCATTTTGAAATTCACTTTAATTTATTCTAAATTTTCTTATTCTATAAGAATGTCTTTAGGATTTAAGTGAAATGAGTTTGTTTACATGCTTTCATTGCTTTGGATCTTTCCCAACATGTTAAGTTGTATGCCATGTGATTTCATGCATTCATAATTTCATGTATCAAATTTTAAAATGAAATTGCTTACTTTATGTCAAATGTGCATGTGTTGCATGTGTTGGCCAAAGTAAAATATGAGTGGCTATTATCACTACTAAATCTAAATTTTTTCCAAAACTTAAAAATAAAAATCAAATCTGAAAGTATGCTTCTTATACTTTAATTATAAGCTTGCATGTGAAATATTATAAAGGTATGCTTAGTATAGGTTTCCTTTCTCTATGTTGGTATAGTTTTGAATAGAATTTGGTGGGATATAAGGTTCATTTGAAAAGGACCTAATGCTCACCTAGTTTCATATCCTATTCATCTCTATGCCATCATCTAAGAAGGGTTACCACACTTACATACATAAATTGCATAAACAAAACAAATCTATTAAACAACTTTTGCATCTTCCTTTTCAATTTCATTTCTTTTATATGCATGTTTGTATTTAAGGAAAGTATATTAGTCAGACAACATTGAGGTTGTAAGGCTTTAAGTAGCCCTAAGTAGGTCTTGTACCTTACACATCTATTTAATAATGGTCTTTGTACTCACTTATGCCTTTCTTACTTTCATGTATGTATGTGAAAATTTAGATAAGGAAAACACTACTTAAGAAAAATCATGCATATTCAACTTCTAAAATTTTTTAAATGGATTACTTAGCATGCATCATAAAGTGTGTTAATTATTCTCATTTGCATGTATAGATATGCTTAAGGTCCATCCATATGCATGTTATATATGTTGGGAAAGAAATGAAGTAATGTGTGTTATGTGAATTTTGATTCATTTTATTTAATCTTAAAATGCCTTTCTTTTGAATAGGTTTGTTTAGAGTTTATCTAAACTTAGGATTGATTAAAAGATGTTATCAAAACATTCACCTAAATGAAACTAAAACATGAACCTACTTTAGAAAATTACTTAAGGTTAGGGAAGGAAGAGAAGTTCCTTCTCTTTCCCTCTCTTCATAACTTAGTAATTAATTGTAGGTTTCACTTAAAACAAATTAAAACATGAAATAAAATCAACCCAAAACACTTAAACAACTTAAATGAAACCCTCCTTTAAGTTGAACATGTTCTTCACATTAGAAAATTTGAACCCAAAGTCCTAAGCTAAGCATAAGCAAACAACCACACATTAGCACAAGTCACCACTTCTAGCCTTAGGTTGGTTAGGTGCATAGTTTGATGTATATTTTGTTTTGTGATAAAAGTTTTAGACTGGATGTTAGGGTGTATGCTCGTAGAATGAATGGTAGGATGTGCTTAGTCTAACTATTCTTTTACAGGGATTGTGCTTAAGGGTATCTTAAATAAAAATATAAATGCTCTTGTTTGAAGGTATTAATACCCCTAAGCATAATCCATAGGCCGGTGGACTTAGTCACCCATGTGTGGGTGATGAGTCCAATATACATGCTTGGGATGTGTGGTGTGATTTAACTAACCTCTATTTTTGCGGTTAGTTAGATTTCTACTTTTCCTTTTATGTAAAAAATTTGTATAATTAAGGATTTTGGAATGATTTGTTATGGGGATTAGGATGAACATTGGTCATAAGATCCCATCTTATGCACCATGTGAAGCCTTAGAGCATCTACTATCCAACCTTCCAAAGGAGGAACCAAAAGAAGAAGAACAAGAAAGAGAAGAAAGAAGAAAGAAGAATAAAGCTTGAAGACCCCCATAACAATGAATTCCTTTCTTAATTATAATTTAATTCATTTGTAATCGAGTTGTATAAGGGTAGAGCTTGCTACATTTGATATTTTGGTTTGTGCGGTGGTGCACCACAATGACCACTTATTCTTTTTTATGGTTAGCTTTATAAATTGGTTGATGATTTGTTTAGCTTTTGCATTAAGTGGCATGATTTTCCTAGTTTCTTCCTTACTTTATGTATGGCTGGATGTGGATTAGGCTCTTTAGGAAAAATAAATCTTTTACCCAACTTAACAATTCAAATTAAAATTAAATAACTCATAACATCACCTAAAGCTTAGGTTTAAAATCAAGATAAAAAAATTGCAACCCCTTATGGATGAGCATTTCTTTATAATATCATGCACAAATGAATCTTATTTCACTCTTGATTGGAGGGCTTCCACCTTTTTGAGAACTCGGCTTGACCTTTGAGAGTGGTGGAAACTCACATCCTCCCTTCTCATTGATTTTGCCCAATAATCGATTTCTCATGCATTAGTCATAAAATCCTAACTTGAGTCAAAATAATTATCCAAAAATGAAATAAAGTGAAATTTGAATTGCATTAGATTTAGGTCATTTGAAGCATGCTCTTTACATGATCTAGTCTCTTTAGGGAGTGAGTTTAAGGACTTAGTCTCTATAAATAAATAATAGCCTAGCTATCTTGCAAAGCATAAAGACTTGCCTACATGTATTTAAAATTATAGGAGGAGTTAGTTGGGGCCACCAGCGGTTGTAAGTCCAAGCTATCGGGTGATTTGTTCTCTCTTGGAGGCAAACCAATTACCCTTTTTGCCTTAGATTTAGGTTGTGCTTGCCCTCACCAAAGCTCCCTAGATTTAGGTTCTAAGGTTGCTTCTCCCCTTTGTGAGCCATAAGCATAATTCCTCACCTCTTAGGGATTTCCTTAATCTTATAAGGAATCTTGTGTCTAAAGTTCTAATGAAAAATTCTACTCAAATAAACTAAATCAATTTCTAAAATGTAAGCCCAACTATAGGATAGTTTGAGATGCTTTCTAGGTTTCCTAGCATCGTGAGTGCCTCCTACTTATTTCCCATTTTGGCTTCGATAATAACTCCCTCTTTTGATCAATCTCATTTTGATCTTGAAATATAAACTAATTGATTGATAGTCCTTCATATTGAAATGATCAAAGATAATGATCATTTACCTTAATCGAGTTTTCTAAGGGATCCCATCCCTTAGGATGTAATTAACTATGGGGCTTTCCCTTGTAGAACTTAACAAGCGGTTTAAAATAAACCATGCTTTATTTTTTTCATGTAAAGATGGGAAGAATCTTTGGTACATATATGACCCATCATCCTTAAGAGTCCTTATTGAGGTGATTGGTTCCATTAAAGGGTAGTGATTTTATCTTTCAAGATAGTACACTATTTTTTGATGACATATCGATCACCTGAATAAGTACATCTGGATCTACATGGCATCCTAAAGAGATGAATTTTTGTAAGGGCTCCTCTTTCATTTCTCCCCAAAGATTTGAAAGGCAACTCCATCATAAATTTTTCTAACAAATAAAGCTGAAATTGATTTGAGTTTGAAGTTTGATTTGAATTTAGGTTGATTTGAATTTGGAGTTGGTTTGAATTTGAAGTTGATTTGAATTTGAAGTTTGACTTGAAAGAAGGAAGTAAGGATTTGGTTCAAGCTATAGGGTAGGCAAGTTTTCCTAATACTCCAAAGGCATAACCTATTCCTTATGGCTAACTCTTCTAAGTCTCTAGGGTTAGTTAAGTGTTCACCTAATCACTAGAAGTTTCTTAAGACTAAGGGACTCTTAATGTCTAGAGGAGTCCTATGTCTAAGATGGAGAGGTTGAACTCACTCCAAAGTGAGGTCAACACACTCTTATCATAGTAAGAGAGAACTCTTGATTAAAGTTGGAAATAAACATATCTCGATATGAATCGATGTCTATGGTGTGTGTGGTGTGGTATAGATGTGTATGGGGAATAGAAGAGTAGTCCCGATCAAGATCCCATGGCTTCATCATCCCAAGACTACATTATTCTAGTATACTAACATCAAATAGCCATTATGTCTAGAGAGTCGATTATTAGCCATGGGTTTCTTCATTTCAGATATCCCGGCGGACTAGAGGTTTTGTAGGGATGTTCACATGGTGAACATAAGAAAACTTTCATCCATTAGAAAGTCATCGTGGTGCTGCTTAATGAGCATATGGGTTGGACTTACATCCCTCAAAATTCTTGTAGGATGTTCATATGGAAAATGGATTGATTGGATTTACATCTTTTTGAAAGTCATTGGGTATAGATTGTTTGTATGATGAACACATAGGACTTGCATCCCTTTGGAATGCTAGATTTATTAGGTTGTGCTCCCCACTGAACTAATAAATTGGACATGCATCCCTTTGGAATGCTAGTGGATATAGGTTGTTTGCATTATAGGATGTTCACATGGAAAATGAGTATATTAGACCTACATCTCTTAGAAGTGTCATTATGGTTTAAAGTTCACATCATGAACATAGGATTATGCTTACATCCATTAGAAATATAGTTTATATTTTAGAAGTTTGCATGGAGAATGTATAGATTAGACTTACATCCTCTTGAAATGTTATAATTTGTTTAGATATTCAATGGTAAAATATTAATTTGTGGTTGGGAACAACACTTTGACACTAAAAATATGGCACCTAGGTGCTATCATAGTAACTACGATGCTATTAAATTGGTGCTTTGGCATTGAGTAATTAGCACAATAGCATTAGAGGATAGGAATTCATGTCTTTAAAACTTGAGGGTTGGGCACCTTGGCGTTGTAATGTCGACACTACAATGCTTAAGATAGCAAGAGATTGGAATATTTTGATCAAGTTGAATAGTTGACCGCACCACAACATTGGTTATTTGGTAGTTCAAATAAGCTTGTAGATAGGCAAGCACTTTTAATTAGAAAGGAAAAACCTTTTCGACTAGCACTTTGCGTGTGTCGCACCACCATTCTACATCAATATCGACACATTTTTCAATTATAGGTAAATACAAAATTATTTAATAAATATTAATAAGTACTCTTTTTGGGGCATAGTAACCACTTTGATTGGGTGACCCCTAAGAATCCATGTGGAGCGTGATGGTCTTGGTCCTAAATTTTAGAAATTGAGATGCCGCGACTTACGTGAGCACTGGATCCAATCTATAAATAGGACCTTAAGCCATAAATATTTCATTCTAAAGCCTTGGTTACCTTTTGAAAATTCTTGCTCTCTTCCTCTCAACTTTCATTTTACTTTGGAAAAGCCAACATGCTAGCAAAATATCTTAACAAGGGAAAGAAGAGGGCAATTGTCTATGGCACTAATAGATTCTTTAGTGTATAGAAGGAATATCCCACCATAGTCTCTACACAAACATCTAATCTTGGAGAAGAGCTTCTTTAATCCAAGAAGAAGCATGGAGAAGATTATCAATGGCGAGGTTGGGAGAAGTTGGCTATGATAATGTATCTTTGCGTTGTCCCATGGTGCGGGAGTTCATCACCAATGCAAATTAGCACCAGATTAATTAAGTTTTCATCGGGAAAAACTAGTAAGTTTTGATAAATTAAAAGATGTTGTATATGATTAGTATCTATTCAATTATAATAATCATCTTGGTTTTGATGAAATACTTAATTTTCTCACTATTAAAAATTCTAATGTTTAGTGGAAAACACAAGAGGATAAAATTATAAATTTTCTTATCACTAGCCTCTCTCTGCTTGGCACTATTTTATTTCAGCCAAGTTAATGCCCTCTAGAAATATCGGTGAGGTGATTAAGAATATAGCTATTTTAAATTTTGCAATTCAAAAGGCTTTTACTATGGATGGAAGGAGGATTATTTATAATCTATTTGTAATATGCTTAATGGTAGTACTACTAGAGAGGTACAATTATCCTTCTTTAATTTCTTCTTTGTGTACAATGGGTGCACAAGGGGAGTCAGAACAAAGAAGTCTATGTACAAAAGGCTCCCTTGACTAAGAGAGTAATTGAAGGATTTGGCTTGAGGACTAAGGTGAGAGAAAGCTCATGCTCCTCATTTCAAACCCAAATCCTCCAAGACCTTAAACAAGCAACTTCTTAAAATTGGAGGACAATTCTTAAATTTAAGAAAAAGGGTTTGTGAAAGCGGTATGGTAGCGAAGATGAAATTTGACCACCATTTGGGTTAGTTGTAGCCATAGTTTTCATACATGTCTAAGTTTAACACATCACTTATTCATATGTTTGAAAATTGTGGTTTTCATGTGGTCAGTTCACTTCCTTTTACTGACCTCATTACCTTACGTGAGTAGTTTGCGAGCCGAAGAAAAGAAGAAGGAGGATGGCGATGATTATAATTATTTATTTTTCCTTTCACTTTTTTGTATTTTTTAACTTTTATTATTTAATAAAAGAGTCTTCATTTCAATCCTTTTATGTTTGTCTTTATTATGTGGAATGCTTTAGGATTTAAAATCTTAATAATAAAATCTTTAGTTCAAAATGAACAAATTAGGTGCTTAACACCTCGACATTGTAAAACCAATGTCATGGTGCCATTAGTTGAAGATAATAAGTTCTAAATCTAAGAGCGAACACCTTGACACTTCATAGCGTGACATTGTAGATATGAATTATTTTAAAATTAGAGAGATCTGTGTTAGCACTATCATTTTCTTACCTAAGGATTAATTTCTCAGGGTGTAATGCCTTGTTGTTGAATATCGCACCATGAAATTATCGGATGAATGACTAAAACTTAAATTTTCTTGAGGATGTAGTGCCTCGGTGTTGGAACATCAATGCCTTGGCATTGTATAGGCGTGCCTAAAATTCAATATTCTTGAGAGCTTCATGCTTTGGCACTAGAACA
Organism: Cymbidium sinense; assembly: GCA_021442155.1. Lineage (NCBI taxonomy): Eukaryota > Viridiplantae > Streptophyta > Magnoliopsida > Asparagales > Orchidaceae > Cymbidium > Cymbidium sinense. Next base: position 177,933,870 of record CM038216.1, on the reverse strand, counting down.
TCAACACCTTGGCATCGTGGAATGCACACCTAAGTTCAAGATTCTCAAGAGCTCGGTGCCTTTTTTCATCAATGCATAAGATTTAATACTTTTGGAGAAATTTAAATTTTTTGATAGCAAAATACTTTAACAATGCTAGGTTTCATAACTTTTTAGTGCATTAGCACCCTTCTCCCTTTCCTCGGATCCAAGATCAATGGAAGGATTTGTTTCACTGGAACCAATTTTGGACAAATGAACTTCAAGATTTAGTGCTTTGGTGTTGGAAATATAGTGCTACAGTGTTGTGTTAAAGAGGTAACTTCGAGAGGGTAGCATTGTAAGAATGACATTAACACGAGCTTAGCACTACTACACCAAATATTGGTGCATTGGTGCTATGGTAGCATCAGACTTCATTCCCAAGAGCTTAGTGTCATGGTGTTAGAACTTAGTGTCTCGATCCCACCTGAGGGAACTATATTTTTGAACCAAATTCTTAGAGAATTTAATAATATTTATAAAACTTTGGTGGCATAATACTTTAATAGTGGTAGATTTTATAATATTTTTGCACAAGAAGCACTCTTCTCTCTTATTCTAGATCCAAGATCAATGAAGTGAGGATTTTCATCTCACGTTAAAACCAAGTTCAATGGAGGAGGCCTTCAAGCATAAGATTTGTGAGATTCTTACAATTAAAATGCTTTTTAACAAAATAAAATTCTTCTCACTTACTCCATTTGAGATTGATGGAGGAAAGATTTTAATTTCTCACCTTTGGATCTAAGATTGATGGTCAAGAATTTTAGAATTTTCTTTTGGGAAGAAAAATCACTTAAAAGAACTTTTACTTGAAGTTTACAATGGTGCACTTTTCTTTTGCCTCATAAGAGAAGAACACACCTTGTATAGTGGTAAAATGCACGTAGAGAATAGAGCATTTGAGAGTGCTTGGAAGAGAGAGAGAAGGAGTTCAAAGTAATTGTAAGAACTATGAAATCCCAGTTAAAGGGAAAAAAAAGAAGGGGTAGTGGGTAGTACCCCTCCTTTATAAAGATTTTTGGGTAACCATTCACGCCTCTTGGGTGGTTTTGTCCCCCAATCGTTCCCCGGTGATTATCACTATTGGGATAGGAAGGGTTAACTTTTCCATTAAAAGCGAAGGCCGTTGTGGTAGCGCCTATGCCTGGGATCATAGTGTTGTGGCACTATGTTATTCAAGTAGACAACCATCGAGTGATATGCATTTCATGATTCTATAAGGCGGTGCTGCTAGATTGTGGCATCGTGGAGCCCCAAGATGAAATGTTCTATTTATTTTATTTTTCGATGCAAGGAAAATCATAATTTGAAATTTCAAAAGCGAACACTACAAAGTGGAAGAAGTTCTTTAGGAAGCCAAATGATATATATATATATATATATATATATATATATATATATATATATATATATATATAGTAGGAAATGTCCGTAGATTGTGGAATGCATAGTGGACGTTTCAACTATCCCATTATTGGGCTTTAAATTTTAGAATTTAAATTAAATTTTGAGTTAAAATTTTATTATAAGTTTAGGACTTATATTCTAGCGACAAGGCGTAAAAATGCCTATGGTTGAAGACTTACTCTAGTAGGATGCTTGGATCCTAAGTCTATAAATGCTTCTAACATAAGTCGAGGCTTAATTTAATTTCATTTTGGGAATTACCGGTTCTTTTTCTCACTTAAGAAAGAAAACCTACAGACTCTTCTAAATTTATAACTCATCCGGAAGGTCGTTAACACCACCAAAGCGAATTTTAAATCCACGATGTCAAGTCCCATGAATGTAAGATGGCTAGGTTGTTGTATTTTAGAAAGGAATCTATGAACTTAGATTTACTCCATAATCCATAAGATCATGTTGAGTATGATGTGCACCTAACCAATGCAATAAATTTTAACTTTTATATCTTGACTCATAATTCATTTAAGGCTTCTAGGGTATGCAATTTATGCACAAAGAGATGCAATTTTAAGTGGTCATGGGAAAAATCAAGAAGAGAACACATACTTCTCCGGAAGGTGGTCATCCTCAAAGGTCAAATGCCCCTTATGTGCAATGGGTGAAGCACCAATTCAAGAATTTAGAATAATATGTGCATGATTTACAAAAGTCGGTTGTCTTTAGTTGATTTTAAGTTTTTCTTAGGGTTTTAACTAATGTAAAGTTTCAAGTTTCTTTATTTTTATTTAAGTTGACTAAATTTAAGTTTGATAAAATCTTTAATTTTTCTAAGAGCCTAATGTCTAGCAATCATCACATAAAGCACATCACATAAATAAACCTAGAAAAGTAGGTTGATTTTTTTGTGCACCCAAAGTAAATTAAGACAAATTTAAATTAAAGAACATGTTAATCTACACCATTGTACAGAAAAAAAAGATAAAATGGGCAATTGAGGCCTTATATATCCCACCTAGAACTAAAGTCTAGATCTATGGGTCTTTCTGGATTGTCTCCTTCTTAAGAGACCTCCTTTTTACAGGAGACCACCAGTAGTAAGTTCAACTCTATTATTCATAGACCCCATAGATTCTAACTTCATTTTAAGCTCAAATTATTTTTTAAAATTTAAAATAAATTCTAAACCTTGAAAAATAAATGATAGGAAATGCAAATAACACACTAGTAGTTATATTTGTGAGCTTACGCTTAACATTAGTTGCTTTCAAGCCCACCTATCTTATCTGATGCTTAGGCACTTAAGCATACTTGCATGAAAAAACATTTATATATAATTTGTGGTGATCCCTTTTAGCACAACTCCTTGCATAAGATAGCATTAATTCTAGAAAGAACATCCTATCATCCAATCTAACATATATAATCCTAGGTATCCAGTCTAAAACATTACACTACAAAATAAATAATCCTTTACATCATATCAGAACATCATTGATTGCTTAAATCTAGGATCGATGACCTAACATTCTAGTGTTTAAATGAATTGGGTTTGTGTGGTAGGACAATACTAGGCCTTTTCTTAGATTCAAGTTTTATTTGGATTTAAAGTTTGTTACTTTATCATTGAATGATTTCAATTTAAGTGATTTAATGATTTTTAGTTTTATTTTCATTTTGGGTGCATTTTATGTTAAAATAAAATTAACTTTCAAGAATGAAGAATATAATAAGTCCCATTTGAAAGCCATTGATTCAACAACCTAAGTCGATGGGATGAAGTTTTCATCATGGTTGGATTTATTCAAAGGGATTTAACTAAGATCCTAAATATTTTAATGTTGAATTCATTAAATTATTTAATTTAATTTGAATTCAATTGTATTAATGTTTTAATTATGTTTTAATTTGATGTTTATTTATTTTTATGAGTTTTCATTATTTAATTTATTTGATTTAAATTGATTTCATTTATTCATTAATTTAGTGTTTACTTCCTTCACATGATTAGATTCTAGTGACTATATTTATTTGACTTAAATATTTCATTAAGGTTCATGTCTTTTATTGCATGTATTTATTTGATTTATTTGAATTTAACTTAACCCATTTAAATTGGTACTTTGATTTATTTTAGTTTAGGTTTTGGTTTCATTGTGTGTTAAGATTTTATTAATCAATTTGTTTATCAATTCATAACCTATGAGACTTAAGCTAGTTTGGACACCAAACCTAGGCCATTTTAAACTTTTAAGTATTTAGGTTAAATTAGTTTGGTTAATCACCTTCATTTGCAATTGAAATTACGTTATTCATTAACCTAAATGGATTTAAAGAATTCTCATATTAATGAATTTTCTCATTTGAATATGAAATTCATAGGTTAATAATTTTGGTTTTCATTAATAAATTTATCATGGCTTTGATAAATGATTAGCTTAGATATCAATTTTCTTTATTCCATTAAATTCTAAGTGCATGATTTATCAAATTCTTTAATTTTAGAGGTTGGAAAATTTAATTAAAGTGTTTTATTTTGATGTAAATGTTTTTAGTTGAGTTTTTCAATTTTCACAATTTTTATAATAATTTGATTTATCATTTCAATTATATTGACTTTAGGATTAAAATTCAATAACTTTGTATCCAAAGGTCAATTCGATTTGGAATTTTAATGGCAAGTTGGGTTTGCCATTTTAAGTTTCTAAAGTTTCACTTTAATTAGATGTATATTATATTTAATTTATATTTTAATTATTTAATAAAATATAAATTAAAGCCTAAATTAATATGAATTATTAAGAGTTTTTTTTTCTTAATTCCTCTTTGTAAGATGCATCCATAGAGAGTTCATTTGAAATTTTAGAGTTTTGGTTGATTTATTATGATTTCTAAGGTCAAGTTAATTAATTAGAATAATTAGTTCCATCTACCAAATTAGTCCATTTCATAATTTACTGAATTTCAAAGAGTTTTAATGAAATGTTTAAGTTCATTATGGTTTATGATGATGATTTGAATTATTTTCATATTTTTTATGATTTTCTTAATTTAAAATTACTTTATTTTAATAAAATTAAAGTTTAGGATTGGAAATTCCATATTTTTTTTTAATTACACTGCAATAAATTATAAAACATTTCTTTAAGTTCAAGTGGTTTTGAGCTTAAGTATAGTAATACGTTAGCTATCCCAATTAATGTTGATTATACACCTTATTTATCTCACCATTTGATTTGATGATAACAAAGTTTGTATAATAAAACTTATTATCTTTTGCATAAATTATCGACATTAATCATTATGAATGTCATTCTTAATTAAGATTTATATTGATGATAAATATAAAATCTTGAAGCTACTAATTAATTTAATTCAAGTGATCTGGAAATTCTTCAAACCTAGATTCTCAATCAAATTTGGAGGTTAAAGTTGTTGGACTTGAATTGGTTGAGAATTTTCTAGAACTTACAATAATAAGTCAAATAAGAGCTCAATAAAATATAATTAATGATTTAATCATTTCAAATTAATTTATTTAAATTATTTTATTTTTTTTGTACATATCAAAATTGCATTATTCGTGATACATCTATTTTGGATAACATGAACTAAGTGCATGAGTTTAAGTATCATTTATTGTGCTTTTAAGTAAGATGAATTTTTTCATACTTCATTAAATCACTTCCATACTTAAACTATATTATTTATCCATTTATTTCTAGCATGAGAATAAAATTATTCTAGAATTATTTTGATTATCTTTTATCTCTCTATTCTTTTATTTTCTCTCATACCATCATTATCATCCAAGTTGGGTTTTGGCCAAATTTTCCATTTAAATTTTATTAATAAATTATGTGAGAATTATTCAAAGTATTTTCATAATAATACCCTCATTATTTTAATTTTAAGCGCATTCATTTGAATTTTGAATTTAAATTAATTTGAATTTAACTTGATGATTCATTGTCATATAAGTGCAAAATTAATTTTAACCATCTAGAATGATTTTTCCAACCTTAGCATGATTTATTTTAGCTAATTTGAGTTTAATTGAATTATTTTAAGTTAATTCAAAATTAATTTCAAATGAGCCATGTATTTATTTACTTTCCTATTTATACTTGACCATATTGAAAAGTATAGTTTGGGTTGTGCTTACGGTGTAGGAAAGTACATATTTGGGTTGTACTTTCCTGTTGGAGGGTTTATGAGATTGGTTGTAATCTCATTTAATTAGTGAATTCATAGTTAGGGTGAACCATGTGAAAATCCTTGTGCCTCTTATCTCTTTACTTTTCTATAAAGTTTTAAAATTAAGTTTTAATTAATAATAAATTAAAATACCCAATTCATCGCTCTGGGTACCATAGCCTCTTAAAATCAACTTAGCCTAAGTTCAATTTGATTTAATTTTTAATTAGAGTATGTTCGCTAACTTAGCCTAAGTCCTAATTCTTGGTTTTATAGATGATGTTAACCTCATTCAAAAAAATTGGTCAAAAATGGGCACCCAACATGTGTACGCACATATTTTGTTGATCAAACTAGTCAACAAAATCACAAGCATATGTTTGAACAAGTTTAGATTCAATTTTGAAATTTGAATTTAATGTTAATTTGAGATTTTATTTTAATTTGATTGTAAAAGATAGACAAAATAATGTGAATCTATTTTGATTTAGAATGATTTATTCTTTTCAAAAACTTAGATCTACTAAGTTTTAAGAAATGTAAAGATCTTATTAGGAAAAGACTCAATTAGGAATCTAATTCTAACATAGCTAGAGATGCCTTCAAGGGACTTATTCTCAATCTAACTATGTAACTTTTCTCTAGAGAAGGATACCACTGGGGATTTACTCTAATTTGGTTAACTATTAGGAAAGGTTCTTTTAAAGACTTGATTCCAACCTAAATATGAGCTAGGAAATAGGGGCTTTTAACAACTTAATTTCTAATCCTTAAGATTTTGACTAATAGGTAGGGTTCACATGAATTTAATTCCTAACCAAAATAGTATATAGGAATGTGGTCACATGACTTATTTCCAATCCTTAATTTCCTTTTGTTTTGAGCTAGAAAAGGTGTCACAATGAGTTGAATCTAATCTAGTAAAATTCAGCTAATTAGAAGGGGCCTTCAATGGCTTAATCCTAACCTATATAATTTGAAAAGGAAAGGGGTTATAATGACTTAACTTGATCTTATAATGGATGCGCTAAGAGACTTACTCTATTTGATTACTTGAGAAGGGGTCTTCAATGGCTTAATTTCTTTTTAAATAACCATAATGAGAAAAGGGGCCTTTAATGACTTAATCCTAAACCTCAAATTTTTTCCTAGTCAAAGGGGTCTTGATGACTTAATCCTAACCATATAATCTATTTTGATAGAAAGAGGTCTCGTGTCTTAATTCTATCCTTATCATCTCAAGGATGCTTACTAAGGACTTACTCTTTTGGTTAACTATTAAGATGGGGCCTTTAATGGATTACTCCAACTTAAATAGTTAAAAGGGAGGAAAGGGGTCTTAATGACTTGATCCAAAGCCTTAAATTTTGACTAATCGAGAGGGGTCTTAATGTCTTAATCTAACCTAAATAGTTTAATTTAGAAGAAAGGGGTCTTGGTGACTTAATCTATTCTATGAATCATAGGACTGGTACCATTAAAATCTTGCTCCAAACCTAAGAAATTATATAAGTAGACTTAAAAAATTATGCATTAAAGGGTTCAAGAAAATTTGCAATAATTTAAAAGTCATTACACAAATTTAAAAATAGAATAGTGTTTGTATCTAGATAATTTGCAAAACATACAAAGATTTTATTGATGATCATTTTAAAATTGAAGTAAAAATTTAAACATTATATTTCTTTTGGTAACATCCATTTATAGGTGGCATTAGATGTTCACCATTATAAGTAATTAATTGATAAGAGCCTCCTTTATAAACTTTTTCCCCATGAGATCCTTCCTAGGTTGGTATGAATTTTCTTTCCATCTTGTGAGCTAAAATTGGTCGCTTAAGAACCAAAACTAAATTTCCTAATTGGAAAGTTCTAGGATGGACAAGCTATCGTGCATGAACCATATGAGATTAGTACATTTCAAATCTTATTGAGCTTTCACACTTTTCTTCAAGGCCTTTAGGTTCTTCCAATCGGTTTGTGATCTGCTATTGTAATGTTGCTTTTAACTATTATTCTCATAAAAGGTAATTCCACTTCCAATGGAAGAATAGCTTCGCCCATAAACCAAAGAATATAGTGTAGATTGAGTTGGTATCCTATATATCGATACATAAGGCTTCAACCAACTTTTCATGCCATTAATGCTTATTTTTATCAAGTGTCTTTTTCAAAATTCTCACAAGAGTTTTATTGAATGCTTCATAATCCATTTTCCCGTGGTAATAGATGGTTGAATATTTCCAATCAATTTTGTGTCTAGCCACGTTGTTTTTAATTTAGTGGACTTCAATGATAGACCATTATCGAGATATAATTCAATGAGGAATGCTAAATCGATATGCAATATTTTTTTGAAAGAATTTAAGCACATGATTTGCCTTCACTTCTTTTAGTGGAATCACTTCAAATCACTTAGAAAAATAATTGTGGCTAATATGAAGTGATGCCCATTTGATGAAGGAGGATTAATAGGCCCTATGAAGTCGCACCAACTCAAAGGGCCAAGAGTCCATAGTTGGGTGTAGTACATTATGAGACTAATGTAGGACTTCACCATGTATTTGGCATTGATGACATTGATGTGCAATTTCCATACAGTCTTTTAACATCAAGGACCAATAATATCCAAGTATTTTTATTTTTAATTTCATTTTGGGTCTAGATTAGTGAGCCACATAATCCAAAATGTTCTTTAAGTATGATCTTATGGGCTTCTTATTTGTCTAAATATCATAGCCATATTTGATCAAATGACCTATGATACAATATATTATTGATTAAAGCGTATGATAAGGCATGTTTCTTAATTTGATTTGCTAATGAATTATCTTGTGGGAGCCTCCCGACTTTAAAAGTCAATGAATGGTTGTCTCCGCTCTCTTCTTGACCTTCAAAGATTGGCTACCCTTTGCATTTTAATTTTTCTATTCATGTAATATAACTCTATAAGGGATATAACTTATTGCTTTTGAACTTATATAGAGATATAAATTCTTTTTCAAGATATGCAATTTCTTTGGCAAGTTTAGCCAAAGCAAGCTATAAATTATCTTTACAAGATATTCTATACAAAGTGACAAATGGAATCTTTTCAATCAATTTTATTATGTATTAATAATAACTAAAAGCTTAGGGTGAAAAATCTTATAGATACAATTTACTTGACTAATAACCAATTGGGAGTCCCAAAAGATCTTAATATTTTTAATTTCTATAAGGATAGCTAACTCTAGCCATAAGAGTCTCATATTTAGCTTCATTATTTGTATAGGGCTTAGAAAATGATAGGAATATCATATTATTCTATAGTTATAAAATCAATCCAATCTGCCTTCCCTAAGGATAGAAGAATTTAATTAATTATTTATTTTTGATGATGTTGCCATCAAAAAATCCCAAGTGGCATTAGGTTCCTCCTCTAAAGTCATGATCTGTTCATCTAGAAGATCACCATTTAAAGTAGAACCTCGTAGAGGATGTTCTAGTAAGAAGTCACATACAATTTGACCATTTATAGCATAGAGGAATAAACATGCTAAATGTGTAACAACGTCGGCGGGTCATGAGATATTATAAAGATTTACTCTAGAAATCAAATTTACTTTATAAGAAAGCATGTAATGCCTTATTTTTTTTGAGTAGTGACTAAAGCTAAACATTACTTTTCAACAAATTATAATTTATTTCATGTGGATGAGTGCATAACTTAGATAATAAAGAGCATTTTTATCTTCTTCATTAACTTGGCCTAGTAGAATCATCTAAGGTTGCAATATATAGGATTAATGGCTTCCTAGAGTAAAGCCAAAATAGGGGTTCATCAAGTATTACTTTAGCTTTCAAATGCACTCTATCGTTTCTAATCCCAAATAAATTTAGAATCCTTTTAGTTAATGCTTTAAATTGCTAGAATCTTCCGATAAGTTTGATATGAATCTTCTTAAATATGCTAGCCTACCTTGGAATGATCTTAACTATGTATGACTTCTAGGTGTTTCTATGATGTCTTTAATCTTTTAGGATCAATTTCAATCCCACGCCTCACTATAAATCTTAAAACTAAAGTTACCCAAAGGCACACTTTAAGGGGTTCATTTTAGGTTGTAATGGCACAATCATTTGAAAATGATCCTTAAGTCATATAAATGATTATCTTTTACTTTACTTTATTGACTAAATCATCGATATAACATTCCACTTGGTTATGAATTATGTCATCTAAGATTTTAGTCATCGCCTTTGATAGGTACGACATTTTAAAAAAATTGCATGACCATGTAATGGAATTTCCCAATAGGAGTTGAATGATGTATGCTTTTCATCCTCAAGACATATTTATTTTCTTATACCTAAGATCCATCTTTGAATGAAAAAATTTCATGTGAAGAGCTATGTCAACCATAAGTTCTAGTATGAGCAATGGGAACTCATCTTTGAGACAAGCCTTTTCAAATCTCTAAAGTCAATGAAAATGCATATTTGACCATTCTTTTTCTTTTCCGACAATACTTGCTACCCAAATAGGGCATTGCTCTTCTCGTATAAATCCAACTTCAATTTTTTGACTTTAATAATGACTCGCTATTCAATTTCTAGATGCGCACCTAGGAGCTTGCTTTATTGGGATAGCATTAGGTTTAATCTCTAGTTTGTGAACTACAACATCTGGAAATAAACACGGAATCTCATTATAATTCCATGCAAAGCAATCTTTATATTCACAAAGTAAACTAATCAACTCTTGGAATCTTTTGGACCCAATAATGAACTAATAAAAGTTGTCCTTAGGTCTTCATCAATTCCTAGGTTGATCTCCTTAATTTGTCAACAATGGATTTTATTTTTCTTTAAATTCAAGGGGCACACTTTGAATTAAGCAATCATCTAGATCACTATCATTTAATATTTCAAAATATAATTCCTCTAAAAGTTAGAAGGAATTAAAAAGATCAAATTCCATATAATTATATATCATTAAACAATGTTCCACATTATTTAAAGGTCCAATGGTACTAAACCCAACCTCCATCTTTGGATTTTAAATTTTTATTTTTAGTACTCTATAAGCTTTTCATGCGTTGAGCTATATCTTTGAGCCAAGTATTTGAAATATAACCACATCTTATTAAATTTTTAACACAATCAATATACCAAACAATTGAAAGTTCTATTATTTTATTTGATGATGGATCTTCATGTTTTTACATCTACGAGCTTGGAGGTCCGGGTATATAATAAAACTTAGACAATCTTTCCATTTCTTCAAAAAATGTCGCCACTTTGACTTCTAACCTGAAATTTTATTTTGAGAAAAGAGGAGTTAGAGTCAAAGTGTCCACATATTTTTTCAATCTTTCATATATAGATAGCTCAGGTTCATTCTTTAAAACTTGGATTTATTCTTCATCACTATTTGATTCTAATAAAATTTTAAATTTTATTAAGCATCCTTTTGATTGGATTCTTCATCGAAGGATTCTAATCAATTTGTATTATGGGAGGTTCTTTTCTTTTTCCTCCTTTTCTTTTCTTCTTCTTTTCATTGATATGACATCTTCTTTTCTTTTCTTTGATACTTTAATATAATAAATTTCATAGGTTTAGATACTTACCTTTTAGGCATATAATAGGTAGCATCTTCATAAAGTTCAATCTCATGGATAGAGAATGGTTGTATGTCACCTTTTATGGTGTACTCTACTCTATCTAAAGTGTACTTATTACATTGGAGGAGTGATAAGGGAACCATTCTATATTCATGTATTCATGATGTCAATGAGCATTAAAGGATGTCTTTGAGTCAATAATGAAATTTTTCTTCAATTTTTTAACCCATTTATTTCTACCAATAGAATGATTGAATCTATAGATTTCTCTAGTTTCATTAAACCCCTTAATAATCTTTTTATCTAAATTGAGTCTTCTAGTGTCAATCTTGGAAAGATAATGTTATGGAGTTCATAATGTTGATTAAAGTGCTAGGATTAACAAGAACTCTTGACAACTTGAGATTTTTCACTTTGATGAAAATATAAAGGGGACGACAGGTGATATGGTCACCAAAAGTATATCCTATTAGAAAAGGTGACTCCAAGGATCTCCATGAAATAGCAAGCCTCAACTGAAGTTCCGCTAGTTACATATATCTCTAGATTGAGTAATGCATGCACTAATGATTCTCTCATTTCTTTTGATAGAACAAGGGCATCATATATATTTAACTTAGTTAGAACAACTAGCTTGACTACTAGATCTTGTTGCAAAGTTTCTAAATTTTGATCAACAATTTGTTTTTCTTTATCTTTGGGAGGAGGCGATGAGGTGGTAAAATCTTTTCATTATGGAGATTAACCTGTGATATCTCCGTGGGTGGTATCAACCTATCCTTCATCAATAATATCCTTTTCCAAAGATTTGTAAAATCTTATAGCTCTATCTCTATGCTAATAGGGGTTACCTAACAAATCATCCATAGGACTATTAGTGTTCCACCGATTCATAAAATGCAACAACATGAGAATTTTCTTTTCATTTTTTTATTTTTCTTTATTTTCAACACATTCATGAGAAATGGAAAGAATATAAGAAATTCCTTTAGAAGTAGACTTTTATTAATATCTTTAAAGTGTGTACATGAAAATAAATAAATGTAAGGACTAGCCTTTCCATCATCATCATACAAACTCTATTAGATACAAGAGATGTCCCTCCTCCCCACTCTTTCTAATCATCCGAACATCCGTGATATTGAATATGGTCGAGGTGGAACTAAATCTTCTTACTTTGGTAGATCAATTTGGATGATCTTCTTTGGGTCTTGGATTTTACATTAAAATTTTAAATTTTTTATCTAATAATTTTTTAGAGGAATGGGATAAGACTATATCCCATTCATTTGAAGGAGAAATATTATAAGAAGTAGAAAATCATCTGTAATAATCTTAATAGACTCTTATCTAGGGTCCACAAGGTACTCTTTAAGGATTATCACTAGCCCTCTCTTAAAGTTCTTTCAAGCCGCCTTGAAATTGAAGGCGTCTTCAATAGTGTGACCCAACATCTAATGATATGGATAGTAGTTTAGTCATTCACTTTTGACATCCTTTGGTTTTTCAAATCGGTAGTTTGAAATATGGCTTCTTTTTTAAATTTGTGAAAATTTCCTCACCATCTCTCTCTTAAAAGAATAAGTCTAGCTCATTCTTGTAGGCTAGAGGCTTTATTTTTTGATTGTCTTAATAATAAATCCCTTTAATAGGAAGTCACTTGATCATGAATATTTCTTAGAGTATTTCTATAGCGTGTTGCTCTTGCAATTGTCTCACACTTTAAGCTAAGAATCCTCCATCTTAAGATGTAATCAACTAAGGATTCACCTTGCTTGTTTTTCAACAACTAGATCACCTATAATAATGTGGTGTTGAGTGCTAGTGAACTTCTTTATAAACATATTTTCTAGTTTAGTAAAGTGTATTAACTATTTGGCATTTCAACATACCAATCAACCCTAATTAAACTCGACGGTTTGCTTAAATAACAAGGGATCACTTCCTTTGGCATTGCAACAAATCACCAAAAAATGTGCCAAATGCTATTCTTACCATCCCATCAAAACCTTTAAAGGAAGGAGGTACAAATCCTTTAGGATAGGTACAAAGTCATATTCCTCGTGATAAGGTTTACCCTTTGTACCACAAGATTGTACTAATGCTTCCTTTACTTGTTGCTCCACAAGAAACTTTTGGTTGTTTAAGAGTTAAATCATTCATTATCTTATGTTGTTCTTGATGATGTTCTTCCAAACCACCTCTTCTCATCCATGGAATGGGATTCATCCAAATGTTGAAGAATGATCGGGAAAGACTGAATCATACTTTGGAGTGATTGCATGGTGGCAATAATTTTCTCCATCTTCCTCTTCATCCTCAAAATATGGTTGTCCTTCTTTTATAACTAAAGGATCAACTTGTTGTATGATCAAATACAAGATTCTCATGTGTTTCTTTCACTCTTTTTTGATGATCTCGTGTCATCCATGAAGATATGTACTATGGGTAGCCTTAGGTCATCATCTAGCAAATCATCCTATTCATATGTTTACTTTTTCTTCATCTTCTCTAATAATATCTCTACTTCTTCTTTTGTAAGATGAAGTGGAATTCCTTGCTATTAAGGATAGCTTCGATCCTTCTTCTACATCCATGGATTTCATAAAGGAAATAAGCTTACATAAAGGAAATTCATTTCATTTATTTAAATTTGAAAGCATGAATGCATGAAATTGAATGACATACAACATTTAATTTGCTTAGAAAGAAATAATTAAATATCAACACATGATTCATTCAATTAAACTAATTCCTATGAACAATCATATTAAATAAACCTATTTAAAGAAAACCAAAGTTTCTTTATTAATCTATGATTTGGAATTTTGATTAAGTTGAAAAGGAGAACTTATCATTTGCTATTTTAATCCCATTCCCACATTAGTAGTTTTATTTGGTTTAAAAAGGTAATTAAGTGGATTTTATGAATTTGTTGAGTTGGATCCTTAATTAAATCAATTAATTACCCTTACCTATGTTTCTTTAATTTGATTAACCACTTGATTATGAGCCACAAATGAAATGAACATGTGAGAAATAAAAAATTGTAATGCTACTACGACCTAATGCAAATGGCTCATGATTAAAGTGTTAATTAAATTGAAGAACCCAATTAATTACTTTTATGATTTTCTAACACTTATGGGTTAATCATAATTTCTTAAAGGGCCTTTATGTTATTAAACACATACAGGAATCTTAATTCCATTACTAATTATCTGATATGATTATGATTTTAATTTTATTAATTAAACACTTTAATTAACTAATTAAACTCTTAATTAATCCCATTTTAATTAATTTTTCTTTAAAGAAATTGACTTAGGAAAAGAGGTTAGGAGGTCCATGCCCCATTCCCTTGCCCATTCACTATTCAATAGTGATTAGTGTGCTTAATTAATTAATTTTCATTATTTAAGAGGTTAATTAATTAATTAAACTAATTAAGAGAGTGATTAGGGCTTAAATAGTCAATTATTCTAATTAAACAAGCAATAAATCCTAAGAACATTATGGAGGCAGTCATCCCATTAAATTATCCATAAGTTTGGGATTAATTACTCAAGTAATTAATGAGTAATTAAGCTAATTAAGTTTTCAATTAATAATTAAGCTTTAGCTTATTCAAAATGAATTAGATTAATTTTAAATAAATCTTTTCTAAAATATCTTCAAAATAAGTATTTATTTGTATTTTTTATCTTTCTATAATTTATGAGTAATTAAGCTAAGTTTTCAATTAATCCTTAATTGCTTTCTATTCAAAATTATTTAATTTTAAATAAATCTTTCTAAAATATCTTCAAAATAAGTATTTATTTGTATTTTTTTTATATAATTTATTATGAATTTATAGTTTTAGCCATTAAAATAAATTAATTAAGCCTAATTAAGCCTAATCCTGTTGCCGACCGCACCAAGACATGGCGTGCTTTCCACGTGGCAAGTAAGTTGGTTAGTTAAAATTGTCCAACTCGCTTTCTTATTCACCGTCCGATCTAAGATCGGATGGCCGATTATCAACCAGTTCTTAAAGATTTAATTGAATTAATCTAGATTAATCATGAAAATATGTTCCTATCACGAAATTGATGGTGTGTGATCCATCATCTCTCAGCGATGAGAGATGAAAATTGTCTACTTTCTCTCAAACCTCACTCAGCTTAGATCAGTTGGGATTCAACCCACACCTTCATGAAGTAGATTCAAGGAATCTATTGATTGGATTTGCATGACATAATAATTTTCTTCAAAAGGAATCTAAACCCTCCTCTTTTCCCTTGGCAGTCCTGGAAGCTGGTCATGTTGGTGAGGTGGCTCGATGGCCGGAGGTCTTGGTTGGTGGCTCAAGGTGGCGCTCTTCCTTGGATCTAATGGGTTTGACTTGGTGTGGGAAGGTGAGTTAACTCACCTCCCCTTGTCCAGCTAACCCACTAGGGTTGGACTAGGTGGGTAAGTCGGATCCTCATTTGGGTGTTTGATGGCTTCCAAGGGGAGGGTTGACTTGCCAATTTAAGTATAATCCCATGTGGGAAGGAGAATCCAATGGGCAATGGCTTTGGATTGGACCCAATACAAGTTGGGCTAGTTTGGGGCTGACCCAAGGTTAGTTTAGGATGGGTTGGATTAGGTCCCATTGGGTTTGGGCTAGTTCAAGTGGGTTTAGCTCAATTTGACCATTATAGGTCTAATTGGCTGGGTAAGTTGGGTTGACCAATTGGTAAAATTAGCAAACTAAGACTTGGTCAAGTTTAAATGATGATTTGAAGTATTTTGGTTTACTTCATTTGATTTAATTTGGCTTAGGTTTGATTTTGGCTCATTTGGATTCATGTAGGTCAAATGGGTCAATGATATTTGACCAAATTGGCCAAATTAGCTTGGGTTAAGGGTGATTCATATTCAATTGGTTAATTGAAGATGATTGTAGGCTTTGGTTTGAATTAATTTGGATTTGGTTTGATTTAGGCCAATTTGACCTTTAGGTCAAATTGGGCTAAATGGTCAATTGATTCAATTGACCAAATTGGGAGCAATTGCTTTAGTCAAGTTTAACAGTAGTTGGATTAAACTTGAGCCTTTTGTTGCACCAATCAATATGTTAGATCATGATTTGACCTAATTTGGTCTTTTAGGTCTAATTGGTTTAGGTCTAATTGGGTCAACTTAGGTCAAGGCCAATATGTTAGATTTGACTCAATTGATGGTCAAGTCATGTTCAATCATTAATCATAGGTTTGTGTGAATCAATGGTTTCAATTAATTTGGCTTGTTAAGATTTGGCTAGTTTTTTCATGTAAGTTAAGAGTGTTGACTTGGTCAAATGACCGGTTGACTTAGTTTGTAGGGTGATCAACAATCATCTTAGGAGATTTTGGTATGCTTGGTTCAATCCAATTTGGGTTGGATTGGAATTTGGCTCAAATAGGTCCTTTAGGCCACTTTATGTCAAATGAGCCTATTAGGTTTAGTTGAGTAGATTTTGGGTTGATTTGGATTTAGTTGAGTTTATATATGGATTTAGGATTGGTATATAGCTTTGATTGTAATTGATTTGGGTTCAAATGGGTTTTGGTTCATTTGGATATTTCAAGTCAAATGGGTTAAGTTGATTTGATTGATTGATTTTGGCTTAATGATTGTAGATTTGATTTATATTTGTGGTCATGATTGAAGGAATAATCGATTTATAAGAAAATCAATTGATTTTGGTTTGAACCGAAGGGATTTTGGCAAAGTCCATAGGATTAAATTAAAGGGCTTAGTTTGGATATGATTTGAATTAATTTTGGTTTAGTTGGGTTGATTTGTTTGTAGATTTGAAATTGATTGAAGGGTTGAATTGATATTTGAGAAAATCAATTGAATTTTGGATGAGTTTGGATGAGTTTGGACTGACAAGGCTAAGTCCATAGAATAAAATCATACTTAGGGGGGGGTTGATTTGATTTGATATTTAATTTGGATTTGGTTATAGGTTTCAATCATTTGATTTGGATTTAGATTTGAATGAATTGAATTTGAGGTTTGGTTTAGGCCAAAGAGGTAGCATAGATTAGATTTAGGCCATAAGGTAGGTAAATCTCCTTATGTCCTATAACATAGCCTAATCTTATGATTAACCATTCTAAGTCTCTTGGCTTAGGTTAAGTGTTCACATAATTGCTAGAAGTGTCTTATGACTAAGCAAGTCTTAGTATCTAGAATACTCCTAAATCCAAGAAGAGGAGATTGAATCTTCACTCCAAAAGTAAGGTCATAGGGTTCAATTTAATTTTGATTTTGGTAGCATTTCATCTTGGTAATGTTTATATTTTTTATACTCAACACGATCATGTTCTTTTCTCTTGCTCTAAATCTAAGATCGAGAGAGGAGAATCTTGATTTTGCACTAGATCTAAGATCATTAGTGGATTTCTTCAAGATTTCTCTATAGGCGATGAATCATATAAAAGAGATTTTTTGCTCAAAGTTTTACCTGGAATCTAACCTTGTGCAAGAAAGAAATCATGCAGAGGCACTTTCAATGGAATGTAGTAGAGAGGGAATAGAGTGTGCAAAATAGAAGAAGAAGAAGAAGGAAGAAAGGTTAGCCCTCCCTTTCTCTCATAGGAGTTGGTCTTCCATCGCTTCTAGTCCCCTATCAACTACTCCCACTCTCCAAACCGCTCTCACTCTCCCTGCAATTATCACCGAGGGGATGATTGTTAGTGGGAGTGATTGGTGTTTTCTAGGCTCTTTAAACTTAAAAGCTATGGAGCTAGTGCCTAAGCTCTGGGTTTGTAGCACTATGGTGCTAGAGTCGGATGTGCATTTTTTAATATTTATTATTTATTATTATTTTTGTGTTGCAATTAGTATTACTAGTTGACTTTCACCTAGTTTAATTATGTAGGATCTAAATTTAGATCACTTTTATTGCATGTCTTGAGGTAAGTAACTATTATTTATTAGAGGATAGATGCACTCTTCATTATTATGGCCATAATTTAGTGTTTGTACTTGATTTTTAGCTATTTGATAGTGTTGAAGTCTTACCATTGAAATTTCATTTACTATGTTGGAAGGTTTTCATTTTGTCATGATAAATTAGTTACATCATATATTTTCTTTAACCTGAAATTATTGATGCACATATTCATGTACAATTAATATCTATTAGCAATGTAACATTTATTTTCATCGACATCATCCTTTTAAATACCATAAATTTTATATATGCAAATTCACATTTTAAAGAATAAATATTGCTGGTCATATTGTGATTGCCTTTATTAATCACTTGTTGATGAGATATGAATATTCTTATTAGTAAAATAATAATTATGTTGTTATTAAGGTTCTTTTGTTATGGCTAGGACCAAGTGGTCTTTAGAGAAATTATTGAATTTTCATAGGATTGGTACTATCTTTCTTAGTTCAAGAATCATAGAAAATCAACTATTTATGCATTCATATATATATATATATATATATATATATATATATATATATATATATATATATATATATATATATATATATATATATATGCACAATTGGATGCTATTAGATAATAATGAGTGATAGATGAGTCATCAATAGACTTAGTTGAGCATACCTAATGTGATAGTATTCTAGCATAAGAATGCATTGTTGTAGATTTTTCTTGTACATGATCATAAGTGTAAGTAGCATAAGTATAGTATATGCTTTCACTAATTCACTACAACATCAAAATTTATAAACCGATGATAAAATTTTTTTCTAGTTTTGATCTTGCAATTGTTCATGCCACATGCCCTAGACCTTCACCATTTATATTTTAATAAATAGTGTTAATAAATAAGTACTTTCATACACTAGGCAAGTATCATCCTAATGCATACTTTCATACTTGGGAATGTACAATCCCAACACATACATTCTACAAAAAAAGTACAACCCTAACATGTACTTTTCTACACTGGAAAATACAACCCCAACAAGAGGTTCAAAATAACAAGAAAAGAAGCTAAAATTTGAAATATCTAACTCTCAATTTTAAAATAATTTTACACTCAATCCCGCTAAATAATATTAAGACAAAATCGATTAAAGAGCTCAAACTTATATTTACATTTAATGAAATTGAATGAATTTGAAAGCTTTCAAACACAATGTGCAAAAGTAAAATATGAAGATTAAAAGCTATTGCAGAAAATGTAGGTTGATAGTACAAAATAAAATTCAACAAATCAAAGTTTATGAAAGCCTTATAAATATAAAACTAGTTAAATAAAACCAATGAGAAAATCTTTCAGATCTTTTGAAGAAGGAATGAAAAGAGATCAAGAGAATATTTAGACAATAAAGCACATAAAACTGTTCATTTAAATTAAACCAATGAACTTAAATATTCAAGAGAATAAGTGAAAGCAATTTTCTTACTCAAGTCCTTTGTACAAAGAGATTTATGACTTGAAAGTCACTTGAAAGATGATTTGAAAAGAACTTTAGAAAATATTTGCCAATATTAAAATATATCCTTTTAATTAACACAACACAAATGTCAAATATTTTAAATATAAAATTTATGAAAGATAATAAATTTGAGAAGCCTTAAAGAGATTATTCAAATTAAATATTTTAAAGCATGAAGATGAATAATAAAATATTATAGAAAACCTTAACCATAAAGCACATAAATCTTTTAATCCAAATCAAACCAATGAGTCATAAGATTGAAATGAAATAAATACTCTTACTTAAGTCTTTGTATGTGTGAGCAATGAAATCAATTGACATGGTGTGAACTTTTCAAGGCTTGAAAATGGCTTGAAACTTAGGAATATGTTCACCACTTGGATATGGATGAAGTTAAGAGGAGAGGAGATGGACTTAAGCATTTGTTCTTAAAGCTTTCTCTAATGTGCTTCGGTCATGGTGGAAGCACTCAAGGATGAATATTTTACAACAATGGACAAGAGTTACTACAAAAATATGACTAGCAAGGGGTTGGCCTAGTTAAGAGGGACCAGAGAAATTAATTTATGAGATCATATCTTTTAAATAGAGTTAGGATCAAGAGAATTTTAGGCAAGCCAAAGGAGAAGATGAGGGAAATAATGAGAGGAAAAAATTAATAAGGAAAGGATTTGATTTAAAAAAATGAGCAATGCAAAATAAATTCAAACAAAATGATTGAATTTCAGCTAAGAGAGAGAGAGAGAGAGAGAGAGAGAGAGAGAGAGAGAAAGCATATGAATCCAAGCAATAAAAGGATAAAATCTAATTTTCAGAAATGGCAAAGACAATTTATTAAAATTTAAAATCATTTAATTTCAAAATTCAAACAAATAAATTTGATAAATTCAAATAAGAGAAATATTATGAGAATAAATTGAATAAATCCCACATAAATTATCATTCCAAACCATAGAAGGGTTGTTATTATCAAATCAAATGGTGAGATACGTAAAATATATACTCAATAATCTTCATATTTAAAATTGGAGATCTTGTAATTTCTATTAAACCCCATGCATGTTGTAGTATTTCCTAATTTAATTTGTATTTCATATATCTCTACAATTGAGAAAATGGTGTGGTTGAGAATTTTGCTAAATAAATTTGGTATTTATAATATGCATTGAAAATATTGTCAATGAACATGAAAGTAATGGTTTATTTATCTATAAATCAAATATTCAATGCACTTTGATTTTATTACAACTAATAATTATTTAAAACCATAAAATTGAGTTTTGATGCAAAAATGATAAACCTAGTTTATCAACCCAAATTTGAGAGGAAAGGGGAAAAAATCTTGCACTTTAGGGAGAATTGGAGAGGCAATGTCTGTAGAGACCTAGAGAGTAGTAAGCATCGTCGAGATTTAGAGGCCAAACTTGAGAAGAGGTAGGTTATCACATGTGAGCGAAGGACACAACAAATGATGGGTTGGGAAATAGACATGAGAATTGGAAATTTCAAATAAGAAAATATAAATGTAAAATTTATATCTAAAAAATATTTTTCACAAAGCAATAATTTATTTGTAAGCCATGAGTGTTCAACATGCATGTCCATTTTAGTTATTATTATTATTATTTTAATCAAACATGTCTTTGCCATTTCTTATATGTGTCACATGAGTTGGATCGCGTTCATGTCCAACATTGTTTGACATTGCATGCCTCCCTTGACATGAGTATTAGTGCATTATAGAAGTCGATAATGGTTGTGACTTAATGGAAGTCCTTGACTTATAAATTATATTGAATCACGAGCTGAATTGTCCATTTTAATAGTCACCCCAAGTGATTTGGTTTTACTAAGAGTAACTTTAATGGGTGACATGTTATGACTTACATTGAATGCTGAAAATAGGGTGAAACATACTCATTATAGTGACAAATGCCCAGCAACCTTTTATGATTGATAAAGCAATTCAACACTATGAAAGGCTCTATTGACAAAATAAGTCAATCATTACTTTCTTTTTTCCCCTTGATGATAAAAAGATGAGTCTTCTTCTTCACTATCTATGTAGTAGATTTCTTCTTCTTTTGAATTAGATGAAAATGCCCGATCATCAATGATCTTCTTCTCATCACCATAGAATTAGAAGATCTTATTAGCGACTCCACCAAGGTAGTCACTCCTTTAATTCCCTTCAAAACATTTTGTTTAATTCCCTCATCCTCTCCTTAGAATATGCAAGTTGCTTTAGTAACAAATTTTTTATTATTCTCCATGTTCACTGGGTCTCTTCTATTTTATGATGTAATCCTCTTTTATTTCATGGTATAATCTACACTCATTGAATTGTTGAGGATGTTGAATTCAAAATATTCATCAATCTCATCCAAAATTTTGAGAGTATGATGAGATGGAAGAAGAGAATAAGAGGAAAAAAAATAAGAATTGTATAGACAAAAATAGTAAGATTTTATTGACTTAAGACACCTTAGTACATGGATTTGCAAAACCTTGTGTTAACCTTGACCCCTTATTTATTGATTTGGGTTGATCATAATACATTACATAATTGAACTACACTTACGTCTTTTCCCCTAAGAAATAAGAGTCAGCATATATATATATATATATATATATATATATATATATATATATATATATATATATCACGTATATATATATATACGAGTTATGGGATTGGTTAACTAAGTCATGGTTGTATTCATTTAAATATCTTAGCTTGAATTCAACCCTTAACAGCATTGGACTATACATTAATTTCTTGAAAGGTTGAATACTTTATAAATGAAGAAGGAATATAAAAGTCATGCACTTACACGATAATATTCTTCTTCAGTCATAACACTATATTCTCTTTATAGACCAAAAGAATAATTTGTCGTTTAGATAAAAATAAGATCAAAATGGATCTCAAAATTTCCAAATGGCTCTGAATTATGCGATATTTGTACCTTCACGCTTATTTTAAATCTCATTCAATCAAATGTTTAAATACAAATTATACCAACTTACAAAATATTTTTTCAATTAATAAGCAATTAAAAGAGTACTAATTGTTGTAGGAAATGTCATATCTAAAATCTCAAATTAAATTCACAAAATAAAATTTACAATCGTTGATCTAAATACTGCCTATTTGAGGGTAAGAGCAATCTCTCCTAATGCTTAAAAGATGCCAGATTTATAATTAAATCAATCACTCAGCTTCAATTCTCTAAATTTATTTTAACCAAAGTATAAACATTTATGAGACATCAAATTTAGGGGTTGTTTGAGATCAATTATGTTTTGTATTTTTTTTGTTTTAGTGTTTATGCTATTTTAAAAACATATTTGTTTGATGTTTTTTTGTTTTAAAAAATAAATAAATTATTTTTAAAACACTTAAATCAAATTTTGATATTTTTAATATTTTTAAAAAAATATTAATAACTAGCAAACATATTTTACTTTGAAACAAAACATAAATAAAAGAAAAAATATAAAACAAAAAATTTAAAATTAGTGATCCCAAGCCCATTAACTTTTTTTTGTTTATATCCAAATTTAGAGTGAATCATCCATCCTCAAAACCATATTTTCTAGTATATATATATATATATATATATATATATATATATATATATATATATATATATATATATGATTAATTAAGA